>JAVSCE010008712.1:0-39224 GCA_032199065.1 Smutsia gigantea | reverse complement strand
TTTTTCCAACACCAGCTACTGAAGAGGCTGTCATCTCCCCATTGTATATCCAAAGCTCCTTTATCAAATATTAATTGACTGTATATGTTTGGGTTAATGTTTGGATTTCCTATTCTGTTCCACTGGTCTGTGGGTCTGTTTTTGTGCCAATACCAAATTGTCTTGATTACTGTGGCTTTGTAGTAGAGCTTGAAGTGAGGGAGCGTAAATTCCCCCTGTTTTATTCCTCCGTCTCAGGATTGCTTTGGCTATTCGGGGTCTTTTGTGGTTCCATATGAATTTTAGAATTATTTGTTCGAGTTTATTGAAGAAAGCTGTTGGTAGTTTGATAGGGATTGCGTTGAATCTGTAGATTGCTTTAGGTAGTATAGCCATTTTGACAATATTTATTCTTCCTAGTCAAGAGCATGGGATGAATTTCCATTTGTTAGTGACCTCTTTAATTTCTCTTAGGAGTGTCTTGTAGTTTTCAGGGTCAAGGTCTTTCACTTCCTTCGTTAGGTTTATTCCTAGGTATTTTATTCTTTTTGATGCAGTTGTGTATGGAATTGTTTTTCTGATTTCTCTTTGTGTTAGTTCATCGTTAGTGTATAGGAAAGCAACAGATTTCTGTGTGTTAATTTTGTATCCTGCAACTTTGCTGAATTCAGATATTAGTTCTAGTAGTTTTGGAATGGAATCTTTAGGGTTTTTTATGTACAATATCATGTCATCTGCAAATAGTGACAATCTGACTTCTTCTTTACCAATCTGGATGCCTTGTATGTCTTTGTTTTGTCTGATTCCCATGGCTAGGACCTCCAGTACTATGTTGAATAACAGTGGAAAGAGTGGGCATCCCTGTCTTGTTCCCAATCTTAGATGAAAAGCTTTCAGCGTCTTGCTGTTAAGTATGATGTTAGCTGTGGGTTTGTCATATATGGCCTTTATGATGTTGAGGTACTTGCCGTCTATACCCATTTTGTTGAGCGTTTTAATCATGAATGGATGCTGAATTTTGTCAAATGCTTTTTCAGCATCTATGGAGATGATCATGTGGTTTTTTTTTTTCTTTTTGTTGATGTGGTGGATGATGTTGATGGATTTTCGAATGTTGTACCATCCTTGCATCCCTGGGATGAATCCCACTTGATCATGGTGTATGATACTCTTGATGTATTTTTGGATTCGGTTTGCTAATATTTTGTTGAGTATTTTTGCATCCACTTTCATCAGGATATTGGTCTGTAATTTTCTTTTTTGGTGAGGTCTTTGCCAGGTTTTGGTATTAGAGTGATGCTGGCTTCATAGAATGAGTTTGCAAGTATTCCCTCCTCTTCTATTTTTTGAAAAACTTTAAGGAGAATGGGTGTTATTTCTTCTCTATATGTCTGGTAGAATTCAGAAGTGAATCCATCAGGTCCGGGGGTTTTGTTCTTGGGTAGTTTTCTGACTACCGCTTCAATTTCACTGCTGGTGATTTGTCTGTTTAGTTTTTCTGTTTCTTGCTTGGCTAGTCTTGGAAGGTTGTATTTTTCTAAGAAGTCGTCCATTTCTTCTATGTTTTCCAGCTTGTTAGCATATAGATTCTCCTAATATTCTCTTATAATTCTTTGTATTTCTGTGGGGTCCGTCGTTATTTTTCCTTTCTCATTTCTGATTCTGTTTATGTGTGTAGATTGTCTTTTTCTCTTAATGAGTCTGGCTAGGGGTTTATATATTTTGTTTATTTTTTCAAAGAACCAGCTCTTGGTTTCATTGATTTTTTCTATTGTTTTATTCTTCTCAATTTTATTTATTTATTCTCTAATCTTTATTATGTCCCTCCTGGGAACTTTGGGCCTCATTTGTTCTTCTTTTTCCAATTTCAGTAATTGTGTCTTTAGACTATTCATTTGGGAACGTTCTTCGTTCTTTAAATAGGTCTGGAATGCAATATACTTTCCTCTGAGGACTGCCTTTGCTGAGTCCCACAGAACTTGTGGCTTTGTTTTGTTGTCATTTGTCTCCATATATTCTTTGATTTCTGTTTTGATTTGGTCATTAACCCATTGATTAATTAGGAGAATGTTGTTAAGTGTCCATGTGTTTGTGAGCCTTTTTGATTTCTTTCTAAAATTTATTTCTAATTTTATACCTTTGTGATCTGAGAAGTTGGTTGGTAGAATTTCAATCTTTTTGAATTTACTGAGGTTCTTTTTGTGGCCTAGTATGTGGTGTATCCTGGAAAATGTTCCATGTGCACTTGAGAAGAATGTGTATCCTGCTTCTTTTGGGTGCCGAGTTCTGTAGATATCTGTTAGGTCCGTCTGTTTTAGTGTGTTGTTGAGTGCCTCTGTGTCTTTACTTATTCTCTGTCTGGTTGATCTGTCCTTTGAGTGAATGTTGTGTTGAAGTCTCCTAAAATGAATGCATTGCTGTCTATTTCCTCCTTTAATTCTGTTAGTATTTGTTTCACATATGCTGGCACTCCTGTGTTGGGTGCATATATATTTATAATGGTTATATCCTCTTGTGGACTGACCCGTTTATCATTATGTCATGTACTTCTTTATCTCTTGCTACTTTCTTCTTTTTGAAGTCTATTTTGTCTGATACAAGTACTGCAACACCTGGTTTTTTCTCCTTGTTGTTTGCATGAAATACCTTTTTCATCCCTTCCCTTTTAGTCTGTGTATATCTTTGGGTTTAAAGTGAGTCTCTTGAAGGCAGCATATAGATGGTTCTTGTTTTTTTATCCATTCAGTGACTCTATGTCTTTTGACTGGTGCATTCAGCCCATTTACATTTAGGGTGATTATGGATAGGTATGTACGTATTGGCATTACAGGCTTCAGATTCGTGGTTACCAAAGGTTCAAGGTTAACTTCCCTACTATCTTAAAGTCTTAGAACTAACTTAATATGCTACTACAAACACAATCTAAAGGTTCTTTTTTTTGTTTGTTTGTTTCCTTTTTCTTTCTGTTCCATTCTTTATATATTAGGTATCATATTCTGTACTGTTTGTCTATCCCTTGATTGGCTTTGGGAATAGTTAATTTAATTTTGCATTTTCTTAGTAATTAGCTGTTCTATATTCTTTACTGTGGTTTTATTACCTCTGGTGACAGCTATTAATCTGTAGGAACACTTCCATCTATAGCAGTCCCTCCAAAATACACTGTAGAGATGGTTTGTGGGAGGCAAATTCTCTCGGCTTTTGCTTATCTGGGAATTGTTTAATCCCTCCTTCAAATTTAAATGATAATCTTGCTGGATAAAGTAATCTTGGTTCAAGGCCCTTCTGCTTCATTGCATTAAATACATCATGCCACTCCCTTCTGGCCTGCAAAGTTTCTGCTGAGAAGTCTGATGATAGCCTGATGGTTTTCCTTTGTATGTGATCCTATTTCTCTCTCTGGCTGCTTTTAATAGTCTGTCCTTATCCTTGATCTTTGCCATTTTAATTACTATATGTCTTGCTGTTGTCTTCCTTGGGTCCCTTGTGTTGGGAGATCTGTGCACCTCCATGGCCTGAGAGACTATCTCCTTTCCCAGATTGGGGAAGTTTTCAGCAATCACCTCCTCAAAGATGCTTTCTATCCCTTTTTCTCTCTCTTCTTCCTCTGGTACCCCTATATTGCGAATATTGTTCCGCTTGGATTGGTCACACAGTTCTCCCAATATTTTTTCATTCTTAGAGATCCTTTTTTCTCTCTGTGCCTCAGCTTCTTTGTATTTCTCTTCTCTAGTTTCTATTTCATTTATTGTCTCCTCCACCATATCCAATACGCTTTTAATACCGTCCATTGTGTTCTTCAATGATTGGATCTCTGACCGGAATTCATTCCTGAGTTCTTGAATATCTTTTCTTACCTCCATGAGCATGTTAATGATTTTTATTTTGACCTCCCTTTCAGGAGATTCATAAGGTCCATATCATTTAAATGTTTCTCAGGAGTTGTGTTCATAATTTTACTCTGGACCAGGTTCCTTTGGCATTTCATATTTGTGTATTGCGCCCTCTAGTGCCCAGAAGCTCTACTCTCTGGAGCTGCTCAGCCCCTGAAGCAATGTGGGGATTGTAGGGGAGTGGTATTGGTGTCTCCGGGGAGGAAAGGGCTCTTTGCTGGTTCCTGGCTGCTATGCCTGTCTCCAGTGCCTGAACCAGTGTGCTGAGCACACAGGTATAAGCCTCTGTGCTTTGTGTTTTTAGTTGCTGTAGACAGATCTTCCCTCTGGCTGGCATAACACCAGGGAAGGTTTTCCCGGTTTGCAAGCCAGGTGGGGCTGGCCAGAAGAAAGGCACACTAGTCTGCCTGTCACAGAAGGGGTTCTTGGAGCTGTGTAGGCAGCCAGGGAGCTGGAGCACCTGAAGATCATGAAAGCTCCGAACCTGCTGGGCAGAGTGCACCCGGACAATTTTGTCTGCCTGTCCTTTCTCCTGAGCAGTAAGCTCCATGCAATCCTTGCCCCTTTAACAGCCCTCTTGCTAAGGGCTTCTTTGTTAGGAAGTCTCTCAGACTGCCCGCCTTTCTTTTGTCCCCGAGCAGCTGGGTATGGATCCCTGCTTTCACAAGCAGCTGGATTCTTAGTCTTTCCAGGAATTCTGCCTGTCTTAGCTTTCCAACCCCCTAATTACGAGAGTAGCATGCAAGCACCATGAAATGTAGGTTTGTGCTCCCAGAACAGATCTCTAAAGTTAGGTATTCAGCAATCCCACATCTCCACTCCCTCCCTGCTCCATTCCTATTCCTCCTGCAGGTGAACTGGGGTGGGGGAAGGGCTTGGATCCCGCAGGACCACAGCTTTAGTAGGTTACCCTTTTATGTGAGGGCTGCTCTTGTCTCCAGGTGTATGCAGTTTGTTGCCGTCCTCTTT
Source organism: Smutsia gigantea (assembly GCA_032199065.1). Taxonomy (NCBI): domain Eukaryota; kingdom Metazoa; phylum Chordata; class Mammalia; order Pholidota; family Manidae; genus Smutsia; species Smutsia gigantea. Next base: position 34,383 of record JAVSCE010008712.1, on the reverse strand, counting down.
CCCGTTGTTCTTTCAAGAGTAGTTGTAGTAGCTTTATTTTCATATTATATGAGGTTTTAGGAGGAAGCCTCTGTCTCACCTCTCATGCCGCCATCTTTAATCCTTATGGACGCTGAGATCTTGTGCTGCTGTGCTCAGCTCTTGTTCTGGCTCCATTTTGGGTGTCAATTACTGCTTTAGCATTAGAAGCCCTTATGGTACCTTTGCCTAGCTTTACTTTTCAGAAAAAAGGCCTTAATTTGCTTGCTCGGCTCTTTCCTTTCATTCTTAATACTGGCTGTGCTTGGTGCCTCCTCCTCTTGTGTTTCATTTTTGTTCCAGGAAGAGATGACTCTTCATTTCTCTGTGGGTCGTGAGTGTACTGGATGGGCATATCTCCATACAGAGCTCTGGAATTCTGTGATGCAGAGGCAGATCCCCACGGTCCTTTCTTATGAAGGGGCTCTAAGCCCCCTGGGAGAATCAGTAAAGAGGCTTTTGGCATTGGAACTGGGCTTCCAAGGGGACTAAGGTTAGCAGCCCCCCATTCCTCTTGCCATGAACAAAGGAGGGTTGGGGATGAGGGAGTTCCTCAGTAAGTCAAAGAAGTCAGATTCAGATGGGAGAGAACTGAAGGACCCTAGAGCCTTTCAGTGCTCTGGTAGAGTGTGGATCTGAACAGTTGACATTGCCCCTGGGAAGGGTAAAGAGTCTGTTAGGGTTGTAGCAATGCAAGTGGTGGGAATGGTAGCAGTTGTAGCATTACTGTTACAAAGTAGACCACTGGTGGTCCTAAGCCTGAACTAAGAACTGCTATACAGTCCAGAGGCATTTCAGAAGCATTAAGAAGAGTGGGTCCAAGGACATAATGGGAACCTGCTTTTAACAAAATTTTATTGAGCACCTGTTGGGTGCCAAGCAGTGTATAAGAGAGATCATTAGTGTTTGAGAGCTCCCTTGCTTGCTGGCAAAACAAGATGTTATGGACTCATCTTGAACATTTATTGCTCTAATCAGTCATTTCTCTTTTTGGGGGCAAATGTTATTTAGAGACCACTATCTGAGTGTTAGGGATGATCGTTGCCACTGGGTTGTCATTATTTCTAGACCTTTGCAGCAACCAGAACTAGGAATTATGTAGTTTTTATAAAAGAAAAATGAATCCTGAATTCATATTAATGTTTCCAATTCAAATTGATTAATGGATTTTCAATTAATTTCTTTAATTTTTAAAATTCATCTCTTATTTTCTCTATGGCATGAGTGTGAATGTAAAGGTGTGTATATATATATATATATATATATATATAGTTTATATGTATGGTTCAAAATAATAATACCAATATTACTACAACATGACTAATGAATACAATTTTCTTCATATTTATCCTGTTTGGGTTTCACTTAGCATCTTAGATCTGTAAATTTATGTCTTTACTGTTTGGGGGAACTTCAGCCATTATTCTTCAAATATTCTTTGTGCCACATTCTCTCTCTTCTCCTTTTGGAACTCCAATTACACTTGTGTTACATTTTTTAAATATATAGATTGATACTTTGGTCCCTGAAGTTCTATTCAATTTAAAATATCTCTACTTTCTGTTCCTCAGATTTGATAATTCCTGTTGCTCTGTCCTCAAGTTCACTGACTCTTTCCTCTGTCATTTCCATTCTACTGTTAAGGCCATCTAGTGATTTTTTAAAATTTCAGATATTTTCTAGAACTTATATTTGATTCTCTCTAATAGTTTCTATTCTCTACTGAGATTTCCTATCTTTTCTGTCCTTTACATCATTGGACATAGTGACAATAGTTGCTTTAAAATTCTTGCCTAATAATCTCAACAACTGGGTCATGTTGTAGTCAGTTTCCACTGATTGTTTTTCTCTTATGAACAGGTCATGTTTTCTTCTGGCTGGTATCTTTTCTGTTGTATAATCTGCAGTTGTTTTCATGTATTTATATAATGTATGTTTTCTTTTCCTGGATGCTTTCAGAATTTTATTATAATTGGCTTTCAGCAGTTTTATTTTGATGTGCCTTGGTGTGGTTTTCATTGTATATATCCTGTTTGAGAATCTTTTAGCCTTTCAATCTGTGGTTTAGAGTGTTTATTAAATTTGAACCAGTTTTGGCCTTTTTTTCCCCTCAAATATTTTTCCTTTATCATTCTCACTCTCTTCTCCTGCTGGGATTCTAAATACATTTATATCCAACTGCTTGATACTGTTCCATAGGCCAAAAACTGTGTCAGTTTATTTCTAATCTGTATTCTCTGTGCTTTGGTCTGCAGAGTTTCTATTGCTATGTCTTGAAGTTCACTGATCTTTCTTCTGTGGTGTTTAATCCAGTGAACTTTTCATTCTGATATTGTATTTTACAGCTTTAGGCATTCCATTTCTCTCTTCACAAATATTTGCTCATACTTAATAAGAATTGTTTCAAAGTTCTTGACTGCTAATTCATTATCTTTGTCATTTCTGTCTGTTTCTATTTATTTATTTCCCTGCTTCTTGGCGTGTCTGGTATTTTTTTTTTGATGGGTTGCTTGACATCTGGATTTTTATGTTGCTGAGTGCTAGATTTTGCATATTCTTTAAAAGTGTTTTTGGACTCTGTTCTGTCATGCAGTTAATTTACTTTTCTAGGCTTCTTTTTAAGCTTTGTTAGAGTGACTTAAAAATAGCATTTCTTCTAGGACTAATTTACCTTTACTACTAAAGGGCTACCTTTATAGATTCTGTAGTTACTCTCTGAAAGTTCAATAAAACTTCCCTCTGGTTATTCAGAAATTAAATGACTTTCCAGTCTGTATGAACTCTGGAAATTCTTTAGCTTTTAGTTACTGGTCATTCTCACATTTTCTCCCAATGTAGAGTTCTGAAGCTGTTTTTTTTGTATAATCCCTCTTCTCTGGTATTCTGTCTCACAAATTTCAACTGTTTCAACCTTCTAGAGCTCTGGTTTCTGTCTGCTTAAATCAGTAAGCCCTCCATGCTCACCTTGCATTCTCTCCACCTTGTCCCTCATTGTGGTCCAGATAGTACCTTCAGGTAAGAAATCCAGGCTAATTATGAGGCTTACTTTATACCTCTTCTCTCTTCTTATGCTGCCTGTTTACCAGTGGCTAAATACTTTATTTTGTATATTTTATACAATTATCTAAATGTTCACAGCAAGAGGACTAATCTACTTCTAGTTATTCCATCATGGCTGGAAACAGAATTCAACACTATGCTTTTAAGATCTAATCATGTTTTTATGGTTTACTTGCGAGATGACATTCACATAGGGTACAGTATAAATGTCTGGAGTTGTACAGCACAGCTTTCCTAGGTGTACATCCAGTCCATCTTCTAACTTCTGCCCGGCACTTAATAGTTTACATCCACCACATGTCTCTCTTCTCTCCCAGTGGAAGATCCTTTCCATCACTGGGTTAAGTATGGCAGATTCTTCTCAAGCATCTCTACTAGTTTACTCATACAGGCTCACAAAAGCTGGTAAATTTTCAGGAATTGTGCAAAGCTGGTAGTTCAACACAGTCATTGTTATATATTAAGTTATATAAAATTATAATTAGATAAATTATATCAAAATCACAGGTATTAAATACTCAAAACTTATCACTTCCTAATTATTTAACTATATTGAATGATTATCTTTGCCCTTAATTCATTTATGTCTGTTCTGTTTGTATTGTAGAAATACTGTGTAATAGTGCTACCACATAATCACTTCCTAACTTCATGTTCAGTGACATCCCATTAGTAGCAAAAATCAGCAAATCCCATGAATTAAGGTTTGATTTACTGTAGGGGTTGACAAACTCTGGCCACCCAACTCCTATATTTGACCATTTGTTTACATAATGTGCCTGACTGCTTTCGTGCTACAACGGCAGAGTTGAATAGTTGTGACACAGGTGATATGGCTTACAAACCTCAAACATTTACTCTGGCCCCTTACAGAAAAAGTTTGATGAATACTGATTTATTGTTTTGTTGATTGTCTAGACTTAGGAAAGTGATGAAGAAAATGTTAGAATACAATTAAATTTAAAGTATATTGGGTATATAGCTGTTACATTGTGAATAGCACAAAAATTTGAGGACATATTCCTCCAAGATTTGAAAACTATTATCTGATTCGGTGAAGAAGTTGCTCATGTCATTGGCAAACATACATACAATCTTCATTGTTTCACTTTAGTCTTTTTTCTTAAGAACTAAACTAATATATCAACTGAGCTAAGAACTGAATGTAAAATATCAACCAACATTCATATCGGAAATACATTCCTTCTTCCATTGCAACCATAGGCTAGCAGTGGATACAAGAGTTTGGCAAAAATCAACAAAAGCATTCTGTGAAAATCAATGAACTATATGGAAGTTATAATAAAAAATATTGTACTTTTATTATTTGTAAATTGGATGTTAAATACCTTGATACAATAGTTTATAGTACATTGTATATAATGTATACACACAAACATATAAAGTATATATAGTTTTATATATATATATATATATAGTAAAAAAGCATTATACACACACACGCACACACACACATATTTTCTTTCTAGAGAGCTGGTTGTTAAACATATAAGCACACCAGGGGTCTACACATCTTAGGATCCCATAAAAAATGCATAAATATTTCCATTTTCATGATCTCTGACAACATGGCAGCATACAGTTTTCTAATTTTTGTCAGGTTAATTAATAGATATAAAGTGATACCTCAGTGTTGTTTTAATTTGCATTTTTAATCATGAATCTGAACATCCTTTATGTACTTGTTAGCCTTTTATACCTCTCCTAAAAATTTGGCTATTGTTTCTTTTGGGTTTTTGTGTTTTTCAGGTTAACAAGTAGCAGCTTGTTGACTGTTATAGCTCTCAGTCTATTTTGGTTTATAACACTGTAAATATCTTTTCTCAGTCTCTCATCTGATAACTGTGTTATTGATGTCCTTTGTGAAACATAATCCTTAATTTTGATGAAATCAAATTCTTCATTTTTTTGGTTTGTATTTTATGCACTTGATGTATGTTTTTAATAAGACCTTTTCTACCTTTAAGTCATAAATACATTCTTCTTTTCTTCCATTAATTTTATAGTTTTTACCTTTTACATGTTGGTCTCTAATCCATCTGGATTTGATCTTTGTACATGGTGAGGACTCTGGTTTATTTTTCTCCACATAAAGTAAGTCAGTTCTCCTCCCAATATCTCCTGAACAACTCACCATTCCTCCATTAATTTAAAATGCCACATTTATGCTAAATGAATTCATATATATATAATGGGTCTGATTCTGTTCATTTTCTTTTGATTCACTGATTTATTGGTGTGGTATTGTTCAAAGTGTCATACTATTTTGAACATTTTGTGATTGAGGGAAATGTCAAACGTAAAAAAATTACACAGCTAGAACATAATCAGGGTACCATACATTTAAAAAGTATTGCTGTAGATTTTTAATATGTCTTAATATCTAGTGGGACATTCCTATTTCTTAGTTTTTATTTTTCAAAATTGACTTAGCTATTTGTGGACCTTTATTTTTCCATGTCAGTTTTAGAGTGAGTCTCTCAAGTTCCTCAAAGACTGCAACTAGAATTTTAATGGGAATTACATTGAATTTACATATCAATTTGGGATGAATTGACATTTTATAATATTAAGTTGTCCCATGCAAGATTCTGGAATAGCTTCCATTTATTCAGATCATTTTCTAGGTCTTTTTTTTAAATTGAAGTATCATTGATATACAATCTTATATTGGTTTCAAATGTATAACACAGTGGTTCAACAGTTACCCATATTTTTAAATCCTCACACCCTCTAGTGCAGCTATGATTTATCAATGTAGAAAGATGTTACATTATCTTTGACTATATTCTCCATGCTGTACTACCATCCCTGTGACTAATTTATACTGTGATTGTGAATTATTGTTCCCCTTTCAAATCCCCCTTCTCCTCCGCCTCTGCACCAGTCCCAACCCATCCCCTTTGGTAACCAGTACTTATTTTTCAGTGTCTGTGAGTCTGTTGCTGTTTTGTTCCTTCAGTTTTGCTTTGTTGTTATCCTCCACAAATGAGTGAAATCATTTTGTACTTGTCTTTCTCCGCCTGGCTTATTTCACTGACCATAATACCCTCTAGCTCCATCCATGTTGTTGCAAATGGTAGGATTTGTTTTCTTTTTATGGCTGAATAATATTCCACTGTGTATATGTACCACATGTTCTTTATCCATTCATCTACTAATGGACACTTAGGTTAGTTCCATATCTTGGCTATTGTAAATAGTACTGCAGTAAACATAGGGGTGCATATGTCTTTTTGAATCTGTGGTCCTGTTTTCTTAGGGTAAATTCCTAGGAGTGGAATTCCTGGATCAAATGGTATTTCTATTTTTAGTTTTTTGAGGAACCTCCATGCTGCTTTCCATAGTGGCTACACCAGTTAACATTCCCACCAGTGGTGTAGGAGGCTGTCCTTTTGTCCACATCCTTGCCAACTCTTGTTATTTCTTGTCTTTTGGATATGGCCATTCTGACCTGTGTGAGGTGATATCTCATTGTGGTTTTAATTTGCATTTCCCTGATAATTAGTGATGTGGAGCATCTCTTCATGTGCCTGTTGGCCATCTGAATTTCTTCTTTGGAGAATGTCTGTTCATCCACCCATTTTTTAATTGGGTTATTTGCTTTTTGTTGTTGATTCACATGAACTCTTTATATATTTTGGATGTCAACCCCTTATTGGATATGTCATTTATGAATATATTCTCCCATACTGTAGGATTCCTTTTTTGTTCTATTGATGGTGTCCTTTGCTGTACAGAAGCTTTTTAGTTTGATTGACATCTGATGTTTTAATTGCTCTTGAGTTCTATTAATTTCATAGTTTAATGTATGATTTACCTTTTTAACCCAGTAGTTTCCTAGTAATATATTATTTACTTTACAAATATATGAGAGTATTTTTCCTCTTTCACGTCTCTCAGACTCACTTTTTAATTTACTTGAAATATTCTTAGCTGGCTATATTTTATTTTTCTGGTAACAGCCAACTTCTCAAATGGCCTGAGATCATGGAGACAAGGTTGGATTAAGGTATAGTGATCTTCGGTTATTTGGCCAGGTAACCTGGGTTGAAAAGACTTAACACTTAAAAGGTGGGATCTTGATTAGTTAGAGATAAACCTGAATTGAATTCCCCTGTCCTTATGTGATGTTCTGAATGAAGAATAATGGTAATACCTCATATGTGCTCTTTACCTCATTGTTGATAATACCCTTTTCATAACTACTTTTTACTTCAATCTTCCCAACAGTCTGGGGAGGTAGATAGGAAAGTCATTTGACCTCTGACTTCGTCTGTCAGATGGCATTAAAAATACTGCCAGACCACTGTGGATTGTTGTGAGGATTAATTAATTAGAGCCAATAATCCTTTCTCTCACTACCTCAGTGGGTTTTGGCACTCTGGTGAGAGAATGGATATGAAAATAGGCATACAGCAATCCGAGCTATCGTTTTGGTAGTAGAAAAAGTCACTTGTTTCTATTCCCAAGTTCCTCCTGTTTGGGCACATTTAGGAGAGGCTAGAAAAAAAATACCATGAGTGAGTAGTAGATCTATGACAGATAGCTGATAAACATTCACTGATTGGTTAAAATCTCATGAGGCCTAACTGGCTTCAGGGCCATCTCCTTGGGTGTGCTGATTGTTCCCATAGTGCTCCCACTCCTCGAGGGCCCCATACTTGTTCTAATGCTTTTCTAAGTGCAGTCGGTGAGGGGTGGAGGCAGCAGGAGAGAACAGGGACTCCTGGGAGGGACAGGCTGGTCTGTCCTTGGAGCCTGTCCCTATGTGATTTGCACAAATGCTAACTCTCCAACCTGAGTGCTGGGAAAAGTACTGTTGACACTCAGGCATTAACTTATCAGTAAATTATTACAAAATTAAAGTGTACACATGGAATTGTAATCATGCATATAATAAAGGATTATTAGAATTTTTCAAACAGCTCCATCCCTGATTTTGAAAACTGCTGCAGCATTGCAAAGCAGATACCCACATGTTTAGAAATATAAATTAAATTTAAAGATTATCATTTACAACAGAAAACAGCACTATTTTTGTAGGAAGCTTTGGTGAACCAATTATTAATGAGGAAGACAATTTTTACATTAATTTTCCTTGTAGTTGTACAGCAGTAGAATGTACAAACAGGTGTTTTGAATTACATATAAATCATGAGGCCCCTTTTGGTTCATTGTACAACCCCCACAAGTTACCGGAAATGTCATAGAAAAATTAAAATATTACTGTATATATGTACAGTAAAATGAAATCCAGACTTACACAAAACTTATTTGTATTATGAGTTAAACCTTTTTGGAAAAATTGTTCCATGAGAATCATTGACTCTAGATGTATTAAAAAGTATGTATTAATCCCAGTGTTGCCACTGCCCCAAAATACTCTTATCAGTTCCAACAACAGCTACATCAGCAGGAAGATCCTTTTCCAAATCTGAAATTACCAACAATTATTTTGCCATCTTGCATTTGCCAAGAAAGACTGATGCTGCTTTCAGTTATATTGGTTGAAAATGAAGTCATTAAAAGTATAAATTTTGATGACCTAATAAATAAATTTGTAGAAAACTCAGCCAGAAAATCTTGTGATCAGTCAAGGTATCACATTAATAAAGTGTTAGTATTTATTTTGTTATATAATATTATGACACTAAAAATACTTTTTGGCAATTTGTAAATACATATTATTAATCACTGTGATAGGCAGACTAATGTCACCCCCCTTCAACACACACACTGAAGATTTCCATGTCCTAATCCCCAGAACCTGTAAATATGTGACCCTAAGTGGTAAAAAAGACTTTGTCCTTTTGATGAAGTTCAGTATCTTGAGATGGGGAGACAATCCTGGATTATCCAGGCAGACCCAGTGTAATCACAAGGGGCCCTATCAGGGAAAAAGGGAGGATAGAGAGTCAGAGGAGATGTGATGGGGAAAGCAGAGATAAGAGCCCGGAAAGAGGGCAGGAAGCGCACAAGAGAGATTTGAAGACGCCATGCTGCTGGCTTTGAAAATGGAGGAAGAGGCCACAAACCGAGGAATGCTTCTAGTAGTTGAAAAGGCAAACAAATGAATTCTTTCTTAGAGCCTGCAGAAGGAATGCAGCTCTGCTAACATCTTGGTTATAGGACTTTTAACCTCCAGAACTGGGAGATAAATACATCTGTGTTGCTTGAGCTTCTAAGTTTGTGATAATTTGTTACTGCAGTGTTAGGAAATTAATACACCCGTTTAGCACTATTGCCCCTGTTATGTTTTATAATTAATGAAATACTTCTGAAGGATAAAGCTTTATGTCTTAGTACCTTTAATAGCATTTTTTCCTGCTTTGTCATCAAGGGGTTTCCATTCCGTTTTTCACTGGGACCCACAAATTATGTCCCTACCTCTACTTCAGAGACATTCAGGGGGAACTGTATAGTAAGCAGTCTACAGATCAGGAGAGTGGTCTGGCCTCAACATAAAGATTTGGAAACCCTCAGCATGTTAACTGTAACCTTGAAAACAGATCAGATCACCCAGAAAGAGTGAAAACAATGGTGATCCTAGGCCCATCCATTCCATATTACAAATTTACAGTTTCTTTTTTTTTTTTTTTTTAACTTGGTCATTTTCTGATATACAAGTAGGGATAATGTTTTATATATGCTTTTCATATACTGGTGCTTTTACTTTTATAAGATAAATTCATAAGGTTGGAGCTCCTGGCTCAAGGATATGCATTTCAAAAATAAAGTATTAATTCCCATTTCCAGTAGCAATGGATGAGATTACACATTATTACTTAATTTGCATTTCTTTAGCTATTGGTGAGCATTTTCTCAAATATTTACCAACCATTTGGATTTGTTCTACTGTGCATTGCTTGTTTTTCTATATGCTTTCTCTCCCTTTATTCCTGTCTCATTTTATTATTTTTGAAAGAATATCTCCAACCTGTCCAGTACTTTGTATTCTCAGTTATTTTAATTTAAGCCATTCCAGTGGCTTTGAAGTGGTATCTGATTATAGTTTTAGTTTGCATTTCTCTGATGACAAATGACATTGAGCACCTTTCCATGTACTTATTGGCCATTCATATATCTTCTCTTGTTAATGTCTTTTGAAGTTCTTTGAGCATTTAAAAAATTACAGATCTTGAGCCTTTTACTGTCATGTGTTTAAATTGTATGTGTATGTAGGTGTACATGTATATTTAAGTACTGTGTCAGTTGTCTGTTAAATTTGTTTAGGATATATTGCGCCATACAAGATCTTATTTTTTTCATTGTGGTAATATTTACATAGCAAAAAATCTACCATTTTTAGGCATACAATTCAGTGGCATTAAGTATATTCACACTGTTATGCAGCCATCATCACTATCCATTTCCAGAACTTTTTTGTCACTCCAAACTGAAACTCTTTACCCATTAAAAATAATTAAAAATTTAAAATAGTCAAATATGTCAGGCTTTTCTTTTCTAGTGTCTGTCTTTGTGGTCTTGATTAAAAAGGTTTCCCGCACATCTAGATAGTACATGTGATTTCTTAGATTTTCTTTGCATCATTTTTTATTGTTTCATTTTTATATCTAAATATTTAATCTACCTAGAATTTATTTCTATATAGGGTATGAGGGAGGGAACAAACTCCATTTTCTTCCAAGTGGAGTATGCCAAGCGTAAGCATATGTGTCAGTGCGTACATTAAGCAAAGTATCTTTTTCCCATTGACTTAAAATATCGCCTTTGTCTTAACTGTCATAAATTCTGGGATCTGTTTCTGGGTACATTGTTCCACTAACCTAGTTGTCTATTTCTATGCCAACACCATATTGTTTTGTTACAGTTTTCTATCCAATAAATCAAATTCCACCTCTATCATCCTCCTTCATGATTTTTCTGGATATTTTCAGATGTGTCTGTTAACAAGTGGATTTTATTATTATTTTATTTAATTAAAAACACATTAACCTATTGGGGTTCTAATGTCTATTATTATCTGCCTCACTGAGAAAATGTCTTTCTATATTTCCAGATTGAATTTTATGCCCTTTAATAAAATTTTTATAGTTTTCTTTATCTGGTTTCTGTACTTCTCATATTGTTTATTCCTAATGTTTATATGCATGCTGTTGTCAATTAAATATTTTCTACCATTTCCAATTGATTTCTTTTTTTTTATACTTTATTTTGGTATCATTAATCTACAATTACATGTGCAATATTAGGTGATTAAACTACCCCCTTCATTAGGTCCCCCCCACCAACCCCATTACAGTCACTGTCCATCAGCGTAGTGAGATGCTATAGAGTCACTACTTGTCTTCTCTGAGTTGTACAGCCCTCCCTGTGCCTCCCCAACACTATATCTGCTGGTTGTAATGCCCCTTTTTCCCCCTTGTCCCTCCCTTCCCACCTATCCTCCCCAGTCCCTTTCCCTTTGGTAACTGTTAGTCCATTTTTGGATTCTGTGAGTCTGCTGCTTTTTTGTTCTTTCAGTTTTTTCTTTGTTCTTATACTCCACATATGAGTGAAATCATTTGGTACTTGTCTTTTTCAGCTTGGCTTATTTCACTGAGCATAATACTCTCTAGCTCCATCCATGTTGTTGCAAATGGTAGGATTTGTTTTCTTCTTATGGCTGTATAATATTCCATTGTGTATATGTACCCCATCTTCTTTATCCATTCATCTACTGATGGACACTTAGGTTGCTTCCATTTCTTGGCTATTGTAAATAGTGCTGCGATAAACATAGGGGTGCATATGTCTTTTTCAAACTACGCTGCTGCATCCTTAGGGTAAATTCCTAGGACTGGAATTCCTGGGTCAAATGGTATTTCTATTTTGAGTTTTTTGAGGAACCTCCATACTGCTTTCCACAAAGGTTGAACTAATTTGCATTCCCACCAGCAGTGTAGGAGGGTTCCCTTTTCTCCACATCCTCGCAAACATTTGTTGTTGTTTGTGTTTTGGATGTTGACCGTCCTCACTGGTGTGAGGTGATATCTCATTGTGGTTTTAATCTGCATTTCTCTGGTGATTAGTAATGGGAGCATCTTTTCATATGCCTGTTGGCCATCTGAGTTTCTTCTTTGGAGAAGTGTCTATTCATGTCCTTCCCCCATTTCTTAATTGGATTATTTACTTTATGTTTGTTGAGGTGCATGAGTTCTTTATATATTTTGTATATCAACCCCTTATCAGATATGTCACTTATGAATATATTCTCCCATACTGTAGGATGTCTTTTTGTTCTACTGATGGTGTCCCTTGCTGTACAGAAGCTTTTCAGCTTGATACAGTCCCACTTGTTCATTTTTGCTTTTGTTTCACTTGCTCGGGGACATATGTTCATAAAGAAGTCGCTCATGTTTATGTCCAATAAATTTTTGCCTATGTTTTTTTCTAAGAGTTTTATGGTTTCATGCCTTATATTCAGGTCTTTGATCCATTCTGAGTTGACTTTTGTGTATGGAGTTAGACAGTAGTCCAGTTTCATTCTCTTACATGTAACTGTCCAGTTTTTCCAACACCAGCTGCTGAAGAGGCCGTCATCTCCCCATTGTATATCCAAAGCTCCTTTATCAAATATTAATTGACTGTATATGTTTGGGTTAATGTTTGAATTTTCAATTCTGTTCCACTGGTCTGTGGGTCTGTTTTTGTGCCAATACCATATTGTCTTGATTACTGTGGCTTTGTAGTAGAGCTTGAAGTCAGGGAGCGTAATTCCCCCTGTTTTATTCCTCCTTCTCAGGATTGCTTTGGCTATTCGGGGTCTTTTGTGGTTCCATATGAATTTAAGAATTATTTGTTCCAGTTCATTGAAGAAAGCTGTTGGTATTTTGATAGGGATTGCGCTGAATCTATAGATTGTTTTACATAGTATAGACATTTTGACAATATTTATTCTACCTAGCCAAGAGTATGGGATGCATTTCCATTTGTTAGTGTCTTCTTAATTTCTCTTAGGAGTGGCTTGTAGTTTTCAGGGTATAGGTCTTTCACTTCCTTCGTTAGGTTTATTCCTAGGTATTTTATTCTTTTTGATGCAATTGTGAATGGAATTGTTTTTCTGATTTCTCTTTCTGTTAGTTCATCGTTAGTGTATAGGAAAGCAACAGATTTCTGTGTGTTAATTTTGTATCCTGAAACTTTGCTGAATTCAGATATTTGTTCTAGTAGTTTGGCAGTGGAGTCTTTAGGGTTTTTTATGTACAATATCATGTCATCTGCAAATAATGACTATTTGACTTCTTCTTTACCAATCTGGATGCCTTGTATTTCTTTGTTTTGTCTGATTGCCATGACTAGGACCTCCAGTACTATGTTGAGTAACAGTGGAGAGAGTAGGCATCCCTGTCTTGTTCCCGATCTTAGATGAAAAGCTTTCAGCTTCTCGCTGTTAAGTATGATGTTAGCTGTGGGTTTGTCATATATGGCCTTTATTATGTTGAGGTACTTGCCCTCTATTCCCATTTTGTTGAGGGTTTTAATCATGAATGGATGCTGAATTTTGTCAAAAGCTTTTTCAGCATGTATGGAGATGATCATGTGTTTTTTGTTCTTCTTTTTGTTGATGTGGTGGATGACGTTGATGGATTTTCGAATGCTGTACCATCCTTGCATCCCTCGGATGAATCCTACTTGATCATGGTGTATGATCCTCTTGATGTATTTTTGGATTCGGTTTGCTAATATTTTGTTGAGTATTTTTGCATCCACGTTCATCAGGATATTGGTCTGTAATTTTCTTTTTTGGTAAGGTCTTTTCCAGGTTTTAGTATTAGAGAGATGCTTGGCTTCAAAGAATGAGTTTGGAAGTATTCCCTCCTCTTCTATTTTTTGGAAAACTTTAAGGAGAATGGGTGTTATTTCTTCTCTATATGTCTGGTGGAATTCAGAAGTGAATCCATCAGGTCCGGGGGTTTTGTTCTTGGGTAGTTTTTTGATTACCGCTTCAATTTTGTTGCTGGTGATTTGTCTGTTTAGTTTTTCTCTTTCTTGCTTGCTCAGTTTTGGAAGGTTGTATTTTTCTAAGAAGTTGTCCATGTCTTTTAGGTTTTCCAGCTTGTTAGCATATAGATTCTCATAATATTCTCTTAAAATTCTTTATATTTCTGTGGGGTCCGTCATTATTTTTCCTTTCTCATTTCTGATTCTGTTTATGTGTGTAGATTCTCTTTTTCTCTTGATAAGGCTGGCTAGGGGTTTATCTATTTTGTTTATTTTTTCAAAGAACCAGCTCTTGGTGTCATTGATTTTTTCTATTGTTTTATTCTTCTCAATTTCCTTTATTTCTTCTCTGATCTTTATTATATCCCTCCTTCTGGTGACTTTGGGTCTCATTTGTTCTTCTTTTTCCAATTTCAGTAATTGTGTCTTTAGACTATTCATTTGTGAATGTGGTTCCTTCTTTAAATAGGCCTGGATTGCAATATACTTTCCTCTTAGAACTGCCTTTGCTGCGTCCCACAGAAGTTGTGGCTTTGTGTTGTTATCATTAGTCTCCATATATTCTTTGATTTCTGTTTTGATTTGGTCATTAACCCATTGATTATTTCGGAGCATGTTATTAAGCCTCCATGTATTTGTGAGCCTTTTTGTTTTCTTTGTACAATTTATTTCTAGTTTTATACCTTGGTGATCTGAGAAGTTGGTTGGTAAAATTTCAATATTTTTGAATTTACTGAGGTTCATTTTGTGGCGTAGTATGTGGTCTATTCTGGAAAATGTTCCATGTGCACTTGAGAAGAATGTGTATCCTGTTGCTTTTGGGTGTAGAGTTCTGTAGATGTCTGTTAGGTCCATCTGTTCTAGTGTGTTTTTGAGTGCCTCTGTGTCTTTACTTATTTCCTCTCTGGTTGATCTGTCCTTTGGAGTGAGTGGTGTGTTGAAGTCTCCTGAAATGAATGCATTGCTGTCTGTTTCCCCCTTTAATTCTGTTAGTATTTGTTTCACATATGTCGGTGTTCCTGTGTTGGGTGCATATATATTTATAATGGTTATATCCTCTTGTTGGACTGACCCGTTTATCATTATGTCATGTACTTCTTTATCTCTTGCTACTTTTTTCTTTTTGAAGTCTATTTTGTCTGATGAAAGTACTCCCACACCTGCTTCTTTCTCCTTGTTGTTTGCATGAAATATCTTTTTCCATCCCTTGACTTTTAGTCTGTGTATGTCTTTGGGTTTGAGGTGAGTTTCTTGTAGGCAGCATATAGATGGGTCTTGCTTTTTTATCCATTCTGTTACTCTGTGTCTTTTGATTGGTGTATTCAGTCCATTTACATTTAGGGTGATTATTGATAGATATGTACTTATTGCCATTGCTGGCTTTAGATTCGTGGTTACCAAGGTTCAAGGGTTGCTTCTTTACTATCTAACAATCTAACTTAACTTTCTTGTTAAGTTATTGTAAACACAGTCTGATGTTTCTTTATTTCTCTCCCTTCTTATTCTTCCTCCTCCATTCTTTATATACTAGGTGTTTTATTCTTTGCCTTTAGTTAGTATTTGGATGTTCTGCTTTCTTTGCTATGATTTTATTTTCTCTGGTGATATCTTTTTAGCCTTAGGATGCTTCTCTCTAGAGCAGTTCCTTTAAGATGTCCTGTAGAGGTGGTTTATGGGTGGCAAACTCTCTCAGCTTTCACTTGTTTGGAAATTGTTTAATCCCTCCGTCATATTTAAATGATAATCGTGCTGGATACAATATTCTTGGTTCGAGGCCCTTCTGTTTCATTACATTAAATATATCATGAGATTCTCTTCTGGCCTGTGAGGTTTGTGTTGAGAAATCTGATGATAGTCTGATGGGTTTTCCTTTGTAGGTGATCTTTTTTCTCTCTCTAGCTGCCTTTAATACTCTGTCCTTATCTTTGATCTTTGCCATTTTAATTATGTGTCTTGGTGGTGTCTTCCTTGGGTCCCTTGTGTTGGGAGATCTGTGGCCTTCCATGGACTGCAAGACTATTTCCTTCCCCAGCATTGTGGCAGCCTTGCAGCTGCACAGATTACATTTTTTTGATTGCTACATCATTTACTCTTGGCCATGAGTTAAGTGTCATGTTCTTCAGTGGAGCATTTCTGAAAAATCAGCTGATTCCCTGACATCATTGTTACCTTGGAAACTAGGGCAGGACTGATTCTGCCTATAAATACTGTAGCCCTGCCTAATAAATTTGAGCCTTGATCAGAGTCTTGTCTTGGCTCTGTCTCTCAGGCCTGAGCCCTCTTTCGCAGGTACCTGTGTTGACTGGTTGTCACAGGCGACTACAAGTGGCCCCCAACGTGGGGCGCGAAAACGAGGGAGACACTCAGAGACCCGCTGTAAAAAAAAGGCATCCGGATCCACAAATTAAAAGGTGCCTCTTTGACAGCCCATGTCAGAGTAAGTACCAGGTGTAGAGAAACAACACATTATGGGACAGAGCAATAGCAGTTTTTGTTCACTGGAATGTTTAAAAATTTACCCAGGACGAGAGGAATTGCGTTTAAACGTCAAACCTTAGATGATTTTCTTAAACAAATTGATCTTTATTGTCCTTGGTTCCCAGAAGAAGAAGGAACTATTAATGTAGATATTTGGAATAAAGTGGGAAAAGTTTTTTTTAATATAATTTATTTTGGTATCATTAGTTTACAATTACATGTGCAGTATTATGGTTATTAAACTACCCCTTCATCAGGTGCCCCCACCAACCCCATTACTGTCACTGTCCATCAGCGTAGTGAGATGCTGTAGAATCACTGCTTGTCTTCTCTGAGTTGTACAGCCCTCCCCATGCCCCCCCAACATTACATCTGCTAATTGTAATGCCCCTTTTTCCCTCTTATCCCTCCCTTCCCACCCATTTTCCCCAGTCCCTTTCCCTTTGGTAACTATTAGTCCGTTCTTGGGTTCTGTGAGTCTGCTGCTGTTTTATTCCTTCAGTTTTTTTTCTTTGTTCTTATACTCCACATATCAGTGAAATCATTTGATACTTGTCTTGTTTGGCTTGGCTTATTTCACTGAGCATAATACCCTCTAGCTCCATCCATGTTGCTGCAAATGGTAGGATTTTTTTTCTTATGGCTGAGTAGTATTCCATTGTGTATATGTACCACATCTTCTTTATCCATTCATCTACTGATGGACACTTAGGTTGCTTCCATTTCTTGGCTATTGTAAATAGTGCTGCGATAAACATGGGGGTGCATCTGTCTTTTTCAAATTGGGCTGCTGCATTCTTAGGGTAAATTCCTAGGAGTGGAATTCCTGGGTAAAATGGTATTTCTATTTTGAGTTTTTTGAGGAACCTCCATACTGCTTTCCACAATGGTTGAACTAATTTGCAGTCCCACCAGCAGTGTAGGAGGGTTCCCTTTTCTCCACATCCTCGCCAACACTTGTTGTTGTTTGTGTTTTGGATGTTGGCCATCCTCACTGGTGTGAGGTGATATCTCACTGTGGTTTTAATCTGCATTTCTCTGATGATTAGCGATGTGGAGCATCTTCTCATGTACCTGTTGGCCATCTGAATTTCTTCTTTAGAGAAGTGTCTATTCATGTCCTCTGCCCATTTCTTAACTGGATTATTTGCTTTTTGTTTGTTAAGGTGCATGAGTTCTTTATATATTTTGGATGTCAACCCTTTATCAGATATGTTATTTATGAATATATTGTCCTATACTGTAGGATGTCTTTTTGTTCTACTGATGGTGTCCTTTGCTGTACAGTAGCTTTTCAGCTTGATATAGACCTACTTGTTCATTTTTGCTTTTGTTTCCCTTGCCCAAGGAGATATGTTCATGAAGAAGTCTCTCATGTTTATGTCCAAGAGATTTTTGCCTATGTTTTTTTCTAAGAGTTTTATGGTTTTATGACTTACATTCAGGTCTTTGATCCACCTTGAGTTTACCTTTGTGTATGGGGCTAGACAGTAGTCCAGTTTCATTCTCTTACATGTAGCTGTCCAGTTTTTCCAACACCAGCTGCTGAAGAGGCTGTCATCTCCCCATTGTATATCCAATGCTCCTTTATCAAATATTAATTGACTGTATATGTTTGGGTTAATGTTTGGATTTTCTATTGTGTTCCACTGGTCTATGGTTCTGTTTCTGTGCCAATATCAAATTGTCTTGATTACTGTGGCTTTGTAGTAGAGCTTGACGTCAGGGAGCGTAATTCCCTCTGTTTTATTCCTCCTTCTCATGATTGCTTTGGCTATTCGGGGTCTTTTGTGGTTCCAATATGAATTTTAGCATTATTTTTTCCAGTTCATTGAAGAAAGCTGTTGGTAGTTTGATAGGGATTGCATTGAATCTGTAGATTGCTTTAGGTAGTATAGCCATTTTGATGATGTTTATTCTTCCTAGCCAAGAGCATGGGGTGCATTTCCATTTGTTAGTGTCCTCTTTAATTTCTCTTAGGAGTGTCTTGTAGTTTTCAGAGTACAGGTCGTTCACTTCCTTCATTAGGTTTATTCCTAGGTATTTTATTATTTTTGATGCAATTGTGAATGGAATTGTTTTTCTGATTTCTCTTTCTGTTAGTTCATCGTTTGTGTATAGGAAAGCAACAGATTTCTGTGTGTTAATTTTGTATCCTGCAACTTTGCTGAATTCAGATATTAGTTCTAGTAGTTTTGGAATGGAGTCTTTAGGGTTTTTTATGTACAATATCATGTCTTCTGCAAATAGTGACAATTTGACTTCTTCTTTACCAATCTGGATGCCTTGTATGTCTTTGTTTTGTCTGATTGCTGTGGCTAGGACCTCCAGTACTATGTTGAATAACAGTGGAGAGAGTGGGCATCCCTGTCTTGTTCCCGATCTTAGATGAAAAGCTTTCAGCGTCTCGCCGTTAAGTATGATGTTAGCTGTGGGTTTGTCATATATAGCCTTTATGATGTTGAGGTACTTGCCCTCTATACCCATTTTGTTGAGAGTTTTAATCATGAATGGATGCTGAATTTTGTCAAATGCTTTTTCAGCATCTATGGAGATGATCATGTGGTTTTTGTTCTTCTTTTTGTTGATGTGGTGGATGATGTTGATGGATTTTCGAATGTTGTATCATCCTTGCATCCCTGGGATGAATCCCACTTGATCATGGTGTATGATCCTCTTGATGTATTTTTGAATTCGGTTTGCTAATATTTTGTTGAGTATTTTTGCATCTACGTTCATCAGGGATATTGGTCTGTAATTTTCTTTTTTGGTGAGTTCTTTGCCAGGTTTTGTTATTAGAGTGATGCTGGCTTCATAGAATGAGTTTGGAAGTTTTCCCTCCTCTTCTATTTTTTGGAAAACTTTAAGGAGAGTGGGTGTTATTTCTTCTCTATATGTCTGGTATAATTCAGAGGTGAATCCATCAGGTCCGGGGGTTTTGTTCTTGGGTAGTTTTTTGACTACCTATTCAATTCTGTTGCTGATGATTGGTCTGTTTAGTTTTTCTGTTTCTTGCTTAGTCAGTTTTGGAAAGATGTATTTTTCTAAGAAGTTGTCCATTTCTTCTATGTTTTCCAGCTTGTTAGCATATAGATTCTCATAATATTCTCTTATAATTCTTTGTATTTCTGTGGGGTCTGTCGTGATTTTTCCTTTCTCATTTCTGCTTCTGTTTATTTGTGTAGATGCTCTTTTTCTCTTAATGAGTCCGGCTAGGCGTTTATCTATTTTGTTTATTTTTTCAACGAACCAGCTCTTGGGTTCATTGATTTTTTCTATTGTTTTCTTCTTCTCAATTTTATTTATTTCTTCTCTAATCTTTATTATGTCCCTCCTTCTTGTGACTTTGGGCCTCATTTGTTCTTCTAAAGTGGGAAAAGTTTTAAAAAAATAGTCAGGCATCCCCCACAACCTTTTCTTTGTGGGCTCTTATCAAACATGCCATAGAGGAACAGCATATAACAAGCAGATCTCTCATGTTCTTAATCAAGCAAAAAGAAAAAACAGCTGAATTGCAGGAGGAGAGGTTATCTGAGAAGGGAGCCGTGGGTGAGATGGCCTAGTAGCCCGCTGCCCCTGGTATCTTTGTATTATTTTATCTGAGTATGTGTTCTTTTATGAAAAGTGTTGCTAATTGTAGTCATTGCATCTCAATCTGTATGTTTATGTGTCTAGTAAAGAAAAATGTTTTTCTACCTCCGGATGGTATCAATAAGCATTAATTCTAATTTAAGTTAAAATGAAATGGACTTGTCCCTATAGTTATCAGCTGCCTGTTTACCTAAAGTCATTTCAATTGATGTTATGTGTTAAATCTTTCAAGAAAATTGCTTAAGTTTAACTCTGTGTAATGTTCAGTAAAAGTTTTATGAGTAATCTAGCATAGTTCTGAGTAAACTAAATATAGCAAGTGATCATCTTAATAATTGTGTGTTATAGGGTGTTACAGTGTGTATATCTGCAAACAGCCTGAGAATTTTTGTGGTAACCATAATTTTTAGAGTTTTGCTAAGTTATATGAAGATGTTTTGTGCTTAGTAAAAATTGTGCTGTAAGGCACATTTCCTGAAATGATAAAAAGTGTTCATAACTGTATCAATCTGAGGAATGCTGGTGTCACAGTTTACTGTAGCCTATTTTTCAGTGTTCATTGAAGGTTAAAGTACCTAATGTTTTTGATTTCTAATTAAAACTACTTAATATAATAAAGGAGACATCTCTGCTTGCTAAGGAAGGTGTGTTTAATAAGAGAAAGTATAAAGAATAGATATTCATTTTGTTAAAGGAAAAAGAAAGTAATTTCTAAAGTACAAGTTTTTATTTAAAGAGAGAGAACAGTGAATGTAAAAAGAAAGTTGTAGAAAGTTTGTTGAAGTTGATACAGTCATGCTATGTGAAATTAAAGCTAATGAGTCTCAATATCAAGGGCACAGCCAGGATTAGAGTTTTGTTTTCAATATAAAGACAAAGTTGTCTTAGACTGTTAGCCTGCTCTTAATGTTAACAAATTGCAAAGAACTTTCTAATTGTTCTTATCAAAGCAGTTTCTCATGCTTAAATTCTCAATGAGTTCTCTGAGTATTAAAAAAAAAATCTTCATGTTAAAAGGACTGTAAGCCAAGTGTTGGTAACAACTAAGTAACCTGTATTTGCATTTAAGCCTTTTTATTGTCATTCTAGTTAAATACCTATAATTCTATTTAAGCAAGTACCAAAAAAACTCTTCTGACAACTTTCCAAAGTCAAATTCAAAAAAAGGTACTTTTACCTGTAAGTAACTCTGATATTTTCCAGAGGGCCCCTGGAAAATGTCAGAGAAATTTTCTCTTCATTAGAGAAAGTATGTGGCTAATTCGGCTTATTTATCGATATATAATCACTTGCTTAATTACCTGGAAAGCACTGTCAAAGAGAATGATGCCAAACTTTGTTGCTGGATGTTCTGTGTTGCAAAAATATCCAAATTTCCTTATGTCAACTGTCTTATCATAAGCTCTCATCAGATCTTTAGCCACTCTCATTTATAAGTCTTTTGTCATTTATAATCACTGTTTTATTACTCCTAAACTAGTAAAGAACTAAATTTCAGCAAAACAAGTATTTACGTAGGATTAAGTAAACTAAAGAAGATGACTTTGTGTTTTTTTTTTGTTTCAAGTGTTACTGATAAAGTGTTTTAAGCTTTTTCTCTTAAACTGACAACAGTTTAGTAAATGACAATACCTTTGTAAACAGAATTGAAACATTTATCTTTCTCTCTACCTAATCCCTCCAGAATTTAACAACTTTCAATAACTATTTTTATATTTCATAGCAGTGTGTTTGTTTGCATAAGTTCAATAAGAATCTGCTTTCCTTATAAGAAGACCAATTAAAAACACTAGTTATATTACCGAAGCTTTGACTAGAATACTATTCCTGAAAGACACGTGTGTAAACTCATATTAACGAACAGCTTTAAAGAACTGAAGTTGACTTCATGGAGCCAACAGAGCCCCTTAGAGAATCTGTCCTGGTACCTTGCTTACAGGATTCCTAGCAGCCTTACCAGGTGAGTAAAAAAAGTCACTTCCTGGCAGGTGCAAGAACCTCAGAATGTCTTGATAGTGGTCTGCCCTCCCCAGCTGCTATCCCAAAGGAATTTTATAAACTGATTTTAGATTTAAAAGATTGCTTTTTTACTATTCCCCTACATCCTAAAGACTGTCAGGGATTTACATTCAGTGTGCCTTCTGTTAATTTTAAGGAGCCTATGAAAAGATATCATTGGCGAGTACTCCCACAAGGAATGGCCAATAGTCCTACTTTGTGTCAGAAGTTTGTTACTACAGCCTTATTACCTATCAGAAATTCGTGGCCTCAAATGTATATTATACATTATATAGATGATATTTTATTAGCTAGTCAAAAAGCCCAAGAAATGTTGCAATGTTTTAGTCATTTAAAGGAACAGCTGCATAAATTTCGGCTGCAACTTGCTCCTGAAAAAGTCCAAACCTTAGAGCCTTATGATTATTTGGGGTTCAAGTTGTTCCCACAAGCTATTGGCCACCAAAAAGTTCAGATTCGTGTTGATGGTCTTAAAACACTTCATGATTTTCAAGTATTATTAAGAGATATTAATTGGCTGCGTCCATATTTGAAGTTGACTACTGGAGAGTTAAAACCTTTGTTTAATATTTTGAGGAGAAATCCTGCTCCCCTTTCTTCTCGGAAATTAACCCCTGAGGCTCGAAAAGCTTTAAAAGTTGTTGAGCATGCCATCCAAGAACAGTTTGTTATTTATTTTGATCCTAACAGCACGTTATATTTACTTATATTTGCCACAAAGGTTACGCCTACAGAGTTGTTATGGCAAGGACACCCAATCATGTGGGTTCACTTATCTTCTAGTCCATCTAAGGTTATTACTCCTTATTATGACTCTGTGGCTACATTGATTATGATAGGGAGAAAACAAGCAATTATTTATTTAGGCAAAGAACCTGACCACATTATTCAGCCTTTCAATAAAAGGCAGAGAGATTGTTTAAACAAAAACAATTCCAATTGGCTTCTTTCACAAGTTGGATTTATCGGAAGTATCAATAATCATTATCCTACCAGTAAGTTAATAGATTTTTCATAAAAGCATGAAGTTATATTTCCTAAAGTCACCAAATTCCAACCCTTGAAAAAATGCTGTAACAATATTCACTGATGGAACTTCCAAAGGTAAGGCAAGATATTATGTTACTGAGCCAATAACTTTTGATGTCCCTGGTTTATCAGCGCAATTGGCTGAATTAGTAGCAGTTTTTGCAGTTTTTCAACGTTTTCCTCAGGCATTTGATCTGTATACAGATGGTGCATATATAGCTAACTCTCTGTCATTGTTGGAGACTGCTGGTCAAATTAGTGCTTGCACCAAAGCAAGACAGTTATTTCATCAGCTACAACATAATATTCTTATGAGAACACATCCCCTTTATGTTGAACACATACGTGCTCATTCTGGTTTACCAAGACCTTTGTCTCAAAGAAATGATTTCATAGATAAAGCACTTGTTTTATCTGCTGTAGAAACTACACCTAGTCAACGAGCCCAACTTGATCATAATAATTTCCATCTGAATAGTACTACCTTAAGATTGAAGCATAATATAACTGGGGACCAAGCTCGATTGATTGTAAAGCAATGTACAGAATGTGGTCATTTGTTACCTGTTCCACATTTAGGAGTGAATCCAAAAGGCTTCATACTCAGTCATATATGGCAAATGGATGTCACTCATTTTAATGATTTGGGGAAAATGAAGTATATACATGTGAATGTTAATACATGCTCAGGTTATATTATGGCTTCTTTACAATCTGGAGAGACAAGCAGGCATGCTATTGAGCATTGTCTTCAAGCTTTTGCTCATATGGGAATCCCCAAAGTGCTTAAAACGGATAATGGCCCTGCATATACCAGCCAGTCTTTTCGGAAATTTTGTGAACAATTTAATATTGAACATAAAACAGGAATCCCATATAATCCCATGGGACAAGGTATAATTGAACGAACTCATCTAACCTTAAAAACATACCTTCAAAAAATAAAAAGGGGGGAGTTATACCCCCACAAATCTAATAAAGCACAGTTGTCCCTTGTTTTGTTCATTTTAAATTTTTTACAAGTGGATGATAAAGGACAGTCGTCTGCTGATCGTCATTGGCATCCTGAGACTCAAAAAAAACTATGCTTTGGTAAAATGGAGAGACCCTTTGACTAATGCTTTTCGGAAATTGGACCTGAGCCTGTGCTAATTTGGGGACGAGGTTCGGTTTGTATCTTTTCCCAGGAACATGATGCGGCTCGCTGGCTTCCAGAGAGACTTGTGCGACAAGTGGAAATCGTGGAGAGTAATGACATGCTTACTGATCTTTCCCCTGCTGCTGATGAAGAGTGATGCTGAACACTTCTGGGCGCTTTCCTCATTTCCTCCGACCCTGATGCCTGTTGGTCTAGAGGCCTCTGCTTCTCCCGGTGTGTACAGTTCTAATCTTTCCCTGAGTCTTCCCTATTTCCGGGGAGAAGCTAGTTTTAATTTGCATAATGTAAATTGGAACCTACAAGGCTCCTTATGTTTTGATACCCGCTACTCTACTGATTGTGTAGGATTGATGTCATTCGTTGTTGGTGACCTTCTCAAAGCCAAGAAAACTGTTATGTTAGATTCTATACTTACAGTAAACATTAATCGTTCTAGTCCTCCATATCAAAAATACCTAGGACCTCAGCCTCCTTACCCTCGCTGTTCCCCAGTGACTTCACGTATATTAAATTTAGAAATTCCCATCCCTTGGGAGCACTGCTTACCCATAGATAATGCTCCCTATCCAATATATAATTTTGAAAGGCGATTGTGGGGTTGGTTTCGATCCCTGAAAATACATGTTTCTGCTGAACTTGGTTCGCTCTTTGGATTAGCTATACTTTGTGGAAACAATGCATGTATGGATATTAGAACCTTTTGGTTCCTTAAACGTACTGTTTATTTTAATGGCACTGCTTTTCCATCACCACAGAACATTTTTACACGGTGAGCATGATGCAACCTACTCATTTAAGAGAGATTTTGGAATCTCTGCTGCCATTGCTGTTTCTGTTATGGCGGCTATAGCTGCCTCTGCAGTAGGAGTCCCTGCAATGGTTCAATCCTCTCATACTGCTGAGACTCTGAATGCTGTGGTAGAAAGGTCAGTCAATGCTTTCACCACTCAACATTTAATCAATGCCCATTTTCATTCCGCTATTTTGCATTTACAACAACAAATAGATCTGCTTCAAGAGGAAATCGGAGTCTTGGCTATTATGGCTAAATTAAGTTGTGATCCTAGGTATCCTAATATTTGCATGACCCCCCTATAAAATTAAAAATCTTACTGCTGCCCAATTACAACTTAGCCGATTTATTAAAGATCCTTGGAATGTGCAATTTTTGAATTTTTCCCTCACCCTTTCTAATCAGATTATTCAACTAAATGAAACTAGAGCTGAAGTTTGGGATATTAATACTACCTTCTTTGCAAAAGTTTGGGATAACATTAAGAAATTATTTGATCCTTCCTGGATCTTTCTGTACTGCTGTGTATTTGCTTGTTTACTTTTAGTTCTACTACTTTGTAAGTGCTTAATGAGATATCGACGTCAACAACATGCCTTCAATGTTTCCACTTTAAAGATTCTCATGGCCTTTCAATCAGAGGAATTTTCCACCAATGCACAGCAAGTGCATGTATGGCTGGCTCAGCTCAAACAAGATGTCTGACCCCGAGTGCCAGAATAAAGGCTGGGTAGTCAAAGATGGGTAAGACTGGCAAAGGGAGATACCAACCTAAGACAGGACACAAACCATGCTGTTTGGAGTCTGATGACGGGTAAGGATCTCCTTTGTGCCTTTCAACCTAAGACAGGCACAGTCTTCTATTATGACAAAGAAGTTTGTCATAAAAAACAAAAAAGGGGGAGTTGTGGCAGCCTAGCAGCTGCACAGATTATCTTTGTTTGATTGCTACATCATTTCCTCTTGGCCATGAGTAAAGTTTCATGTTCTTCAGTGGAGCATTTCTGAGAAATCAGCTGATGCCCTGATGTCATTATTACCTTGGAAACTAGGGCAGGACTGATTCTGCCTATAAATACTGTAGCCCTGCCTAATAAAGTTGAGCCTTGATCAGAGTCTTGTCTTGGCTCCATTCTTCTCGCCCCTCTGTCTCTCAGGTCTGAGCCCTCTTTCGCAGATACCCATTATGACTGGTGGTCGCAGGCAACTACACAGCATGGGGAAGTTTTCAGCAATTATTTCTTCAAAGACACTTTCTATCCCTTTTTCTCTCTCTTCCTCCTCTGGTACTCCTATAATACGAATATTGTTCCGTTTGGATTGGTCACACAGTTCTCTTAATATTCTTTCATTCCAGGAGATCCTTTTATCTCTCTCTGCCTCAGCTGCTCTGTATTCCTGTTCTCTGATTTCTATTCCATTAACAGTCTCTTGCATCTTGTCCAGTCTGCTGCTAAGCCCGTCGATGGCTTGTCTCATTTCTGCATTGTCTTTCCTGACTTCCTTCACTTCCTCCCTCAGCTCTTGCATATTTCTCTGTAGATCCATCAGCATGGTTATGACTTTTTTTCTGAATTCTTTTTCAGGAAGATTGTGCATTTCCATCCCTTGAGTCTCCCTCTCTTGTGTTGTCTGGGTCTGGATGAGCTTGGTCTATACCATATTCCTCTGTCTTTTCATGGCCATAGAGGTGGTCACTGGTATGTGCCATGTATGTCAGCTGGGCTCTTTAAGACTTTATAAAAAAACCAAAAAAAAACCCAAAAAACAGACAACAAAAAAAAGAAGGAAGAGAAAGAAAAGAGAAAAAAAGAAAGAAAGGAAAAAAAAATGCCCATCGGGAGTAGATTCTGTAAGGATGCTGTAGGTGGCACTGTTGCTCCGCTATTCTGCAGCTGTGGCCATGCAGCTCCCGTGGCCGTTTGTAGCTCTGTCCGGGGTGGGAACGAATGGGAGGCTGTTGTTCTCTGTGTGAAGTTTCAGTGCTGCTACTTTTTCCCAGTCGCCAGCCAAGGGGTCCGAAATTCCTCAGGACTCCCAGCCTGCTGGGCTGAGTATGCTGGGACAATCCTGGGCCCTTGCCTCTTTAAGACCGCCAAAAAAAGCGCATGCTTTTCTTTTGTCCCGGGGAGCCTGCTGCAAGGACCCAGCCATGTTCCTAGCTCAAAACCTGCACCTTCTGCCTCTCCAATATCCGATACACCATGCGATGTGTCAGCGCTCCCGGCGCAGATCACCAGGGCTGAATATTTCACCAGCCTGTACTTCCACTCCCTCCTGGCTCAATCCTCTCCTCCCGCCAGTGCACTGGGGTGGGGGAGTGCTTGGGTCCTGCCGGGTCGCGGCTCCATATCTTACCCGCCTTGCAGGGTGCTGAGTCCTCTCAGGTGCAGATGCAGGCTGTGCGCTGTCCTATATATTCTGGTCTCTCTTTTAGGAATAGTTGTATTTGCTGTATTTTCATAGATATATGTGGTTTTCGGAGGAGATTTCCACTGCCCTGCTCACGCCACCATCTTCCCGGAACTCTGCAACTGATTTCTTTAGCTCAGCTTAATGTCTGTGAGATTCATCCATGTTGTTGTATAACTAGTTTGTTCATTCTGATGACTGAGTAGTATTCCTGTGTATTTAATGTATGACAAGTTACTTATCCATTCATCAGTGAATGGGCATTTGACTAATATGAATAAAGTTGATATGAACAAACTTCTACAATTTTTTTAAGAAATGGATATATGTTTACATTTTTCTTTGATAACTACCTAGCTGTGGAAGTGCATCTAGGTATATTTTTAACTTTGTAAGAAACTACTAAACCTTAAAAAAGTGGTTTATACCATTTTATGGTCCCACCAGCAGTATAGTATAATTCCATTTGTTCCATGTCCCAGTCAACATTTCATAGTGTCAGTCATTTTAATTTTAGCCATCCTGGTGGGTGTAAAGTGGATTCAAATTGCATTTTCCTGATGACTGCTGTTGAACACTTTTGTGTACTTACTGGCCATTTGTATGTCTTCCTTGGAAAGTGCCCAAAATCTTTTGTCAGTTTTTTATGAGTTGTTTGTCTTTTTATTATTGATTTGTTGGAGTTCTGTTTTAGGTCCTCTGTCAGTTGTATGTATTGGGAATATTTTTAACTCACTCTGGAACTTTATTTTCTTAATTGTGTACTTTGAAGTATAGATGTTCATAATTTTCAATGACTTTCAATTTATCATTTTTCCCCTTCGGTGCTTTATTGCCTTTTGTATTCTTGTTAAGGTATCTTTATCTACTTCAAAGTTGTGAAGGCATATACCCATTTTTTAAAATAATCATTGCAGGTTTAGCTTTTGTATTTAGGTCTGTGATCCATCTCAAATTAGTATCTTAAATTGAGATATAATTTGCAAAGCATAAATGCACCATTTTAAAGTGTAAAATTCAATAGATTTTAGCATACTCACAAGGTTGTGGAACCATCACCACTATCTAAGTCCAGAACATTTCATCACCCCCAAAAGAAACCCAGTACCCATTCGTGGTCACTTCCCATTCCTCCCTTCCCATGCCTGAAAACCATGAATCTTCACTTTGTCTCTATGGACTTGCCTATTCCGGGCATTTCATATAAATGGAATGCTACAATATCTGACCTTTTGGGTCAGACTTCTTTTATTTAGCATAATGTTTTCAAAGTTTGCCCATGTTGCAGCATGTATTAGTACCTGATTCTGTTTTGTGGCAGAGTAATATTGCATTGTATGGGCAAACCACATTTTGTTTTTCTGTCAGTTAATGGGTATTTAGGTTGTTTCCACTTTTTAGCTATTATGAATAATGCTACTTTGAACATTATTATACAAGTTTTATATATGCATATATATTCCATTTTATTGCATACATACTTAGGTGTGCAATTGCTGGGTGATATGATAATGCTATGTTTAACTTCTCTTGTTTGCATGACCATGGTGCCTTTATCAAATATCAAAAAAATTTATATATGTGGGTTTATTTTTGGGCTCTGTATTTGGTTCTGTTTTTTAAATTTGTGGCTCCTATGCTAGTAGCACAGTGTCTTGATTATTGTAGTTTTAAGGTAAATGTTGAAATCAGGTAGTGTTTGTTCTCCCACTTTGTTCTTATATTTCAAGATTGTTTTGGCTATTCTGTATCTTTTGCAATTTGACATAAATTTTAGAATGAACTGCTTAGGTACTTCCAAAACGTCTGCTGGGATTTTGATTGTGATTACATTAGGTCTTTTTATATTTCTCTTAGCAATATTATTTCTTCCTTAAACGTTTGATAGAATTGAGTAGTGAAACCATGAAACTTACTGGTCCTGAGTCTGGAGTTTTTTCTGTGGGGAGTTCACTTTTTAAAAATCAGCTTTGTTGAAGTATAATTTATATGAAGCTCATTAATTTTAACTGCAGAGTTCAATGAATTTGATAAATAATGTCCTCGGCAAATAGAGTTTTACTTCTTCCTTTCTGATCGCTGTGTCTTTTATTTCATTTTCTTAATCCTGGCTAGCGCCTCCAGCATAATATTGAATAGGAGAGGTGAGAGCAGATATCCTTGGTATTTCCTTGATCTGAAGGGGGAAGCCTTCAGCATTTCATTGTTAGTATGATGTTTACTGTAGAAGCTTTGCAGAAGCCCCTTTTAAAGTTTAAAGAAGTGTTCTTCTATTCCTAGTTTTAAGAGATTTTTTCCATTTCATCATGAATGAGATTTGAATTTTATCAGATGCTTTTTAGGTATCTGTTGGGTTGATCATATAGTTCTTTGTTATTCGCTTAGTATAGTGCATTACACTGAATGAATTTCAAATGTTAAGTCTACCTTATGTTCCTGGACAACCCCCATTTGATTATAATATATTAACCTTTGTATATATTGCTGGATTTGATTTGCTAAAATTTTGTACATCCATGAGGGATATTGCTATGTAGTTTTCTTTTAATGCGTTTGGTTGGACTCATAAAATGAGGTGGCAATGTTCCCATCTCTTTTATTATCTCACTGAAATTATAAAAAACTGAACATCCTAATTTGTGGCAAGGATGTGGAGCCCCTGGAATTCTCATATATTGCTGGTATGAGATTACATTTTTTCAGTCACTTTCCATAACTGCCAGTGTCTACGAGAGCTTAACATAATCTACACTATAACTCCTAGCTGTACACTCAAGAGAAATGAGTGTATATGTCCACCTAAAGATATCTTTGTAGAATCTTCATTTATAATAGCAAAAATTAGAAGAAACCCACACATTCATCAAAAGAATGGAGAAATAAATTATAGTATAGTCATACAGTGGAATTTTACAGAACAATAAAGAAAGGAAACTACTGATACATTAATATGGATGCATTGGCAACATAATGTTGAATTAAAGAAACCAGACGAAAAGAGTACATAATGCATGATTCATTGATTAAAAAGTTCAAGTACTGACAAAACTGGGTTTAGCAATCATATTAATCATCAGCTCTGGGTTGAGGTGGATTTTTACACTGAGTCTCATATGGTGGTAACATTGTATATCTTACCCTGGGTGTTGGCTACACAGATGTTACATATGTAAAAATTCATAAAGCTGTACATTTAGTATTTATGTGTGTTACTGTACATGATTTTTATTTCTAATACAATAAAAGATTAATTCTGGAACCTGGGAGCCTTTCTCAGTTGGCAAACTTCTTTTTTTTTTTTTACGTAGGGAAAGTTTTTCTTCTATTATTGGTTTAATTATTGCCCCTATTGCTTGTTCTTTTTCTTCCTCCTAAAATTCCTTTTATTCACAGATAGGTATTTTGGATCCATTTTTTTCAAAGTCCCTTTTATATATTCTTCTATTTTTCTTCTCTTTTTGAAAGATTGTTACTCTGTCTTCCAGGGCTCTAATTTTTTGTCTCAAGAAGTGATCAGCTTTTCTTTCAATTTATCTGGATTTGTCTTTTTCAGTTTAACTGAATCTAAAAATTTAAATATGCATTTTTTACTCACTAAAGTCTTTAAAATATTTATCATTGGATATTCTTAACTACACATGTTTTATTTTGTTCAAGTAAGATTTTTATTTTTCCTCTCTCCTCCAGAGCAAGTCTATTTTACTGGGGAGCTGCCTGTTGGCAATATTTTATTCTTTTACTTTCTGGCTGTTGGACTCCTTTAGGGAGTAGGGTGATGATATAATTTGTCATCCAGACTGGAATGCAAGGGGGGACTATTAATAATTAAACCAGTATCAACAAGGACTGTCTCACAGTAGTCAAATATATGGCCGGCACACCCTTAGGTACCAACTTATGGCTTGTGTCTGGTTTAGGTGCTGGGGAATGGTAAGTAGCAATAATCTTGATAGTGATGGGAAACTCAGGACTCTTCCTTCCTGTGTATAATTGGTGCACTGGACGGCAAGTTGCCAGGCTCCAGTCTTCATGTTGTAAGGAACAGAATAGAATCTCAAGATGTAAGTAATAAAGAATGTCAATATCAACAGAAAATCCACTTATATAAAGTCTGGGAAATATCTATTGAATTCACAGTTAAAAGATATTGGTCTTATGGTTTCAGTAGTATAGTAGGGGGCAAAAGCTGTATTGTAGTGGGCTTTAGAATAAATGATATGTTAAACTCATTCATTCTAATGCGCAAGTGTACACAGCTTATTTTTCCTTTGAAGGAGGAAGGAAGGGATGGTGTTAAGGGCACAGGTGAGGGCTTGGGAATGGGAGGAAGGACACTCTATTCCCTGAAAGTGGAGACAAGGAGGTCAGGGTGACTGTGCCTATAGATAAAGTATGTCACACCTCTCATGAGTTAAGTAGGCTTACATTTGAAAAAATATATTTTGAATTAGTTTATTAAATTTAAAATTCAGAAAGTATTAGAGGATAGACACTGAAAAGTTCTGTAGCCACCCCCCTTCCTGCCTGTTTTCTTCCCTATAGGCTATGGTGGTGCTACTTACTTTTGTAAAAGATCTATGGAAGAATAAATAAAAAGTAAATAGCATCATTGCCTGTAGGGAAAGGAAGGGGTGGCTACAGAACTTTTCTGTGAAAGTTTTTAATGAGCCCATAATATATGGATTGTCTCCTATATAGATGTACCACATTTATTACATTATTCACTTATCATCAGACATTTATATTGATTTATCATTGGATATTTATATTGATGAGAAATTTTCTTTGTTATAGATAAAAAAATGCTTCAACAGAAATATTTTTCTACATCTCTGATACTTTTATTGACTGTATTCTTAGAAGTGTATTTACTGGGTTATAAGCTTTTAATGTTTTGGAATTTTAGGTTCTTAGGACATACTGACAAATTGCTTTTCAAAAAGGTAACAATTTATATACCTATTAGCAGTGTATGAGTGTGTCTTTCTCACTGCCTTCCTCCCTGACAAGTGATATTATCACTTTTCTTTTTCAATTTGATAGGCTGAAATCTGTCTCAATTTTGTTTTAGTATATATTTATTAGATTATTTATGTACTCGAGTATCTTCATATGTTGAGCATGCCTTTTTAGTTTATTTCAATTTCTGCGTGCCTTTTTTTCATTTTTCAATTTATTGATTTGTAATAGCTCTTTATATTGAAAGATACATATCAATGCAAATATTATTTTCCTCTTTGTTATTGCTTTTTTCATGGCTTCATTTTTGACTTTTGATCTATAATTAATCTAAAATTCTTTTTGGTGTAAGGTATTATGTTAAATTCTAATTTTTTTCCATGGTAACTATAACTGTTCTTTAGTTAGTCAATGGCTAGGCCAACTGTAGGCTCAAGGTCATTTTAAGAATGTAATTGGTGTGGGAAAAGATTCAACTTGTGATAGTAGGATGAATCTTTTGAGTGCTGATATCTGTAAGCTGAAAAAATTTAAAGGCAGAGGATATGAGGTCTTCCCTTATTTGACCTGGTAAATTAATCATTTCTTGCAGCTTGAAGTCATTAGCTGCTTCTGTAAGTAATTAGGGAGGAAACGGAGCTAGTTGTTGCAGTTTGTGCAGGTTGTGCCCTACACAAGGATGCCCAGTAGAGGGAGCAAGTGGGGGCTGAAATCCAGACTAGGCTTCACTTGCACATACTGGAGTTGGTATTTGTTGGACGAGGAGTACCTTTTTCTATTTCACACAAAGATACTTTATAGGTGGGATGCATTCATTTGTAGCCTTGATTGTCTGCAAACCCTTTGCATTGTTTTTGTTTGCTGCTTCAGTAGTAATCAAAGTGAAAGCAAACAAATCAGAGTTAATTATTCTTTGCCAATTTTGAAGTTTAAACAGACTTTGTAGTCTGTCTTACCTGATTTTCCAACACTATTGTTTGAAGTATCATTTTCCCCCTTAATTTGTAACATGAGCTTTAATTATTCCTCCTCTCCCTACAAATATCTTTACCTTGTTTTCATTTTCTGATAATACAGGATCACTTTGAAAAATTAAAAAAATGCAGAGGTTGTACCTCCCTGCCATAGCCATTGCTAACAATTTGGTATATATACTTTAGACTTTTCCATGTATCTGTAAGATATCTCTTTTAATTTATATTATTTATCTCTACCTATCTGTCTACCTATCATCTCTCTCTCCTGGTTGGTATTTATATGCTTTTAGTTTTTGCTATCATAAACATTCTGCAACAGTTATCTCTATACTTGTAGTTTTCATATGCTGGGGCTATTGTTTTCTTAGGATAATTTGTCAGACATGAAATTGCTGGATCAAAGGACATGCCCACTTAAAGCTTTTTTAAGAAAAACATTACCCTCTGGAATGGTTGTACCAATTTGCACTTCCACCAATATAAGATCATGGTTCTTCCTTATTTTCTTAACACCACTGGACAATATCATGCTTTTTTTTCTATTAAAGTATCATTGGTGTACAATCTTATGTTGGTTTCAAACATACAACACAGTGGTTCAACAGTTACCCATATTATTAAATCCTCATCACCTTTGGTGCAGCTACTATCTATCAATGTAGTAAGATGTTACAGAATCATTGAATATATTCCCCATGCTGTACTACTGTCTCCCTGCCAACTTATATTGATTGTGAATTACTGTGCCCCTTCATTGCCTTCGCCCCCCCACTCCCATCCTGCCCCATCCCCCCCTTCTTGGTAACCACTAGTCAATTCTCAGTGTCTGTGAGTCTACTGCTATTTTGTTCCTTCTGTTTTGCTTTGTTTTTATATTACACAAATAAGTGAAATCATGTGGTGTTTGTCTTTCTCTACCT
>JAVSCE010008711.1:0-270043 GCA_032199065.1 Smutsia gigantea | reverse complement strand
GCCTGGGGAAGGAAGCCACTTGCCCAAGGTCCCAGGGCCTATCAGTAGCTGAGAGGGGTCAGAAGCCGGATGCCCCGTCCCAGACTTCCTTCCAAGACCCTGCCAGGCTGAAATAAGAAAGCTCTTGTTAGCTGGTAACTGATCCTCCTTCATCCCGCTCCTGGGATCTAGGCTTCCTGAGCCAAATGGGGCTTATCTTGTTTACTGCTGTGTCCCCTGGGCCTGGCCAATAGTAGGCACGTACATATTTGTTGAATCATATACTGGGGATACCAAGGCAAAAGAAAAACTCCAGTGACTGGGAACTGCAAGGCCTGGGTGTCCACTTGGCTTGGCTCCTGCCAACCAAGAGCCCTGAGGTCTATCACAGGCAGAATTACTAAGAGGAAACCTGAGAGAGAGGGACCCGTTGAATCCATTGGAGGAGTTGAGCTGGCAGAGCAGGCAGGGACAGGAAGGGTAATCTCTCCATCACAGAAAGCAGCTGGAAGCATGCGATGGAAGACTGATTAGTCTGGGCTATAGTCATTAGTGTTGGACTAAAGAACTCCCTGACACGTTTCTCCCCACTGTGTAACTTTTAGCCCCTGTTAGTTGTGATGGCCAGAGCAGTGAGATCTTTATAAAAAACAATCTCTTCATAGAATACATTAACACTTCACAGGGCTTGGTGCATAAGGGAAGCTTTATAAATGCTTGCTTTTCTCTGTGGTTATAAGAAAAAAATAATGCTAGTTCTTTACACCACAATGTGTTTTCTCCAGCTTATTTTAAGAAAACACAAGGTACAGATTTGCTCTGGGCCTGACTTAATTAGCAATTTAATACATCAGATTAATAGATCTGCTTTTACACTGTTCCTTGTGACTCCCAAAATCCCTTCCAGCCCTCATTCTGAGTCTTACAGTTTTAAAACCTCAGAATAACTGGGAACCATTGTTCTGAATCCAGAACCAAAATAAATTTGTGATCCACAGGTTTGCATTTGGCGCCCTCTGTCTGCCTTTTCTCCACCCTCTCCCCATTCTGCTGCCCCTCATTCTCCTGCCCCGACCCAGAGCCCTCCCCGAAGCCCATCAGTCACATAAAGGTGATTCCACCCATTTCTTACCTCCTGTCATCAGCACCCAGAAGCGTTGTAGATAAATCCTCATCACAACTTGAGCCTAAGAAAAATAAACTTGACCCCTGAACAATGTGGGGGTTAAGGGCATCTACCCCTCCTTGAAGTTGAAAATCCACATAGAATTTTTGACAACCCCCAAAAACTTAATAGCCTACTGTTCCCAGAAGCCTTACTGATAGCATATATGGGCAATCAACATGTATATATGTTACATGTATAATATACTATATTCTTGACAATGAAGCTACAGAAAATGTTTTCAAATTGTCATGAATCTCCAAACAATTTTCCAGTCTATTTACTGACAGAATTCTGCATGTGAGTGGGCCCATGCACTTGAACACCATGTCATTCAAGGGTCCGCTGTGCCATGAGCAAGATGAACTGTGTAGCTGTGCACGTCACATTCTCTCAGAGCCTTTCCACCCCCCAGTCCCCACCTCTGATGCAGAGACAAGGACTATACAAGGTTGTCAGTGCCACATCCCACCTCTGCTGCCACCTGCCTCGGTGAAGCTATGAGATTCCCCGTGCACCCATAACCCTGAGGTTCCCAAAATGTTGCTCACCACAGACACTCCTTTGAGGACTGTAAAGCTGTTTCTTGGTAGGCAAGCACCACTTCTATAGCTCCCTTTCCTCAGCTGGGGCACAGGACAAGTGAGTGGTAGCCTCTGGGCCTGGCTGACCCCTCCTCAGGGGAGTCCGGGCACTTTCCCTCCCCTCCCCAGCTCTCCTCATCTCAACAAGGCTCATGATACCCCCCCACCCAACAAGTCAGGTAAGGACTAAATGAATCCAAGTAAATAGGAATGATGGACAATTGTGAAAAACCGGCTTGGTCAGTTTCCGGCACGTCTGGGAAGCTCTTGGCAGCCCCCAGCAGTGCAGCACAGAGAATGTGTGTCCATGAACCACCAAGGAGAGAAGAGGCGCTCGGGTCCCTCAGAGACCCGCAGAGGGGCTACTTCAGGCCTGACCTCTGAGCCTCCAACTCCCTGAGTTACTGAAGCAGGACAGGGTCGCCCTCCCCAGGGTGTCACTATCGATGGAAACCACCCCTGAGCCAACCCCTCAGACAGCCCACACTCTGCCCCAGTCTCACGGAGCAGACAGGTGTGGCAACTCACAAAGGCAGACACATCCCCTTGCAGGGAAAATGGTTAACTGACCAGATGCAGACCCCAGAAGGGTCACAGGCAGGATGTCAGGACCCTTTCAGATCCTAAGGCCCACCCCTCATTATTCAGAGGGGAAACTGAGGCCCAGGGAAGAGCCCAAGGTCAGGTGGGGTAGGAGGTGGGCACAGGACCCAGACCAGAGGTCTTCTGCCCTGCCGAACAGTCTCTGCATCTCTTCTTGGGAGATATGGGATCTAGTCTCCCGAACACCCATTTTGCCCTTGGCTCTTCCCCCAGTCTCCAAACGTGAGCCGCACAAATACTTGTGGAGGAGATGACTAAGTCCTGAGCATACCTGCACCTGCATCTGTACTGGAGGCCAGCCCAGGTGCCCCACGCTGTGCTGCCTCCACCCCCTTACTGCAGCTGAACCCCACAACCCGCCAAGCTGGCATAGCCAACAGCCATCTTGCAGGTGAAGAAAGGGGCCCTGGGAGGTGCAGCCGCCTGGTGCAGTGGACAGCTTGCCCACCACCATCCAGAAGCTCCTATCCACCCACCATCCTTCCTCCTATTCTCCTTGCCCCCTGGCTTCTGTTCAGAGCCAGAGGGGCTAGGCGGGACTAATAGTAAATAAAGTATGGCTGTCATGCTCTGTTTAGGAACTCTGGCAGTGGACCCATTGCTACAGAGCAGAGGCAGATGCTCAGCCTTCATGAACGCCAAAAGAGCCCCCCTTGGGCCCATGGGGTTTCAAGAAACCGCCCCCTTTGGCCCATGGGCTTTCAAGAAACCGCCGCCTCTGTCCCTTGAAGCAGCACCTCCATTAGTGGAGATGGGCGCTCTTGTTTCTAGGATGCATTGCCTGGAATTTGAGTTACTCTTGATGTTTCTAGAAAATGAGCAATGTAAGGAAACAACAGAGGCAGGAACAGCCCGAATAGCTGGAGGTCAGCCTTCCAGCAACCTCAGACCCACAGAAGACAGCCAGAGATACAGACAGAAAAGTGTCAGAACAGTCAGAGTAACTACACGGCCCTCTGTGCTTTGCTGAATAAGCAGCGCTCAGCTCCCCACACCAGAGCCATCAATTTATATTTCACTCAAGTAACAAGTGCAGTTACCTGTTTCCTACCTTCAGAAGGTCAAAATCAGTGAATTCAGGGAGGTGGAACTCCTAGAAGCGGCACATTCATGAAAGAGAGAAGGCGTGACTCCACCAAAGGAGAAAATTTAACGCACGAAATCCCTTTGGCCTGATGATAGACTTGAAGGAAGCTATCGATACTTACGAAATTACCCCCAAATTTAGGCAAAGACTGGTGTAAAAAGATGTTCACCACAGTGTTATTTACAACCGTGAAGTGGACTTAATGTAGATGTCCAATCATGAGAGAAGGTTAACTAAACAGAGACTTATATGTAGCCATTAAAAAAACCTTTGAAGAATTTATGATAGCACAGAGGAAAGGCTTATGAAGTATAATCAAAGATATGTCATCCCTAGAATAAACAGGAAAAAACATTGAAATGAATATCTGAACACACAAGATTACCCTCTGCCCTTACATGCTTTGAAATTGTAGATTTCCCCCACAGCAAACGGATACTCTATTTATAATGCACATGCGCTAAGACGCTGATGGGCAGCCAGCCAACAGACTTTGAGAAGCACAGTGACATGGGACCGACGGATGAGGGCTTGACACTCCTTCCTTCTCAACAAAGCCTGGAGTTAAACAAGGCCAAGTACCGTTCCCATGGTGTGAATGGGAACGCTTGTGCTCCAAGGGGCTAGGTAATCAACGCTGGCCAAACGCTCAAGAGTGCGGAAACAGAGCCAGGTGGGCATAGTCTGTGTGGCCCACCCCCTGGAACAATGTCTCTAGCCACCCAGTGGCTCCATGACATTATAGTGTTGCCCCATTTCACTTGGAATGTTTGAATCCAGGTGGGTCTGGCCCCAAAGGTCACTCATTCTCAGAGCATCCCAAGTAATTGACCAGAAGAAGTAAGTCATAGTGAAACCAGTGGATCTTCTGAAAAATGGAACTCATGGCCTTGGGGGAGTGAGGGTGGAGACCCAGGGGAACCCTGTGGCCTGTGGCTCACTGATTCTTAGGAGGTGCCCAGGGCTGGAGGCCAGAAGGTTCTAGACCTGAAGAAAACAGATAGCACGTGGGGTGGGGCTCCACATTACAGCTGTGGAATTTTCCAAGTCACCTTGTTTTTTAAATGCATTCTACTTGCCTACTGGTGCCACCATCAGAAAGCAGTTTTGAGTTCTCACATCAGGGGCTGAATGGGGTGGGTGCAGAGGGTACAGGTGGGCCAGGGCTGCAGCTTCTTCCCACACCCGACAAATGTGCCTTCCGCGTAAGGCTCTGTCACTAGGCCCCAGGTCTCTCCAGCCTCTCAGAACAACCGGGGGCTCTCCAGAAGCACCTCGAGCTCTCACATCTGAGCCTCTGCACCTGCTCAGTCCTCTGCCCAGAACACCTGGGACTCCCTTCTCCTTGAATTCCTAGTCCCTTCCAGGGCATGGCTCAAAGCGTTACCCTAGGTGCTCTGACCCTCAGAACACCCTCCCACTCTGCCCACATCCGCACCCCCAGGCTGCTACAGGGCTTCAGCACCCCTGGGGCCCCCTTCACAGATACTTGATTGCCTGTGGGGTCTCTGTGCAGTGCCTGGGGCCCACGCAGAGGGAATAACAGCAAAGCCTTGCTGAGCCCTGCACCTCGTATGTGCGCTCCCCTTGTCCTTACACCCGCCCTCGTCACAGGACAAAACCAAGGCTCCGACGGGAGCCTCGCTGCCCAAGGTCCATGGCTGCTAAGCATACAGGCAGGATTTGAACCAAGGCCTTCTGGCTCCACACCCCGACTCTGGACCCCCACACCACTTGGTATGGGACTGACTGAACAACTGGTTCGCCTCCTATCCTGCGGGTGAGGCCCTGCCCACCCCACACTTGCCCCCCTCTGAGCCTCAGTTTCCTTATCTGTAGAGTGGAGATGACCATCCATCATCTTAGGAGGACTTGGGGAGCTATGATCCTGGGGAGAGGGGGTGCTGGGAGAGAAGCAGGCCCAAGGAGTGGCAGGTAGGGGTCTGCATGGAGGAGGGGAAGGTGCAGTGCCACTCAGGGCAGGGGAGCAGGGGGTGACTCAGATCCACTTTCTGGGGACACAGAGGCCACCAAGCCTTCCTTGGTTTCCCAGCGAGGCTCCAGGCAGATATCCAAGTTGAAGACAGAAGCCCCCAGAAGCCCCCCCAGAAGCTTGTGGAGGGAGACGACGTAGGGTCGGGAAAGATGCCCAGGCTCAGAGCCAGGTGCCAGGGTTGTGTCCCAGTTGTTCTGCTCCCCGTACCCAAGTGACGATGGCAGGGCATAGGAAGCCTGTTGGATGGCAGGCCCAAGGCTGAAGGGGTGGGAAGCCTCCTCGGTCCCCACCACCTCGGCCTGGCCTGGTAACCCAAGCTCAGCAAGGCTCCAGGCAGCCCGTGAGGATGTGGGCCCTGACTTTACACTCCATGGGAAGCGGCAGGACCTCTTATTTGAAAATGCCCATGGTGAGCCTCCCCGGCACAGACAGCGTGTGGCTAAGCGCTCTCCGTCCACCACCTCTTGGAGATGCGATGTCCTGCCTGCGGTGTGCTGAAGGCCAGGGACAACGGCAAGGCCCTGACACCCCCGGTCGGGGCTCCCGGCAGTGCCGTCCCAGCAGAGCTCCTGGCTCGGGCTCCTGCCCGAGCCCCGCAGAGGGGCGCCAGGCTGTGACGGCAGAGTCGGAGGCCCGAGTGTCTGCTGCAGTGTCTTTTCTGACCTCCGGACCCTCCAGAATTAGGCACCACTGATGACTGAAAACCTCATTCTTTCCACTTCTAACATTTTTTTTAAATCTTTAGAATAATTTTAATTATGGAAAATGTCAAATATATACAAAGTAGAGTGAATAATAAAAGGAGCCCCCACGTATTCATCTCAACACTGATCAATCTCCTCTTAGTTCCTCCTCATGCTCTTTTTTAATTTTTCCAGGGTTCGTTTGGAGTGTATCTCAGACACATCAGATCACATGAAAACACTTCCGCTTGGTCTATGAACATCTCCAGCAGTCTCTGTTGTTGTTCTTATATTTCACTTCATATTAGAGAACTGAAACATAAGGCCAAGAAAAAAATACAGAATGCTGCATGAATCTGCCCGTTATCCTGGCACAAGGCCATGCTCATCTCTGTATCGTTCTAATTTTAGTAGGTGTGCTGCTGAAATGAGTACAGCCTTTTTTTTTTGAACCATAATCACAATACCATCAGCATACCTACTAAAATTAAAAAAATTTCTCAATTATCTTTAGAAATCACATTCCAAAGGCCACCTACTACACTTGGTAGATGCCTCTTATGTCTATTTAATCTAAAAGAGTTCCCCCTTATAAATGGTGTTGGGAAAACTGGACAGCTACATGCAAGAGAATGAAACTGGATTACTGCCTAACTCTATACATAAAAGTAAACTTGAAATGCATTGAAGATATAAATATAAGGCAAGAAACCATAAAACTCTTAGAAGAAAACAGGCAGAAATCTCTTGAACATAAATAAGCACGGGTAATTTTTTTCTGGACACGTGTCCCCAAGCAAGGAAAAGCAAAAATAACTAAGTGGGAGTACATCAAACTAAAAAGCTTCTGTGCAGCAAAGGACACTTTCAACAAAACAAAAGGGCAATCGAATGGGAGAATCTATTTGTAAATTATATATCTGATAAGGGGTTGACATCCAAAATATGTAAAGAGCTCATACACCTCAACACCAAAAAAACAAATAACCCAATTAAAAAATAGGCAGAGGACCTGAATAGACATTTTTCCAAAGAAGACATATAGAATGGCCAACAGGCACATGAAAAGATGCTCCACATCAGGGAAATGCAAGTCAAAACCACAATGAGATCTACCTCACACCAGTTAGAATGGCCACCATCCAAAAGACAAGAAATAATAAGCGTTGGAGAGGATGTGGAGAAAGGGGAACCCTCCTGCACTGTTCGTGGGAATGTAAATTGGTGTAGCCACTGTGGAAAGCAGTATGGAGGTTCCTCAGAAAACTAAAAATGACTACCATATGACCCAGTAATTCCACTTCCAGGAATTTACCTGAAGAAAACAAAATCTCTAATTTGAAAAGATATATGCACCCCTATGTTTATCGCCGCACTGTTTACAATAGCCAAGATATGGAAGCAACCTAAGTGTCTATCAATAGATGAATGGATAAAGAAGATGTGGTACACATACACAACAGAATACTATTCAGCCATAAGAAGAAAACAAATCCTACCATTTGCAACAGCACAGATGAATCTAGAGGGTATTATGCTCAGCGTAATAAACCATGTGAAGAAAGAAAAAGACCGTATGATTTCACTTATATGTGGAATCTAAAGACAAACAAAACAAAATGAAAAAAATAGAAATAGAGTCATAGACACTGAGAAATGACTGGTGGTTACCATGGGGGACAGTTTGGGGGGAGTGGATGAACTAGGTGAATGGGATAAATAGGCACAAAAGCTCAATTATAAATTAGAGGGATCAAAGGACAGCATAGAGTATATAGTCAATAGTTCTATAACATCTTTCTATATTGATAGTAACTACACTAGCTGGGATGAGGATTTAATAATGTATGCAACTGTCGAATCACTATGTTGTATACTTGAAATC
The DNA here is from genome assembly GCA_032199065.1 of Smutsia gigantea. NCBI lineage: Eukaryota > Metazoa > Chordata > Mammalia > Pholidota > Manidae > Smutsia > Smutsia gigantea. The sequence goes on along the minus strand of JAVSCE010008711.1, from coordinate 262,061 downwards.
AATATTGTTATACTTCAATAAATAAAAAACATTGAAGGATAAAAAATAAATAAATAAAAATAGTTCCCCCTCCATTTGTTTATTTTTCCCATGCCATATATGTGTTGGTGACACTGGGTTATTTGTCTTGAAGAATTTTCCACATTGTGGATTTGGCTGCAACTGTGGTAGTGTTTAACAAGTTCCTTTGTCCCCAGCACTTCCTGTAAACTCAGAATTTCATCTCAAGCAGTGGTTCTCAGCCAAGGGCAATTTTGCCCCCAGGGGACATTTGGCAAAGTCCTCTGAAGAGGGTCTGTGATATAATGAGTTATAAGAAATACGTATCTGGTCATTCACATAACCAAATATATATTTCCCAAGTATATTTGGTCTTCACACACAGTTCCTGAAAACACTGCAGAGTCTTAAAGGTGGAATAGGTATCATGTCATGTTAATGAGAGACTTTGGACCCCCACCCATGGGCAGGGGCTGGAGGCTGGATCAGCCAATGGCCAATAATTTAGTCAATCATGACTATGCAGTGAAGCCCTCACAAAAACTCCTGAGAACTGTCACTGCTCTCTGGCATCCTGCTTCTGGGTCGGAGAGAGCATCTATGCCTGGGGAACCGGAACGCACCCACGTGCCACCCCAAACCAGGCCCCAAGCTCTAAGGGGCTAGAAGCTCCCTTATTCAGGACCTTGCTCCGTGTCCCTCTTCATCTGGTTGTTAACTTGTATCCTTTACAGTATCCTTTTTTAGCTGGTAAACATGTTTTCCTAGAGTTCTGTGAGCCGCTCCAGCAAATTAATCGAACCCAAGGGGGGTGTCGTGGGAACCTCCAATCTGTAGCCAGTAGGTCAGAAGCACAGGAACTGCCTGGGGCTTGCGACTGGGTCTGGAGTGGGGGTGGAGGGCAGTCTTATAGGACGGAGCCCTTAACTTGGGAATCTGGTATTGTCTCTGGGCAGATAGCATCAGAATTGAGTTCTCGGACACCCTGCTCATGTTTGAGAATTGCCTGGTGGTAGTATGTGTGGGAGACCCCCTCCCACATACTTACACACACTGGAATCAGGTACGGGAACCCGAATGGAGTTACACTACTATTACTGCTGGGTATAATACTGTTACTGTTATACATATATGTAGGTAAAAAAGACACCATAGCATTTGGTGTCAGAGGAGAGGGATTTACGGGGTCACTTGGGAAACACTGAACAGACACCAGTAGAGAGGTCCACCTCTAGGAGTCACTCCCAGAGTCCACATACATGTACTTCCTACACATTCCAGCAGGAGTGGACACGTCATCCTACTTTTAGTGGGTTCTGGTGGTGTCAGTGCATCACCAGATGGTTTAGCAGCCATTCTCAGTCATCGTCCAGTCCCAACCACTAGGGCCACAGAAAGATGAGACCTATTTTTTTTTTTTTTAGCATAATGCAGTTACGGCTTTAATAGTTCCTCAAATACAGTTTACAAAGGGCTTTCCCATCCAGGACCAAATAACAAAACCCACTGTTATGCTCAGATTTAAGCTTCTAATAATTTTCTCCAGACTCAGAGACTGCGGTTGGAGGAGGGAAGGGGCTTGAACAAGACCTTAGTCAGTAATAGCCCCAAGGCCGGGCATGGGCACCTGCGCAGAGACCCATTTACATACATACACTGAACTCAGCCAATTGTAGGGAAGGTGGGAAATGCATGCTGATCTTCTCTGAAAAGCTACAGAAGTTCTAGAAGAGTCTCTGCTATCGGCTGATTCTAAGATCCCATCCAACCTCAGAGACCACTGCTCCCCCACAGAGATGGTGCCACTGCTCACACTGGTCATGTGCCCTGCTGTGTCCAAGGTAAAACCCAAGCCCTTTCAAGAGGTCGAGGCCCCTCCCACCTCTCTGTTCCTGTCTCTTCCCACATCCCTGTCCCCACCCCAGCTACACGCAACTGGGACACTGCCTTTGAACTCAGATAAACTAAGCAGACACTTGGTATGGCTTGACCAGTTGACTTTAGGGGCCACCAACGAGGGAAATCAGCACCTGTCCAATACCCGTATGTGCATTAAAAGGCATGTTACTCTTAATCCTAGAAGCAGGTTCCACTCTTCCAATATTACAGATGAGGAAACTGAGGCTCAGAAGCTGAGGGTGAAAGTTTGCAGAAGGCCACTCAGTGGGAACCAGGACTAATCAAGAGCCAGGCAGTCTGGCCCACCCCTGGGCTATACTCGCTGCCCTACGCAGCCTCCCTCCCGAAAGCCAGGAGGGGGTCAGCCCTGGGAAGGGAAGGGGCGGCCCCATTTCTGTGCCAGCAGAGGCTCCCCACTCCCTTCTCTGTTCTCCAGTCCCAGGAGGTTATGTCCAGACTTTCTGTGATCTGCAGCCATGCTGGAGAGCCAGGCACTGCCCAGCAGGAAATCCCGTGGTCTAGGCCAGTCTGCAGAGTCATGGGGTGGAGACAGACCCTGGTACATCTTGTCCAGATGAAATGTGGAACTCATTCTGCAGAAGGGCTGCACCCCGCTGACTGTGTAAAACTGAAAATGTGCCTCCCTCCTCCCACCGCCCTGCCCAGAGACGCCACGTGGCCTTAGCCAGGCCACCCAGCCAGTCAGGGCAGAGCTGGGCCCTGCGCTCTCTTCATCTTGCATCACCAGCCTGCTGACCACCTGAGGTTCCAGTGCAGGGACTGCCAAGTGGAGAGATGTCTGGCAAGATAAGAGCTTTCTAATGAAGAGGGCTGCCTGGGCTTGAGGGGGCTTCACCCCTTTCCTTCAAACTCCTAGAAAACTCAAAATGGTCATAGCTCAGGCAAGCTGGAGAGACCCTCTGAAGTTATAGAGGAGAGAGAAAGAAGGATGTTGTGTTATTTTTCTTAGTAGAGAACTAGGGTTGAGGGAGGTTTACTGATTTAGAAAAATAACATTTATTACCAGCATCAGGTTCAGAATTTTGATAATTGTTGAACAAACAAATGAATGTTTCTAAACCCTATTTGCAACCAATGCCTAGAGACCTTTTTCCTCCTAATAAGCAGCTTAATACCACTCCAACCCCAAAAGATCCAACCTGCTGTCCCCATTTTCCCATGACTGGGATGGCTCAGTTAAGGTCAGGACACAGCAGCAGGTGACAAGGTTCCACGGCTCACCAGCCTCATCCAGGTACCAGCATCCTCCCACAAGGTGCCAGCGAGCCTGGGAGAAGCGTTTGTGAGGGGGCACCTGTGTTCAGTGTGAGGGAGTCACCCAGGGGCCAAGTCTCTCCACTTCCTCCCCAGCACAGGAGGGGGGCAGGGTGGGGGTAGTTCTGGGGAAGTTGGAAAGGCAGGCAAGTGAGTTCCACCTGACCGTGTGGAAGAGTCCAGGCCCACCCAGCGCCCCTACTAAGGTCTTGTGGGGGGGGAGCTGCCAGGCAGTTTTAGGTTCACCATCTGGGGCATCAAGGTGGGTGCAGGTGTGGTGGTTGTGAGCAGCTGCGTGAAGCAGGGCGGCACCGTAGCCCAGAACCAGGGCTCTGTGAGCTCAGTCACGGGGTGGGGCCCCTTACCCCCCCAGCGGGTCCTGGCCTGGGACTGCTGCAGGCTGGGGGGATCCCAGAGGAGCACAGGCACCCCCCGGATGTCTGGCAGTCGGGGGGGGCCTGGCTGAGCTGCGCTGTTCTTTATCACTGGCTGGCAGCTTGCGGGTTGGAGGAGGACCCTGTGGCCGTGTTTGACGTGACCAGCAGGAATTGGGTCCTGTGCGGCCAAAGCCCTTGGGCCCGTGCCACGGGGTGACGATCAGGCAAGGAGGGCCTCGGTGACCCCTGGGGGCTCTGGGGTGGAGCCTGGGGTTTGTGGCACCCGGTCCAGGGTCCTTTCAATGCTGCTCGCCCTTTAGCAAAGGGAGAAGGTGCCACGAAACCAGCCCCAGGCAGGGCCAGCGCTGGGGACTCAGCCTGCTGCCCCCAGGCTGGGCGGACAGGGGGGCTCTGTGGGCTCTGGAGGGGACCCCAGCCCACAGCTCTGCAGCCAGCCCAGGCCACTGTGGAGGTGCTTACCTCCTCCTGAGGGCCGGAAGGCGGAGGGAGGCCTGGACTTGGGCATGATGAGCCAGCGGCTGGCAGAGGCTGCTGAGCTAGCCCCCGGGACCTCCCCGTGAGCCTCCATGTGGAGGTCCCCCTGTGACGGGCAAGGGCCCAGAGGTGGGGGTGGGGGCACGGGGTGGATACGCTCTGGCCACGGCAGCTGGGTCCCAGCAGGAGCTCCTGGCATGGGGGGCGCGGGCCAGCCTCCTCACCTACCCCAGGCCACGGGTTTGAGCGGACAGAACCAGCACAGAGAGAAAGGAGCAGGGTGCACTGGGGACCTTGTCCCCCAGTCAGGCGAGGAGGGGGAAATGTTACTGCCTGGCAGGAAGAGCGGGTACGCCGTCCCCCACCACACACACAGCACAGGGGCGCTGGGGGTCGCACGCACGTGCAGTGTGGACACCTGGCCTTCCCACCAGGAAGCGGAGCACCGGCGCCCCCATCTGCAACCACAGACTGGGATTCACAGAGGCCACGGGCTGCTGGCGTGGCAGGCCAGAGGGGAGGGGGCCTCTGCTGTCCCCCAGACAGGCCTCCCCCGGCTCTATGGCTCAGCATGGTCCCCTGGACTGTGACATCCAGTGGCAGGCCCTGTGTCTTGAGCTGCAGCAGGCGGTGCGCGGGCCCCTCGGCAGGACATGGGGCAGCTGGGCCCAGCCTGGCCTCACTTCGGGGCCAGGACCTCCTGCCAATGCAGCTCCTTGGTTCTGCTGCGGCCCCCGGCCTGTGCCCTCGGGCCCGGCCACCACTGGGAGCAGAGTTGGCCAGAGAGGTTGATTTCCTGCCTTGAAGGGAGAGAGTGAGGTCACACTGGGGTGAGGGCGGGGCTGGGCCAGCCACAGGATGGCCATGTGACTGTGGTCAGCCTAGAGGGGCGCAGGCTCTGCAAGGCCTGACCCGAGGTGAGGGCCTGGCAGGCTTTGCTACAGCTGGGTGGGGAAAGAAGGGAAGGAAATGAGGGATGCAGATGTGATTTTCTTGAGAGTTGCTGGCCTGATGTGGCAACTTCTCCTTTGCACCTCCAGCTTTGCTCTTCTCCCGTCCCATGACCGCAGGGAGCACAGGGGCCGGAGGACAGGCCCAGGTCTCGCTGACTTTACGCTCTAGTGCACGACTGGCTGTATTATTCATCTTTCTGACCAATCCTTCTGGGAGGTCCTGCATGACCTCCACGCACACACACGGGTACGGGGACGTGGAACCGACTCACCCGGAAGTGCACAGACAGACGGTGGCAGAGCCAGGATTCACACCCCGACACCCTGTCTGCGCTCCTGAAAAGGACATCTGACAATTGGGCAGGAAATACAGAGCTCGCTCGGCTTAGAGGAAGACGATTTGGCAGAAGCAGCCGACCAACACTCCCCCACGGGCTTCAGAGTGGGATTTGGGCAGGAGGGAGGATTCGGGAATGTCACCTGGGCTCTGTGGTCATGGTGCCCAGTTGGAATCTGGGCCCAACCACCCCCAGGTGGGAGACCTAAGGCAAGTGCTCAACTTCTCCCTGTGCCTCAGTTCTCTCACCTGCAAAATGGGGCAAATGTGCTGCCCCACAGGGCTGCTGGTTACCCCTGCATGAAGCTTAGGAGGCTTGTGGTCACTTCCACTAGCACAGAAAACACCACCACCACTCAAGTGGCAGGCACTGACGTCATCACCAGTAAGTGAAGTCGGCCAACCGTCCCTTAAGATGCCACATAACAACCACACCAGGGACGCAAGACAGCGGCAGGCTCTGGGGCAGAGGAGCTCTCCTGCTGGTCTGCGCTGCACTCCGCCCAGCTGCTTGCAAGAGAAGCCTGGGCCGGGCCTCCTGGGCACAGCCACACATGCAGCCCACGTGCCCAGAGCCTGCCGGGGGCAGCGTCTGCAGTGACCGAGACAGCAGCAGCCAGCCATTGCCAGAGCATCGGCTGGGCACTTTACACCCCTTGCTGTGATGTCACAATCCTGGGGACGGCAACAGGCCAGAGCCCCATCTCCAGGGGACTCGCACAGAACCACCCCGCCGAACGGTCTGGCTCAGCACCTACTCTGCTCTGGTAGGTGGGGGCACTTGGGAAGCAAAAGTTGGACGAAGGAGCTGTCAGTGGAGCCTGTAGGCACACACCTATGAAGTAGGTAGACAAGAGGAAAGGCACCTGGATGTGCCCAAGCATGCTCGGCACCCACAACAGGGACACCTCCTGCCGGAGACCTGCTCACCGGTGCAGCGGCCGCCCCACTGCCATTGCGTCCTCTGGTCCTGCCTCCCACGCCTCCATGAAGCCGGCATCTGTGCTGCCCACCCAGGAAGACTCAGAGCTCACCCATTTAGTCGGTGATTCAAGGAGGCGCATCCTGGAAGGTTGTCCACTGACCGGCCAGTCGAAGGCTAACAGAGCTTACGAAGCAGGAGGCATTGCTCTAAGCAGCTGACTTGTATTGACTTACCCAAGGTCACCAAGCCAACAAGCAGCCAGGCCTGGAGTCCCACACTGAGAGAGCCCTGATGCAGCCGTCCCTTCAGATGAGGGCAGGTAGGGGCTAAATAACTAACGGAGTGGCTGGCTGGTCAACTAGCTGGGAAAAAATGAGGATGAATCCTTACGCCCTGCTCCTTGTATACTATATATATGCTCCAAGATGAACTCCACATAAAGTATATGGATTCTAGAAAAATGTGGGAGTGTATTTTTACACTCTTAAAATGGAAAGAACATTTTAAAACATGCCTACACATCCCAGAAACCATAAAGAAAAAAATGGATGAAAGAAAATTTAAATCTTTCGTAGAGAACCCACTTCTCTGCCCTGGAGGAAAGGCAAACACTAACCTGGAAAAAGGTACTTGTCTCAGAGAAACACAGCTGACAGCTTAGAGCTGATGGTGAGAGAACGGCCGTGCAGCTTCAAACACAGGCCTTGCAGGACCCTATCCTGTGCTGTGCTGTGCTGGCGGCAGCAGGTGCCCCACAGGTTGGAGCCCCCTTTCAGGAGCGATGGTGTGAGGGGCTGCGTGGCCAGCGTGTCCCTGAAAGTGCTGCTCAGAATGAACAGACATGAGAGGCGCGTTCTCAGTGATGACTAGCGAGGGGCCTGCTGCCTGTGTGATGGAGTGATGCGGCTGCGAGGCAGCATGTGGATTCATAGTTACTGACGTGATGTCTGAGTAAAAACCTATTTCTCAAGTTACAGGCAAGCAGGCACAGTACAACCCTTTAAAGTAAATTTCTCTCTTTACATATCTATTCACCCATTTATATATTATATTCATTATATATACATACATATTCAGCTGTCCGGAAGAGTGTTCTGCATAAATGCTAGTCCTTACCATACTGGGGTGAAGGAAGCACAGATGAGTTCTTTCCTCTTCTTTAAAAATACGTTGATTTCTTTCTTACAATGAACACTTGGCCATGTCAGTATACATACACATTTCCTTCAGAACAAAAAGACTAAGCTTTGCGTACTGCCTAGGGACAAAAATGCTGTACGCTTTGCAAGACTTAGGAAGCAGTTTGGGACAGGGCGGCGGGCCCATTAGCAGCCCACCTATATTGTTCCCCACCGGAGCAGCATGCCAGGTTTGGAGCAATTCCCGAAGAGCAGCTAAACAAGTTCCATATGGAGGGTGTGACCCGGGTACTTCCTACCACCTATTGACGCACACACTTGGAGGAGGCTGGGCTCTTTATAAGAGAACGTTTGCTAGGATAAATGAAGACAACAGCCTGTTTTTAAATTTTTTATTTGGTGTTAACTCCACAATAAAACAAAAAATCAGTTATTCTGGTGTACGTGAAATCAGAACAGTACAACCACGGGGGAAAGAAATCTCAGCCCAGGATGGAAAACTGATACTTCAGTGCTATGGATATGCAATGCGCTTCATACCACAGTGCGTTTCAGCGTTTTGCCAACTTTTTAAAAAAATGCTTTTGCTTTGTGATCATCCATTCACAGAACTAAGCAATCACACTTTCAGCTCAGTTGCTGAAAGCCTCTGGGCCTCGGCCACTTGGCTAGGAAAACAAATAAATACATAGTCTGTGAACCCCCTTGGCCCATTCGTAGTCCAGCCCCCTTCCCCCGTGGGATGTGCAGAATCTTCCCACGAGTGCCAGGAGTCTGCACCTTGGCCACGTGGAGCCCTTTCTTGATACAAAACAGCTGTCCAAAATCAACTGAGCTAAAGGTTGTGTCTGAAATATATTTATTTGGTCTCGGCTACATAAGCAACGATTTCTAGGATGATCGTCACTGTACTGATTTTAGGAATTTATAACTTCCAATTCTTTTTTGCCTTTGCTGTTAAATTATAATTCAGTGCAGATGCTAATCAATTTTTAGGAAGCTCCGGAAGAAAGAAAAAAATACATAAAACCTTATAAAGTCTGTAAATAAATAACAGCAACATAAAACCTTACTTGCTCACACACACACAAACCCACTTTAAAGTGTCAAAAGATGTGTATAAAAACAAACCCTGACGTGTGGGGAGACCCAGGCCAGCAGCCCATCAGGTTTCTCTCAGTGAGGATGTCTCTCAGTGAGGATGTCTCACAGTGAGGACACACAGAGTCTGGGATGACTCACTGCCTTAGGTGGAGTTGCCTGTGTTACCAATAATGAAAGGCAACAAAACCCAGCGCTCAAAGCAAATCACGTATCTCTTAGCCAGTTCAGCTCCCAGCTAGTAAATTATATGTGTTTATTGCCTGCTCAAATTAGTGGTGAAGCCATCTAGTCCACATCAGACTTTCCGCCATTCCTGATGTTACAGACACGCCAAGCATTTCACACATCAGGTTGTTGTTTGTTTGTTTTTTAAATAATGAGTTGGTTAAAAAAGAAAAACAATTAAAAATGTTTCGGTTTTACAAATATTGCTCTTCCTAGCTCAACCTGTTGCAAAGTGGTGTGAAAGCTTGAGGAGGCCATCATGAACGGACAGGACTTGTATGAGATGGACTGACCCTCTGGGATCCACACAAAGGGGGAAAGCAAGTCCTGTGAAGCCATCACACAGGTATGGGAGAAACTGTGACTGTACTCGCCCCCAACCCACCACACAAGGACTTGCCCACAACATTCTCTCAAACACAAAATGAGATCTAAGCCACACCGGATCACAGTCACAAGAGTAGCTAGCTGCAGCAGCCAGAGCTGCTTTGGGGTCATGAGGAGGCCTTTACTGCATGTCAAACAGTTACTATTTCAAGTTCTGGAGGCTTCAGCTCAATGTAGGTCACCAGGAAATCATAATTTGCAACTAAGATCCTCACCACGAATCCCCCTGAAAGGTTCTGGTGTGCATGTGACTGCAATGTAAGGACAGGCTGAGGGAGACATGCCTCCCTCACTGTGCCTCAAAGGCCACCCTACATCCCAAATCCTTGGCTGCTTCAGTTAGCAAGAAATTCACAAACCATAGTATCTTCCATGATACTTCAGGGGAGAAAATCCTAGAATGTAAAGCACACTCATGGTTCCTACTTCAAATGTACATGAGGTTTTGCTGAATGAGGACGGTGGATGAGTCACCCATGCTTCCCTCTTGCCTTCAGAAAGGCACTGAGCCACTGCAGGAGGGTATTTATATCCCAGTTCCTAGAGAACAAAGCCTGAATGTTCCAAAGCGGAAGGCTCCGGGCAGCAGGAGTGGCTGCTGACACCGCGACGCTGCTAAGGGAAGAGTGAGGCGTCCGCGGCGAGAGGGGAAATGCTCGGTGAGGTGCGAAGAGCGCGGCACTTCTAAGACAAGCACATGCACACCCATTCTTGATCTGACAACACAATCTAGTCTACTTCAAACAGCCAAGAATAGGACAGCTTGGAAAAAAATCTTCAACAGGATAGCTGTCCTCAGCTCTAAAATAAGCAAGAAGAGAAAGATCATTACTGACCTGAACCAGTTAATTGAAGAAGAAACCTAAGTTGTTGTTTCAGATTAACAGCCCTCACAAAAGGGTAACTTTCCATCACACATCATTTTTAAAAGATAATTTGCACTATTCTGCAGGTTTAGAGATGAGTTCGAGAAAAGAGCTCCTCTTCGCTGGGGTCCACCCACTCGCCTCCGCCTTCCGAGCCTGTGCGTTCTGAGTCGGAACTCGCACTGGAGTACATCTTTCTGCGAAAGCCATTTGCTTTTGTTCCACAATTTCTCTCTCCTGTACACCTTGCTTCATAAACAGAAGACACCTGAGATTAAAGGAACAATTTTCAACAGATCAGAAGTCAGATATTTTCTCAAAAGCGCTATGTGAGATACTCCTTACATAGAGGTTAAATAACAAAATCACCGACAAGTTCTTGTGGAGAGGTACAAAAACATGAAGCTTTCCTGTTGCCAAGCAAAAAACCAACCTCTCTCTCCCCTGATCTCAGCAGGATCCAAACCCTAGTTCTGTATGTTCATCCCTTGGACAAAACCCCACCCTCAGTGAGCGCCTCCGAGGGAGGAGCCCCCCTCCTGGCTTACACGAGGAGACAGGACATCACGCTGGGTGCGGGAGCCCAGCCAGTGAGGTGCAGACAGGCGTGGGGGCAAGGACATCTTTTGAGGAGAGTGCCCACACCTGAAGGCTGAGCAGCAAGTCATGATGAAGTAACGGCCACTGCTCACCTGGGGCATGGGGGCTGCGCTTCAGAAGTGGGGTTCTATCAGTGTCCATAGTTTTAGGGAAAGCTCTGCTGTAGGACACCAGCACCTCTCACCCCCAGGACAGTAAGGTCAAGGGGCAGCCCTCTCCCAGTCGCAGGGACTAGCAGTGCTCCCTCTGTCCCGTCAGCAATGAGCAACGCCACCCCCATAGTAACTAGTGACACCCCCCCTCAGAGCAATTAGCACTGCTCCCCCCCAAGTCTTAGCGGCTCACAACAGCCCCACAGCCATGGTGACTAGCAGAGCCCTGTCCCCCTAAATCACAGTGACCAGCATCCCCCAGTTATAGTAACTAGAGAGCCCCCCAGTCATGGTAACCAGCACCCCCATTTCCAGATGGCAGTACTAGCCCTGGCTGAGGAGCCCCAGGCAGGAGCACACAGACAGCCACACTGCGTGCGGGAGAGCAGAGAACAGACAGAGCAGAGGCATACGCAGCACAGCACACACGGCAGGGGCTGCTCCATTCTCAGTGCCACGGCGACAGGGCACACGGGCAGCAGGGTGAGTCAGTCAGGGCTTCAGGTCACGGCTCCCATCTCGGGCTCACAGGTCTGCACTTAGCGGGTGGCTATTTGGCCTCACATACATGGCTCTGAATGTTTATGTACCTCAGTTTTCTCTTCTGCAAAATGGCCCACTAACAACTCCTTGTGGAGCTGTTGTGAAGACTAAGTGAGGCGGTATGACTAATGACTCAGGGGTCATTCTGACTGGCTTGTGGAGAGAAGACCAGAGAGGGACAGGAAGGCCAAGAAGAAGCTGAGGTACTATCCAGGACAGTTGGTTTGGATGAATGCTGGAGATGGAAGAAGAGGGAGGATTTGTGATGCCTGGGACGCTCAGGGGCCAGGCCTAGCAGACAGACTGAGCGTGGACGGAGACAGGAAGGAAGAAGGACCTCTCAGTTTGGGGATGGAAGCTGGTGGGTGGAGGTGGGGCGACCCCACACAGGCCTGGACATTAAATCTGATAGGTGCACGGACACACAATCCTGCAGGATCCTTTGGGAGAAAATTCTCCCAGAACTTGAACTGACATTACAAGCACACTGAGAAGAAAGAGATGTCTCCTTAGAGTCATCTGCCTGCCGGCCTAACTAGGCAAGGCGTGGCTGGACTAGAGCAGTCACAGCCCTGCACCCTCTCAGGGGGCACCCAGGCTTGTCGGGGGGCAGATATACAGTCATCGAGCACAGTCAGATGCTCTGGCTGTGACACCCAGAGCTCTACATAGGGGCCTGGAAAGGGTGATCCGACCCATGGTGGCTGGGAGAGGTGGGAATAACATGCACACCAAAGGGCTTCCTTGTGGTGTCCTTTGAAAGATGGAAAGGGTGCCACCCAAGGACTTTCAGGGGAGTGAGAGGATCAGATTTATATGGAGAACTTCTCTCTGCATAAGTGCAGAAGGACAGATTGGAGGGTGAGAGGCAGGTGACTTGGGAAGCCTTGGCAGTTAAGTGGTCGAGGTGGGAGGCAACAGAGACCCAAGCAAAGGGCCACAGAGGAGAGAGGTCATATCTGCAGAGCTAAGACACTGGGAGGAGCCTGGGATGGCAGCTCACAGGACTCCCAGGGTGAGTGAAGAGCAGGGCCGTCTGTAGGTTAACGAGGAGGCGGGCAGTCCACTTACCCTATTAAAATCTAACAGACGCTCTTCATTACTGGGTATTTCTTTAACATCTGGGCATTCTTCTATACCATTCTCTCCCTTGGCATTTGTATAACATTCTTAATCATTTTGAATGGAGAAGGGAAAAAAGGGAAGGGGGAAATTCCATTAAGACACAGTTATGAAACATACATTCTTGTTTCATTTTTTCAGTGAAAAGTCAGTTTAGTTAAGTCCACCAACCCTTTGGAGATTTTACGTAGTCACTAAAAGCAGACATAGTAATCGTCAGCCAGCCAGGTGTGCATGAGGAAAAGGCTATGCCAATTCAGAAGTTTTCGTAACCGACTGTTTAGCAAGTTTATAAAAAACAGGCCAACAAAACCACACATGCCTGTTATCCCACCATGAGACATTCGCTCCACGAATGCATGTGCACACCTAGGATGTGACAGGCCCTGGGAACACAGGATAAAAACAGCAAGGAGGCCTGAGTTCTCCAGAGCCCGCGTTATATGGAGGGAGACAAGACGACATGTGTGTGTTCACGTAACAAATGAACACAGGTGTTCCAGATGGCAAGAAGCAAAGGGAGAAAACAACACGGGGCAGCATCCCTTGGTTCTTCCTCAACTCAACAGCACCTACTTATTTCATATATGGAATGGGGGCGAGAAAGAAGGTTAGTGGTTTGCCTGGGCAGGCACTCCACAGACGGGATGGGCCTCTAAGCTGGAATAAGAAGGACTCAAATAAATCATTTCGTCCAATAGTTCTCAACCCTGGTTTCCCCTTCAAACAACTTGGGAAGCTTTAAGAAAAGCCCGGATGCCCAGGCCCACCCGAGGTTCTGCTGGAAGTGGGTGTGGGCAGGATCTAGGTACCTGCATTTTCTGAGGTGCTCCCAGGAGATCCTGATGCAGAGCCAGGCCCACTGGAGGCCAGCCCCCCACTTGGCGGACCTTGATGGAGGAGATGGTAAAACAGAGATGCAATGACAACGAGGGGCCCTCGGCCAGGCCTGGGTCCCTTAATACCCCCGAGCTGCTTCCTCAACACCAGGAGGCCCCCTGCCGCCTGCAGAACAGCACGAGATGTTCTCCCCATGGAGCACCAGTACACAGGGTGGCACTGAGGGACTGTTGTGCCCTCCTGCCATCGATCGGGTGGTGGACCTATGCTGAAGGGAAGGCCACCTGGGCCCTCTGTAGCCTCTCACACTGGCCACACCGTACAATCCAGGGTAGGGCGTTAGCTCTGACTGCTTCAGTCCTTGAAGTTACTAGTTCAGTTTCTGAAAATACCCCAGGTTCTGGGATTAAACAGACAACAGTAGGTTCCTGGTTATGCCATGTACTTGGGTGTAACCTGGGACAGGTTACTGAATTTGTTTGAGCCCCAGTTCCATCATCTCTAAAGAAAGGTCACCACTTGCCCTCAGACTTCTGGGCAAGTAAAATGAGATGATGTCTGTGTACCCTCAGGTACAGACTGGCACACTCAGAACATCCTCACCGGGACCTGGCTTGGAGGCCGACCTGCATCTGCAGATAGCTGGGGAGGAGGCCATACTGAGGAGGCAGGGGGATGCACGCATCTGTACTAGGCAGGCATCTTCTCAGCTCGCCTGCCAACCTCTCATCACCCCCACGCCCCACCCACCTGGTCCCCCCTTGTACTGGTTGGGGTGAATGCCCTGGGGAGGGAACTATCTCCTTGACCAGGATCCGCCCACAGATGGAGCTGGACCCAGCCTTCCCCCTTCATCTTCTCTTCCTGTTTCAGGAATTCTATATGTGCAAAGAGGAGTTTGTGATGCCACAGCCATTAGGGAAAGGCGATGCTGCCTGGGTCAGCATCCTCCCCCTCCCTGTGTTGGGAGCTGCCATGTTCCAGGTGGTGACTATATGTCAGGCCAGTTCCAGGCACTTTACTTGTCACAGCTGTCCTCTGAGGGAGGTCTTAATTTTAGCCTTTTTACAAATACAGACAAGGGAGGCACACAAAGGTCTGGTCATGCCCAAGGCCAGCAGCTGAGAACGGAAGCACTTGATTCTAACTCACTTTTGTCTCCTGAGCCCTTAGCTGTTATCTATACTGTTTCTGTGCAGGCCTTTCTCTCTAAGACTGAAAATAACTGGGATGAGCCTTCCAAAAATTAGAACCTAGCGCATGAGCTCTGGAGGGCTCCAACAAGTCCTCCAGGGGCCCCGGGCTCCTGTGGTCTGGCTCCTTGCTGCCAGGCTGCCCTCGGACCCCCTGGCCCCTGTATTCCCATGCCCTCCCCCTTTGCCAAGCGCACTGGGGCACACCACACACCATGCTACTCCTGTTACTGCACCAGCAGTGCCTGGGCACCTCTCCCTGAGGAAGCCCCAGCTGTCACGTGGCTTGTGTCCTTATTCCCTCATGTCCCTGCTCAGAAGTCAATGGCTGTTTGCCTCTGCATGCCAAGTGCCCAGAACAGTGCTTGGCATGGGACAGGCATGCAAGAACTACTTGCTGAATGGATGTGTGCAGGAATGCACAGCAAGGCCGGCAGGTGGCAGAGTATAGGAGCTTGTGCTCTCATGCCAGATGGGCTCCCAGACAAGCTGCCTCACTTCTGAGCCTGTCTCCTGCCTCACTGTAAAAATGGGTGACCCTCCTCCTCTTCCTGAAAGCTCCAGGTCAGCCCCTGACGTAGAGCAGCACATGCTTGGTATTAATCATTACTAATATTAGAAGCTTCAGGAGCAAAGACAGGAGTCCCCAGTCCCTGCTACTGAATGGGTGAGAGGTGACCTATTTTCCTGGCTAACCTTCTCCTGGGATGACACACTCCACCCCCATGGGCTGAATGCTGCTTCATAACGTCACTATGAGGCGACTGTGCAGGGATTTAACTCACAGTTGTCAGTTAAAGGTCATTCAAAAGCCTGGTTACCAGTATTTATCCACTCAGGGTTTCTCTATATTCCACCCACCCACCCACTACACGCACACACACACGTGCGCACACAGTTTATACTAATGATCATTTACAGCAACCCACCTAGGGACTGTACAGATAACCAAGGACCCAGAGGTTAAGAGTTGAGACTGGATTCCTTGCAAACTAATGATGTAAACCTGGACTAAGGTTGGCAAGGTTGCCCTGACTCACTAGGAAGCCTAAGCTCGGCCTGTCTGACTGATCCTAGCTAAGCTCCAGGCTGCGTTTACTGACTTCCACGCCTTCCCCCTCATCGGGCTGTGGCTGAGTTTAAGAGCAGGGTCCAGTTCTCATTCATCTGTGTCCCCCTAGTACCTGAAAAATGCTAGCCACAAAATACCTCTTGGTCAGTGTTTTTATTTAGGGCTGATATTCACAGCAGAAGAATTTATTCCTCTTAATGTATTAGAAATCTGAATGAATGAATTAAACAATTCAGGCCTTTTCCCCAATCAGTTGAGGCCAGGATGTGAAGGGAGGCTACTGCAGGTGTTTTGAGCACCCCGAGTGGGCAAGGCATCGTGGGCAGTGAGGGATGTCACTGGTTCCATGTTAATTACACAGTAGCTGGGGAGACAGGACACACATGGGGACATGCAAATACTAATGAACAATGTACGTGCCCCTTAGGGTGCACAGGGGAGACTGTTAAATGCTGCAGCAACAGAAGCCCAGAAAATCTTGGTGATCTGGACAGCCTCCAGAGCGAATCCACTTAGGGCACCTCCTTTGTCCCCACTTCTCCCAAATTTTTTATAGCTTCTGGATATAGCCACCTGGGAGGCTCACGGACGACAATCACCTTCACCACATCTGCTCCTGCCCCCATATCCCCGTCTAACCAGGCACCCCAAACTCCTCCTTGTTGTTCACTCCTCACAGAAAGTCACTCAACAAACTGGCATCCTCTACAGAACCTCCTGAAGCCACTGTCTTTTATCTATCCACGCTAGTGCTTCCACCCAGGCGCCATCACCCCGACACCCTCAGGAACCCGAGGTTCCTAGCCAGTGCCCTGCAGTTTCTCAATTCATTGTTACAATTGTTTTAAAAACACACACCGCGCCTGGCACCCTCCAATTTGAATTCCTTTTACTGGCCTTCCATCCTGAGTGTTAAGCTCCGCCTAACCTGGCAGAGCCTCCAAACCTCCGACCAGCTCCCTCCCCATCTGCCTTGCTGGGCCTTGGCTGCAACCCAGTCAGGCTCAATGGGGCCTTGCCCCTCAACCGGCCACAGAACCTCTTGCTCAGGCCGATCTTTTCATGAGGAGCCCTTCCCCAACCTGCCCACCTGGGGGCCTTCCCAAAGACCCTGAAGGAAGCTAATTATTTCCTCCCTCAGGGGTTCACAGGAAACCCGTACAGATCCCATCTGAGGTCACTGTTGCATTTAAGTATTTCCATGCCTTCCCTCACATCAGACTGTGGCTGAGCTTAAGAGCAGGGTCCAGTTCTCATTCATCTCTGTGTCCCCAGTGCCTGACAAATGCTAGCCACAAAAAATCCTCTTGGTAAATGTTTCCTGGGCTCATATTCATAGCAGAAGAACCTATTCCTCTTAATGAATTAGAAATCTGAATGAATGACCTAATATGGGTCTCCTTACCTTCACACTCTGATGTAGGAAAGAGAGGAGAGTACAAGGCTTTTTCCCACCAGGTCTGCTTTTCTTGACTTCTGTTCATTCCTTGTACATCAGTGTTCAATACAGGAAACTGGGTAGATTAAACCAAATACAAAAAAAGTTTATAAACTCAGGATTAACGAAAAAATTTAAGCATTATTAATTATCGACTAAAAACCCAGGATTTCTAAATTGACTTTTTTTTTTGCTGTTCTAGACAAAGTGAATCTTAAAAAGCTGATGTGTTCATAGTATATACAAGGAGTTTTTCTTAAGAGCCATTTACATTGGCAATGTGATGAAAATCTTTTTAAAAACCTAACAAAACTCTTACAAGGCAAAAACATATGATAGGAAATAACCGCAATTAAGGCAAACTTCTAGGTTTGGGAAGTGCAGAGAAAGAACAGGGTGGTCCCAAGTCTCCCCTGGTGTGAGGTGCTTGAGAGGAAACTGGGAAGACCCCCTTCTCCTTCACACACTCAGGCAGGAGAGCATCAGAGAAGAAATGGGACAGATGGAGCCTGTATCAGCAGAGTCACCGACCCGAATGTCTTCATATGAGCTGTTTCGGTGAGAACCAGAGGAAGTCGGGACTGAAACCAAATAATGGAGCTGACAGTAATTAAAATTCAAAACAGGAAATAGCCATGGAAGTAGAGGAGGGAAGGAACCCCTAAGAGCAGAGAGCCCCAGACCCTGCTTCTCCACGGCCATGGCAGAGTGAAGGCACCCAGGTCTGGAAGGAGACCCAGTTTGAATCCAGGCTCCATCCTTTGCTAGTGGGAAGGCTGGGCCCCACCCACCTGCCTGGGCAGTGAGGACTGGATGCAATGTGGCTGGTGGCCAACAGACAGCAGCTGTCATTAGTGGTCAAGCAGTGTCCTCCCAGTGGCAATCAGAAGCCATGGCCAGCTGCGGTCACCACGTGTATCCTGGTATGCTAGTTGTCAGGGCAACCTGCTTCCACGCTCCTTCTTCACTAAGCCTGGCAACAAGGTCTCCCAGCATAAAGCCTGGTCTTGGTGTCCTTATGCTTCCCGCAGCCCCTCTCACTCTCAACAGGTGTCTGCTCAGTGGGTAGGCCCGCAGACACTGCATATATCTTTACTGTTTTAGAAGACATTTCATTCTGTGTTCAAGTTTAAAATCTGAACTGTTTTAGCAACTAATGATCATCAATTCTCTAACAGGGTTTTGTTATTTTCTTAAAAGTAAATTATTTTATGGGCCTAAAACTTTTTGATTCAGTAATGTGTTTTTTATTATTTACCTAGATGGGAAACACACTTCAAACTTTCATTTTCACTTAATGTAACTTTTCAGAAATACTCCTAAATTAGAAACTGAAGGAGAATTGTACTAGCTGCCCAGGGTGGTCAATTGGTCTTTGCTATTTTCTTCTGCAGCTTATTTTAACAATAAAAATTAGTACTGCTATTAGATAAACAGATACCAAGGCCAAGAGAGCTGACAAGGCTGGGCTTAATGCAAGCAAGACCAGCAATGTGCAAGGTCTGCCATTAATTCAAGGTGACTGATTGCATCTGGCACAAAATTCACGGCACTGTAAGACCTTTCCAGAAAGGTCTTACTTTCTCTCCAAGGCATACCTATTCTGTGAGAAGACTACTTAGTGATTTTCAGGAGGAGCAAGGAAGGTTCCCTGGACAGAACTCTCTCCATAATCCCTGAGGCGCTACTGAAGAGAGATGGATCAGGAGACAGCAACAGGTTCCTGTTTGAGAAAATGTCCTGGGTAGACTGTGGAATGTTCAGTATTTTATTCATGTGAGAACAGATACACTGCATCTTTTAATCCTTTCTTGAGACTGGGAATGGGGGCAAGTGTAAGAAAGGCAGGAGAATTCAAGGGGGGTGCGACATGGCTGGGAAAGCAGGGTAGAGGGGGTCAGGGCACCACCACAGGGTTAGACGCAAATAAAACCAGACAGCAAGCTTCTTGAAGGTAGGGACTGCATCTTATCTTTGCACATCTAGGCACAGAAGCTGGAGCAAAGCAGATTCTCAGTATCTGCTGACTTAAGGAAAGGTTCCACCTGGCCTCATGGCCCTGGTTATCCAACACACCATTTCCTCTCTCCCCTGCTGAAACCACTGCTAAGATCATGCCAGTTTCTGCCACAGTTTTAGGATGGTTTTCTGTATCCTCCATGTGAGTGTCAGTTCCAATGGCAGGGACTGATCTGTCCTGTTTTATGCTACGATGAACACATATGCAATGAATACACAGTCTATAACATCTTTCCACTTAGTTATTTCCAACTTCTGGGTTGCACAGCAAAGATGGCCAGACTTTGCTTAGATAATGTCTTTTTGATGTATTCATTCAACTTCTGGTTTGGTTGAGAATGAAAAGAAAGAAAAAAGGATGGAGGAAATGGAAAATGAATGGAACACAACCTGGGCCGAGCCAGGCACACCTCTGCCTCAGTACCACTCTCTCCCCCTCCAGATGGCTTCTTGACTCACTTTCCCATCTGCAAGCCCTTCTTCCCACTGCGTCTCCACAAGGAAGCCGGCCCCAACACCGGCGAGCTGCTCTAAGCACTGCCACCTGCCGCCTTCGCCAGCTCTCCCCGTTTTCCACAGGGCTGCCATTCTAGCACACCACATACTTTCCCGTTGTGTAGGGGCTGTGACTCCACAAAAGCAGGGATCACTGTTCCTTCTACACAGCACCCAGAGCCTGGACTGGGCAGGCTCTTAACACACATTTGATGAATAAATGAAATGGTTGGGGGGGAGAAGACATAAACTTAATGCAGAAAGCATGAGCAGAAATGTGTTCAGCCACAGATGTGACACTGAGTGATTCAGAAGACAGAAGTGAGCTAAAGGCTCAGCACTTTAAATTCTCACTAAATGCGCCTCGTTCTGGTGAAGAGAAATGGGTCTGACCCCTCTTCAGGTTTTACCTGAGAATTTTTAGGTTTTCCCCTGAACAGTGCCCCTCTGCCTCAGTCCATTCTCAGCTATTGGGTCACAAAAGAGAGCCTTCCATAAAGCTCGTTCCTTGCAAAAGCAGAAAGGACATGCACGTGAAGAGCAGAGCAGTGCTGCAGAGACAGGAGACCCCGCGCTGCTGCCGCACACGGCTCTGCCCTGACTGGAAGCGCCCTTTACCCTGGGATCTGGGCAGGTATTCCTCTGTGTCCATGGCAGCCCCGGGGGAAATAAGTCTGCGGCAGAAGGTCACCATGGGCACTCAGCAGGATAACGTGACAAAGCAGCTTTGAAAGAGATAAAACAGGTGACGGCAGCACCTCCAGAGCAGGTGCAGTGCCTGCCATGGACCCCCAACTTCCAGGGCACACTAGCTGCCAGGCACACAGCCTCGTTCCCGGGCTGGACTGCAAACTCCTGAAGACGGGATGGAGCCTTCTGCTCCTCTGTGCTTCAAAGAGCATGGCACTAAGCCGGCAATCAAGTAAATGATGCAGAGGACACTTTTACCACAAATTTATGCATAAATGGATACCTAAGGCCCGTCTGCTATGCCTCACCTCCCATTTTATACTCCAGAAGGCATGCACTAACTGCTGGCAGCTGCCCTGCACATGTGAGGAATTTCAAGCCTCTCTGCTTCTGCTACCCTCTCTTTTCCTGCTGCCTAGTGTGCCTGCCCCCTCCTTTCTGCCTTGGATGCTCAGGTATGTTCCAAAGCCTTCCTCAACTCACACAGGCTGGATGGTTTTCATCTAAGCTCTCAAAGCCTCCTGAACTCAGCACCACCACGCTACCTATCACATTATCTACAGCGACATTTGCCCAAATGTCCTAAAGGGTAAGGAACTGGCTGGGTAAATGGTGGTTCATCCATACAGTGGAATAGTATACAGAAAATAAAAAAGGTAGGGTGACTGTAATAAAGTACCATTTCAGTAAAAAGAAAACAATAGGAAGAAACAAGTGAACGTGTATTTGCTTATACTTGCATACAATATCCTCAGAGGAACTACAGAACCTACACCCTGGGCTACTGCTGGGGAGGACCTTTCCACTGTGTGTACACCTTCTTGCACCTTCTGAATTTGAACCACATGAACAAATTACCTCTTCTAATTAAAACAGGTATCTGTTTACAAATTGGTCTTCTGGAGTAGACTGCTTCTTCCAAGGCAACGACAGTGTCACGTTCATCCAGAGCATTCACTTTAGTGATGGCCATGTAACAGGCATTCAATAAAGTTTGCCAACTTGAATTGAACTGAACTTTTGAAAAGAATCAGAACTCACAGCCCTGGACACCAGTTCTACTAGTCCACTTGCGAAATAGGTGAGCAACGAGTGACCTTATAACAGGGTACCCAGATCACTCTCTGCAAAGACTACCCTCCCCCAGGAAAAGGGGGAGGAAGACCTCGTAGGAGCTCCCCAAGACTGATAAGACAGTGCAAGAGAGCGGACAGGCAGATTCTGGTCCCAGCCTGGCCCCAAACTCTCCATACCTCAGATGACTATGAGGGGAGCCTGACCCAGCTCTACACTGCAGCAGTACTGCTGAGAGCCCAGGGCTGACAGCACTGACAGCCCACAATTCCTCTGAGGACTTCACTGCTAGCTCAGACCTTTCAAGACAACCCAGAATTCTGATAACATGTAAATACATCAACATACTAGAAAGCGAAGGAATATGGTAGTGGTATGATGTAGAATCTCGCTTCTTTCCTCTTTTTCTTTCTTCCCAATCTGGAACCAGGTGAAATACAAAGTGCATAAAGGAATGTTTAAGGATGGGAAGTAGAAAGTGGGGCAATAAACAAACAGATAAAGGCTAAAAATATTACTGCTTTTTCGTTCTTGGCAGTCAGATTTCAGTGTCTCAGTGCGATTCAACCCCTAACTCTCTAAGACGCCCAGGCAGGCTAGTAAGGGCAGCACTTCTCCAGCCGCCCACGGGCCTCCTCCCATCACTTGCACTCAGACCCACAGCAAGCACAGACCCAACAAATGAGTATGGCATGGCTGTATCCATAAGGAGCTGATAATCTAACGAGAGAAAGTACATTAATGACTCATGAAAAATGGAAAATGCAACAGAGAAAGATTCACAAAGTGCATGAAAATTAAGAGAAGGCAGAAATTATTTCTGATGCAGGTGGGGGTGCAAAGGAGAGACGAGAGATTGGGGAATTTGTCAGTGAAGGAAGTGAGATCAGAAGAGAGCCTCATGATGCGGGTAGGATTTAGACATGCAAACGGCGGGTGGAGGATGCAAAGGGCAGATGGGAGGAAGGCTGACACTCATCTGCTCTTCGGCCACAGGGAGCGTGACTTCTAAGCCCTTCCAACTGTCTTTCTAATAAGCTGCTTCTGGGGAAAGGCCAGGCACTGCTCTATCAAACAGTGAGAAGTGGGCAACTTACTATGCCTTCTTGTGAGACAGGTATTGCCCTAAGTATTACTTCTTGTACACTCCATTTAACCTCAAACCACTTCTTGGAAACAGTCAAAGGGCACAATGACTCCCTTTAACAAAACTATTACTATCAACCCTCATCTGACAGATGTGACAGACAACTCACGCAGCTTCAGGAATAAGTACTTTGTATAAAACGAGGCATATCCGCACAGCTGTTTTGTGGCTAATTTCTACATATATCACAATATATTGTAGAGAACTCTGTACAAATGTAATTTATCTTCCATGTAAAACATGTTTTAATGTTTTCAGAGGCAGTTAGGTGGGCCTACTACTTAAAGAAACTCTGCTGCTGCTTCTGAAGAGCAAAGGACCTTCTGAAAAGTGAACAGCCATGTCCTGACTCACCAACTTTGAAAGCGGGAAGGCTTATATACTAGGTTTTGCTTTAAGCATGGTACATGCATATTAACACAACACATACACATCTCTTATCCTGTGATTTATTTTTAAATCTTTGCAGAAAATGTCTACTGTCTAGTTCAAATTTATAACTATCAAACCCATCTTAAATCCTTATGTAAAATCGTAAGAATGCTGTTTTAAGGCATTTGAGCTAATTTCCCAGTAACTTAACCCTATCTTTTATTGCCTGGTATGGCTGTTCTTGGATTAAAGCCTGATGAAATCCTTTTTTTCAAATACTGACACACACAGACACATACCTCTTCCAGCTGTCCTGAAGAAACTGGATTATCTTCATAAGCAGGGAACTGACAACCTGCTTTACAATTGCAAAAATTATTAATTTCTTCCTCACATTGTGCCATTATTTTACAATTTGCTTCTGAGCTTTCTAAATCAATTTCCAGAGACTCATTCAAGCTACATTCCAAACACTGATTCTGTTTGCCTATGGGCAGAATCCCAGCTGATTCCTCCTGGGAATCCAGTGACGTCTGAGCACTCTTTTCCATTCCAGACTTTTTTAACTTGGGAAGGAATTTTCCAGACTCGAGCTCCGATTTCCCATAGTAATGGCCTTCTTTCTCTGCATCTTCTTCCAGTGGTTTGAGATCTGCCTGTGGATCTTCAAATGCATCAACTTGAGAAGGAATGGGAATATTTGCTTCATCTTTCTCAGATTCAAATTCTGACTCGCTTCCTCCTCCTGGGGACAGTTCAGATGCAGAGATTGGGCGAAAGTGAGTCCGAGGAGAGACCCGAATCGCCCGGTACTGTGTTCTGTCGGCGCCACATGTGCGGGGGCGGAAAACCTCGCTGTCCGGGTCAGAGCAGAGGATTGATTTCGGTTTAAAACTAGGGCTGAATGACGCAATCCCTTCGGGTTCAAACGAACATTCTACATGAAGAACTTGTGAAAACGGATTGCTTAAGTCAAAGGAAGAGAATGAATATTCAAGTCCAGGATCTTCAACTTGAAAGTTACCACAAGCTCCTAGTAAGTCTTCATGGAAGATAAAAGAAAATCCCTTATTTAATCCATTTTCCCCACTCTTCGGCTGATCAGTCTGCTCGAATGACACGAAGGGTTTCCATAATTGCCTGTGGCCAGGAGCAAAGCTGTTTCCCGGGGTCATAAAGACGTCTGTACCAGCTATCGTCACGACATCAGAAGCTGCACACTGTAACAAACTTCCTTTTGTATGACTGGGTGGGACGACTGCCCATTCCCCATCACTGTTAAAGGTTTTGAGTTCTCCGTAAACTCCTCCAAGAATGAATGCGTTCTCTTTATCTTGGGCCACATCCCAAGGTTTGGAGGGTGTAGTATAATCTCCACCGTCCACCTGTGACAGCTCACTAGCCACAAAAGCTCTCTTCTCCAGGCTCTCTTTCTGCCCCTCCCACAGACGATATTCTGACCTCTGCACGGCCTTGTGAGGCTCCTGGAGAGCCTCCACTTTAGCTTCAGCATCCAAACAGCAGCAGTAGTTATTTACATCTGTAGAAAACAATTCATCATCAATTCTTTCTATTTCTACCATAGCTACAGAATTTCTGTCTGCCATCTTTGTCCAGATGTCCTTAATAACCCCTGAGCTGTAGCCAGCTCCATGTGGACTGCTTTCACTACAGACTTCTGTAGTTTCAAAGGTTTTGTTTTCTGTTTTTTGTTCTAGCTGAATACCACAGACAGATTCTAGTTTGGACTTTTTTTTGAAAACTAACGAAGGAATTTCATCTAAAGTTCTACTGTTTTGCTGGCAAGTTTCATCTTGCAAAAAATCTAGAAGTTCTTCATCTACATAATTTGATGAGACTGTAGGAACTACATAATTGATATCTTCTGCATTAAACTGTGTGGATTCTTCAAACTGAATGTTTAATGTCTCATTGTCTGAACGTGTTTCTTCTGAATGGGACCATGGACTACAAGTTCTTGTTGAAAGATTAGAACAGTGTTCATTTTCTTCAAAGGCACTATTTTTGGTCCATATTAGCAATCTAGACTGTGTTTTCCCAAGCATATTAGCACTAGAATCTGTATTTTCATTTCCCAAGTTGAGTGTTTCAAAAGAAAATGGTAAAACAGAATTACTGCATTGCACTTCAAACACTGAAAAACAAGAGTTTATGCCAGATCCTTCATTAATATCTGAAAAGAGCTCTTGATTGCCAGCAAGCAAATGCGGACTGAGCACTGTGCTGTCCAAGATCGGAGAGGGTCTAATCGGAGAATCTCCTCCGAAACTCTCCCCGTCGGCATCCCCCGAGCTGGATGAACCGCATTCCCAAAACTGAGCCAGATTGCCAAGGTCTTGCAGGAAGAAGCCCTCAGCACCCACAGAGCTGGTAGAATCTGTCCATATTGCACGTTCCCCTTGCAACTCCCTTCCATCTAACACTATGCAACATTCTGCCTCAAAATCTGTTTTCTCTTTGCTTTTTTGTCGAATCATATTCAAAATCCGACTTTCCCCTTGCATTGTTTCTGAGGCACCAGGATCCAACATGGATTGATCAATATCCACTTCATAGAAGTGCGTTAGTTCTGACAGATGAATATCATCCAAGTATTTGTTGTCCTCCGGGAGAGAACAGAACGAGGTCCCAGTGAGGTCGATACCCTCATTTATAACTGCAGGCATCTCTACAAAATGGCCGTCAATGAAAGTCCCTGCTGCGAGGTATGTTTTACGAGCGTTACTGTTGCTGATACAAAGACCGTGCACTGACTCAGACAACTCTTCCACTGGCTCTGACGCCAGGTCGCTCGTGTCTTGTCTGGTTCGGTATGTGGTCTCCAGTTTACTTTTCCTGCTCAGAGGAACAAAGTATTCAGCAATGGGCTCGGTATACCACAGTGGCTCCTCTTTATACTCCGTGTCATTCCTGCTCTCGGCACTCGGGTCGCGCCCTTCCATGCCCGCCGGGTCTGTCCTCCCGAGCTCCTTGAGCGGCCTCTTGCCCCGGCGGCACAGCGGTCTGGCAGGGCCGCGGCCGCTGCCTCCTGCGTGACTGCTTCTTTCAGCCCTGTCGCCATGCCTCAGTGAAAGCCTGCTTGGCCCATTCCGCCCTTTTTTGTTCCGAATTTCTCGGGTCTTGTGTCTTACTCTCACACACTTCATGGATGCCTTTAGTTCTCCCTGATTCCCGCTTGAGCTTGAGCCTGCTTCACTGGAGCCGGAAGACCACGAGCGAGGGCGCATCTTTCCTTCAGGTCGATGTCGGATCTGCTTTTTGTACGACGCAGGCTTTTCCTCAGCTGTGCCATTACTAAATTTGTTCTCCTTCTCATTTTTACCTTTGCTCTGGGGTTTCTCGTGCCCAGAGCCGGGCGCCTCGTCGTGCCTCTCCTTGATGACTTCGCCTTCGCTGTTGCAGTCCTTGGGAGAGGACGTACCTGTGCTAGCTGGTGGGGCTGTGGATGAGGAAGAGCTGGAGGAAGAACAGACTTTGGACTTGTTCCACACAGTCATGATCTCTCGCAGGCAAACTGGTTTCTCAGAAAGGGGTGGAAATGCTTCATAGTACCTGAAAACAGAGTGGAGAGTTCACAAGTGGGCACTTAGATGTATTAGATATAGTAAAACAACATTACCCACTGGAGAAATGGGATATTTCATCTTGGTAGAGTCTACATCTCTATCACCCATGATCAACTTTCAGAAAAGTTAATAATATAGTAAAATATGCTTTACATTTAGCCCCATGTATCAAGTACATTATTATGTTCAGCATGAGACAAGCACTACAAAAGTACTTAGAAAATATGTAAGATAACAGTTTTCATCTTAAAGGTTTGAAGTTTGATTAAGAAGTCACAAGTGACAAATACAATGTAATGGGAAGAATGTAATATATCCCCTGATAAGAAATACCTGAACTTAATCTCAGCTTGGTCACTTACTGTACTTGTGATTTAAGCTAATACGGTGCTCCTGTGACTTAGCTCACAAGGCTGTTGTGAGCACTGAAAGAGATGTAGCTGAAAAGCTGGAGAACAAATTGTTGAGAGTATGAGCTCTGAAGCCCCGTTCCCTGAGGCTGAATCCTCATTCTGCCACTTATTGGCCGTGTGACCTCAGCCATGTTATTTAACCCTCTGTGGCCTACAGAATGGGAGTAGTAATAGTATCTACCTCAGAGTTGTAAGGAGTAAAGGAATTAATATGCAAAATGTGGCAAAACAGCACCTTAAGCGATTGTGTGGTTACCGTTATTTTTCTCTTGGGAGGCCAGCATCCTGCCAGCACAAAGCAGGCCCTCAGAGGTGGAGGGCATTACAGTATTCAAGTTCAGAGAAGGGGATGCTGCTGAGGCCAAGACAGCAGATCACAGCTGCCTTGGTGTTCCAGAAATGCAGCAGCGTAGTGAGTACCGCCTGTGAGGCAGGGGCACCTCTGTGAGGACAATGAGAAGACGTGCTCATGGACCTGAAGCCTGTCTAGACCAGCAACCACTGAAAACGCAGGGTAGGCAAATCCAGGGAGGTGGTAGAGGGCTTGAAACAAAGAAGAAGAGCTCTGAATTTGCTAGGAAACTGGCAGCCACTCAAGATTTCACGGAAGACAGGTTGCCAAAGGAAAAATCTAGAGTCAGGGTGGCTACCAAGGGGACTGTCATTCTGGGGGCAACAGTCAAGGTCACACATGAAGCAATAAAAGGCCATGTTTTCAGAGCGCCTATATTGACTCTCCTCTTCAGTCTATACCAGAGCTGTCTAACAGAAATGTGCTGTGAGCTTCATATGCAATTTCTGACGTTCTAGAAGTCACATGAAGACCTTAAGAAAGAACAGGTGCAGTTCATCTCAGTAATATATTTTACTCAACCAAACAGATCCCTGATATTATCATCTCAACATATAACTCATTTTAAAAACATTAATGCAATATTTTATATTCTTTTTTATAAGTCTTTGAAATCTGGAGAGAATTTTACCCTTATAGCACATCTCAGTTTGAAGCAGCCACGTTTCAAGTGCTCAACAGGCAAACATGGCTTATGGATACCATGTTGGGCAGTGCAGATCTACACAAACCAGCTAAATGCAATGGTTTTCCTAAAGTTTTAGAAGTTCAGAAGATTCAAATAAAATGTACAATAAGGAAATCTGCTTATAAGGCAGTTGATTTTAAAACTGAGCATTTACAAAGAAAGAACTAAGAGCATCTTTAGGAAACAAGTTTGACAAGGTCAATGATGTGCCCACATTCCCTTTGTAATCAGCAGTAGGAACTTGATCTCCTTGTGTGTAAAACAAGGAAAAGCATAATTTCTTACAGCTGTCTCAAAGGATCGGCGTGAATTTCACAGATGATAGTACATGAGTGGACTGTAAACAATCTGGTTTGTTTCATTCATTAGTTTCACAAATGCGTGGGATAAAAACACAGCCATCTTATTCACTTGTGAATTCTCATGTCAAGCACACAGTAAGTGCTCAATAAATGTTTCCTGAATTATAAAATATGACACTAAATAAAAGATAACAAACAAAAACTGTGAACAGCATAGCAGTTACTAGTCTAATTTTAACAAATGCACACTTTATTACCAAACACAATCTTACATACATTTCCACTTGATCCTTTGCTGTAGGGGATAATTCTGCCTCTGGAGAGGGAGACCCCTCTAACTTTTTGTGAATCTTCTCTTCTGTTATGAAACAAAAATTCAGAAAGATTTGTCTTATATATAGTTAATAAATGCTCCTGTTTTTTAAAAAGTTTCTCAAGTAACTTTAATCAAATATTAATAGGCTTTGGTGGCTTAAAAAGGACTCTACCAGGTTGTCTTTTTAATAAAAATCTATTTCTTCTGTGTGCTAGAGAGAATTCTCTGGCTGAACCACATTAACACTGGCTGAAAGGTGAGAGCTGTTCCTCTCATCACTGACAGAATGTCTAGAGGCACTGAGTTAGGGGACTAAAATCCCCTGTGTGCTTATTAATTACACCAGAAGGAGAGAACATCTGTTTAGATTCCAAAAATATTTTTTCACAAAGTTCTGTGTTCATGGACTTTATATTGACTCATCTTGACTAACACTAATCTGTAAAGAAAATCCATTATAATTAGCTCTCTGTTACTTAACATCGAGGTAGGCAAGGGCTATGCGTCAACTAAAATAGAAACAAAGGGCTATACTCTTAGCTTAGCTCATGATACTGACTTGGATCAAAACGAAGAAATAAACTGTGCCCTTACTAGGAAGGCTCAAGGCTTGGTGGGCAACAGAATGTCCACAAGGAGGACAAGGAAGCACAGAGTCCTTAACCGCAACGTGGAGCTCTCATTCTAAGGGCTTCCAACAAATGGGGAGAGAAGCTCTGAGGGCTCACGAATCAAAATGACTCAATGAGCTGGACAAGTCTGCCTTTCCAAAAAATTCTAGAGTCAAGGTAGAAGTTCCTTCCAAGCCTGAAATAATGGGTGTTGACACCTTTGGAGGCCTTGATGTCAACAGGCAGATATTAACAGGGGGGTAAAGATGGGAGAGGGACGAGAATATATTGCTCCTGATCCCTGGGCTTCAATTTGAAGACAAACAAAATGACATGTCTCCCCTGTGTGAAGGCACCTGGGGAGTAAGTCCCTCCTCAGACAGCAGGGGTGCACCTGAAGTGGCTGCCGGGGGCTACCTGGGAGGGGCGGGCAGCTGAGGGCGAAGCATGATGCTGGCCATACAGCACACACTGAACACTCCTGGTGGCCTTTTTAAGGCTTTCCTCAGTCAGAGTCCTTGTGGCTGTATCCCCCCCGGGGGTAAGCCGTGCTCTCACCTTGCTTACTCTGAAGGTCTTTCAGTCTGGAGCAGAGCTCCTCCACTAGGGTCTCGATACCAGAGCTCTGCGTGGGAACAAAAATACACATTAGTTTACCATCAGGCATATAAAGATCAAGTATCTTTATCCTTTTGTTTTAATACAGAGGCTTCCCAAATCTCCCTGTTCCGAAAGAAACACATTATCAATATTTAAATGAACACAAGGGTTTAAAAACTATAGGTTTGTAGATTCAATTTAGCATACACATTTTACTAATAAAGTATACTCAATGGCTCTAAACTGTGTAAGTATCATTGTACCTCCCAGAAATAGCTTCTGTCTTCCCAGGGGTACAGCACGTTGCAGGTGGAACAGCCTGAGGACCTAAATACCCATCACAGGGCTAAATGCCAGTCACCATCAAAACTATTCTTCAGTATCTATGTGAGCAAGGTCTTGTTTCAGACTCACTACAAAGAAAAATCACAGAAGCTCACCTTGGTCCTCTAGAAGCTCATGCTCTAAAGAAAACAAGGTGACTTTTTCTTTTTTTAAGCGAACACTCATGACTGCAACAAGAACAGCAGTACAGAAAATAATGTCCTCAGTGACAGTGAAAGCAAAGGCTTTGTTTCTTTCAGGGGTCAAGAGCAGGGCACTAGTGTCTACACTGCACTGGGGTGGAATTTAAGGAGAGTGTGCTGAACGGCCTGCAACGGGGAGGGTAAGAGCGAGCACCTACCTTTAAGGGAAACGAGTGTTGAAAACAGGAGCAAGCAAAACACCTTTCACTATGTAGACTTTTAAACTTTAAAAAATCTCTACTTCTCATAGGAACAAAGAAAAATCCTTTACAATGTACAAAAAAATTGAATTATTTCCTTGGAACTTGTTATTTATTCAGTGGCCAAAAGTCCATTTCAAGTGGAACTGAGTCTCTCTAGCGGGGGGCACGACCCAGACAGACGCAGGTGATGCCTGCACACCGGCTGCCGGCGTCCTCCTGGGGCCTTGAGAGGCTAAAAATAGGACTTTACCCGATTCACTTCACTCAAAATGACTCAGCACAAGTATTAAAGACATTCCCCACAAGAAAGCCGAAGTTAGATAGTCTGTGCAGCAAGAAGCAGATGACAGTGAAAACCGTTAATGGTAAACATACATTGTTACATTCCATCCACATCCTACCACAGCTTTTAATTGGGAGACTGCACAGAGGGAGACAGAGAAATGGGCCAGAAGAGAACTGCCCTGTCTTTAAAAAACACCCTTGAAACCACGGCAGATATCAGTCATAAACCCTGCTCCGACTACACGATTCCATCAGAAAGTCTCGGCTTACCATAATGTTCAGGGTGTGATGGGTATGGCCGTTTTATTCCACTTCCTCCAGATCGTGAACCTAATACCAGTGTCAGCTGACACGCCGCTGCACGCTGTCTGTACAGCAAGCCTATGTCACTGTGCTTCAAAAGCCAGTGCCAACCTCCAGTGCCGAGCACCAAGCACCTAGGGATCACTTATTCAACATTGTCCAGTACTCTAAAATAGCCAGCCATTTACTCTTCTACAGAGAATGCTCATTATGATCTAGTGACGAGATTTTTTTTTAGCTTTGTCTTGGAAAATCACCACCACACAACTGTAAAATGTAGTTGCTCTGGACAGTAATGCAGCCTAGGAGTATGTATGTATTTGTTCTCATATATAAATGGCAAAGAAACATTTCTTACTCCTTAATTCTGTGCATAAAAGCTCTACTCACCAGGCTGTCTTCTTTCCTTGATAAGCAGCAACCTATTTATATATGTTTTTAAAAATCATTAGACCACTGAGTTATCATAACAGCAAACTGAGAAACAAAAAGGGGTATCGAAAACAGCAATGCACCCTGTTGTCTCCTGGCAGATATTCTGAAGTGTTATTGCAGTGTTGCTAATGAAAAATTGAATCCACTTTCCAAATTATGATATAAAATACTAGATAATTTTAATAATCATATTTTAATAGTACACCATATCCATGAGGGCCTTCAAGAATATTGGGAGCTTACAGTGTCTTAAGAAATACAGAAAGTAAATTATACTCATATTTTAGTGACAACTGTAAGGCAGAACATGCTGCAGGGGGAAAAGATGCTGACAGTCTACCAGTTAGCTCATGAGTGCTTTCCCTAACTGTAAAATGGGTAATACCCACTTACCTCCCAGTACCAAATGAGCATGTAAACGTGCTCTGCAAACCCTAAGAGCCCTCTAAAATTCAAGGTATAGTACTCCAAATCTGGAAACTGGTGGACTACACATGGTGACAAGCCAATTTCCAGACACAGTTAGCAGCCTTCAGAGTGCATGACTGTTCACTGGGTCACCACACTCAGTCAGCAAATGATCAGGAGCACCCCAGCGTGCCAGGGGGGACACACGGAGACACAAAGGCCCTGTCCTCATAGAGTTTATGTTCTGGTAGCTCTTCCTCCTCAGAGGCAATGACCTTGGATCTGGCTTCCTGCCCTGCCACACCCGCCCTGAGCAGCAGGGCAGAGGTGCAGCTCCTTATTGTAAACCCAAGAGCACCACGCTTTCCCCTTAAGATTCTTGGGGGTAAAAGTAAAATGATGTACATGCAGCGCACCCATCAGTGTGCCTATCCTCAGTCACCTGAATATCGGTGCCACTTCTAAGTTTTGTATCCATTTTTCATTTTCCAGAATCTCATTTTTTGATTCATCCTTCCAAAGTGCCTTTAACTTTTTCTATGATTTGAGTTTGAGGCTAGAGGAGTAAGAAAGACAACTGGCCTGATCCAGATAACCCAGAGGCTCTGGATTCTGCCTGGACCCCATGACCCCTGCACCGCTACCGCTGCTCCATCTCCTCTGCTGAGGTGTGAACTTAAAGACACTCCACTGATGACGGAGACCAACCTAGGTCAAGCACAGCAGCTACTGGCCGTTGCTTCTGGGAGGTTCCTTGATGAATGACAGATTCGTCAGGGACCTTTGCCATCCCACATTTTCCAAAAAATTCCCATCCCACATTTCCAATGCTTCTCTATCCTCTTCTGCTGCCCATCCTTCTCAATTAATGATCTGAATCACTAGCATAACAAAAACAGAGGAACCTGACCTGCTCTGCCTAGTTCTCTCTCAAATTCACAGGTTTCTGTCACTGTATCAGTCATCCCAAAGGTTAACCTTATGGAGGACTCATTTGGATTGGATATTCCCTAAATGCTGGACAGGCACTCACACCCAACCCCGCAACCCCCTCACCACTATCACACTCAGGGACACCTAACTGCCTGTTCCACTCACGGGTGACAGTACAGTCAGAAAGATCTGGACATGAATTTCACCCCAGGGTAGCCCCCACGGCCCTACCTGTATCACTCACCTGCCAGAGCCTCACTCCCTCGGACGGATGGTGCGGACAGGGCACAGTTACCACCAGCTGGCCACTGCATGCCCTGTGTGGTTTCCCAATTTTTTTTCTCTCTTATTTACCATTTCTTCCTGTTTAGGTTCTGCTTTCTAGGAGATTTCCTCAGCAATATCTTCCAACCTTTCTGTTGAGTTTTCTCATTTCTATTATGTTTACAGTTTTCAAGAGATCATCTAGTCCCTTGAATATTTCTTCTTTAAAGCAAACATTTCCTCAGAGAGAAGCCCTGTCTTCAGCATTCCAGCAGAAGAAAGGGTCAGGGATTCACCAATCTGCCACCTTTCATTGGGTCCCCAAATTTCATTATGTTATACCTTCCCTCAGGGGTACCCAGTGCCTCAAAGTCCAGAACTTGTCTGTTCCAGTTCTCCAGAAAGTACCTGCCAAGACAGGGAGAGCTCCCCTGGCACTCTCCCCTAGGTAGGCCCCGCCCACAGGCCAACACTGGGACCCTTCATTGAGTCACCAGCCAGTGGGATGCACACTCTCTTGGGATGCTAACTCCTGGGTCCCATCTGCCATGTACAGAAACCTAAACTAGCCATTCAGGGAGAGTTGCAGCTCCTGGCTATGATAGAGAGGAAGGGAGAAGTAACTAATGAATAATTATCACCAAATACCTACTATGTACTAGGGAGGAAGTGATCTACATCTTCTTGACAAAAGACAGTTAAAATCCATTGTGGGAAGGAGCAGATGTCATCCTCTGCTGTAAGTAATGATCTAGTAGCTTGGTTAGTCAAGGTTTAGGGCAGGTACCTCTGCTCTTTAGCACAGTGACCATGACCTGGGTGTGCTGACATGCCGTGCTGTGTACATACTGGACAAGCTATGTCCTCTCTGAGCCTCCGTTTCATTGTCTACAAAAAGAGGAAAGTATTTCCACTTAAACCAAATTCTTCAACTTCCCTAGTTTACAGCAGCATCTTGCTGGTTCAGGCAGACCAAAATTCTTAATGTGTGCGGAGAAGTGTCTTGCTTCTCACTTCAGTGTGCAGAAGGCAGTTTCTTTCCCTCCGATCTATGTTCCTCTTGTAACAACCAACTTCCTGAAGGAGACGCAGGCACAGAAGCTCGGGAGGCGCGGGCTGAAAGTCTGGACATACTATGTGTCATATGTCACTGCTCAATTAACAAGAATAGTCAAGTTCCTCAAAGCAGAACTTAGAATGGTTATTTTTAATCTAGGAAGCATGAACTCTAGTGGAAGCCATGAGAGGGCATGTAAGAAAATAATGCAGTTAAGAACAGTTTAGGCATATAGTTTGGGTTACATCCATTGCGTAAATACTCAAGCCTGTGATGCTAAAAGGGCTAAAAGCAGCAACAGACTTTATAATCTAGCATGCTGATGCCTAAGTATCTATCCAGAAAAACCACGGTGCATGATGTAGTAGGTGTACGAGAATTTCCTTGTTGCATTCTTTACAACAGCTGGAAATGGGAAACAACTGAAAAAGGCTCATTACCGGAAGAATGAATGGCTTTAGTGTCTTATAATGGACAACTGTTTAGCAGTGAAAAGAAATTATAGGATCATATTATTATTGATCATCGATACTGAACACTGATAAATCTTGAATTACGTTAAAAGAAATTAAAAAATATATACAACTACAAAGCCACAGTAATCAAGACAATTTGGTACAGGCAAAAGAACAGACCCATAGACCAATGGAACACACTAGAGAGGCCAGATATAAACCCAAGCATATATGGTCAATTAATATACAATAAAGGAGCCATGGATATACAATGGGGAAATGACAGCATCTTCAACAGGTGGTGTTGGCAAAACTGGACAGCCACATGTAAGAGAATGAAACTGGATTATTGTCTAACTCCATACACAAAAGTAAACTGAAAATGGATCAAAGACCTGAATGTAAGTCATGAAACCATAAAACTCTTGGAAAAAACATAACCAAAAATCTCTTGGACATAAATATGAACAACTTCTTCATGAACATATCTCCCCAGGCAAGGGAAACAAAAGCAAAAATGAACAAGTGGGACTCTATCAAACTAAAAAGCTTCTGTACAGCAAAGGACACCATCAGTAGAACAAAAAGACATCCTACAGTATGGGAGAATATATTCATAAATGACATATCCGATAAGGGGTTGACATCCAAATTATATAAAGAGCTCACACCCCTCAACAAACAAAAAGCAAATAAGTCAATTAAAAAATGGGCAGAGGAGCTGAACAGACACTTCTCCAAAGAAGAAATTCAGGTGGCCAACAGGCACATAAGATGCTCCCCATCGTTAATCATCAGAGAAATACAAATTAAAACCACAATGAGATATCACCTCACACTAGTAAGGATGGCCAGCATCGAAAAGACTAAGAACAACAAATGCTGGCGAGGATGTGGAGAAAGGGGAACCCTCCTACACTGCTGGTGGAAATGTAAATTAGTTCAACCATTGTGGAAAGCAGTATGGAGGTTTCTCAAAAAACTCAATATAGAAATACCATTTGACCCAGAAATTCCACTCCTAGGAATTTACCCTAAGAATGCAGCAGCCCAGTTTGAAAAAGACATATGCACCCCTATGTTTATCACAGCACTATTTACAATAGCCAAGAAATCAAAGCAACCTAAATGTCCATCATTAGATATATGGATAAAGAAGAGGCGGTACATATACACAATGGAATACTATTCAGCCATAAGAAGAAAACAAATTCTACCATTTGCAACAACATGGATGGAGCTAGAGTGTATTATGCTCAGTGAAATAAGCCAGGTGGAGAAAGAAAAGTATCAAATGATTTCACTCATCTGGGGAGCATAAAAACAAAGCAAAAACTGAAGGAACAAAACAGTAGCAGACTCACAGAACCCAAGAATGAACTAACAGTTACCAAAGGGAAAGGGACTGGGGAGGATGGGTGGGAAGGGAGGGATAAGGGGGAAAAAGGGGTATTATGATTAGCACACATAATGTAGTGGGGTGGGTGGGGTGGGGGGGATACGGGGAAGGCAGTATAACACAGAGAAGACAAGTAGTGATTCTATAACATCCTACTACGCTGATGGACAGTGACTGTAATGGGGTATGTGGTGGGGACTTGATAATAGGGGGAGTCTAGTAACCATAATATTGCTCATGTAATTGTACATTAATAATAGCAAATAATAATAATAATAACATGTAGTAATTAAGAATGTTAAAGAATATTAGTATATCTCTTTAAGATGTAAGTCATGCGTGTATTCCTGGAGAGGTTTTCAGAATGAATTTTTTATTCTGTATTATTTACTTTGTATTTTTTAAATAAAAAATCACATAAGGCTTATATTAAAAAAAAAAATATATATATATATATATATATATACTGTAGGGTACCATTCATATAAAATCAAATGCAAATATAGACATCTGTGTCTCCTTTTATCCTGTATACTTTTAGTGAAAGTATAAAGATATACTCAGGAAAGATAAATACCAAGTTCGCTGTAGTGCTAACCTCTAAGCAAGATGGAGAGACGCCATGAGGAAGGACCCTGGGGGACTGCACCTGATTGACAGTTATTTCTTAGGCTGTTCTATTCCCTGTTTCGTTCCAAGTTGGCCTGCCCACCCTTCAAGCACTCACTGTTTTTATGTCCCTAACCCCCTACACATTTCTTTTTATGCCCTTTTGCTCACCTCACCCTTGGATTACTGCAGCTCCTCCTATTTGTTTCCTTTCTCAGAGCTTCTCTTTACAACTTTTGATAGTTCAGGAAGTTCCTGTAAAAATCCCAACGTCCCAAAGGAACTGAGGAGGATGAGTGGGAAGGGAGGGACAAGGGGGAAAAAGAGGCATTACAATTAGCAGACGTAATGTTGGGGTGGCACAGGGAGGGCTGTACAACTCAGAGAAGACAAGTAGTGATTCTATAGCATCTCACTACGCTGATGGACAGTGACTGTAATGGGGTTGGTGGGGGGGACCTGATGAAGGGGTAGTTTAATCACCATAATATTGCACATGTAATTATAGATTAATGATACCAAAATAAATTATTTAAAAAAAATCCCAATGTCCCATCTTTTCTAAAAAGAGGTCAGAAAGAGATTGATTAAAAAAAAAAGAGGTCAGAAGACCTGGCACCAACAGGACCACATCTGCCATGGCCACAATCAGCTAGAGCTGAGACAGGCTTGTGCTCTGCAGTTTACCACAGGCCTCACTGCTCCCAATTGTCTCATTCAGTTAGCTTCCTACTGGCCCCAGGGATATGTATATCCCAGTGCCTCCTCAAAGCCTCCACTTAGCTCTCCCCCCAGGCAGTACATGTTCAAAGCTTTACTCATGCCGACTCTCCAACAAATGAAGTGTTCCTTCCCTAATCTCCTTTTCCTCAATAAATGAAAATTCCACTCTTTGCAGTTGCTCAGGCCAAAACCCTTTGCTATCTCCCTTGATTCCTCCCTTTTTCTCCACCCCAAATCCAATCCTGTCAGTTTTACCTTCAAAATATAGTTACTCTCCAACTAGTTCTCAATGTCACAACCTTCTGGAGTATTATCATAGCTCCTGAACTGCTTTTTCTGTTTGCCTCCTTGCATGCAGTCTAGTGTCAAGGCAGCAGTTAGCAGGGTCCTATTGGCATTTAAGTCAGGTTACATTAGCCCTCTGCTCCACAGCTTCTCAGGGGTACGGCTTGGGGAGGAAGCGCAGCGTCACCTCTTACAATGTACATGGAGCATCCAGACCAGGATCTCGTGCATTTTAAATGCCCAATAAATGTTAACTTATTATTGTTCTGATGCCGAGAAGGAGTTCAAAAGTCAGCATGTAAAGAAACAATATATGTAGTCAAATTAACTTTGAAAGTAAATTGCCATCAAATACTTTACATGGCTTTTGTATATGCAACCCAGTACAGCATATACTCAATACAAATGCAAAATACTACGATGAACAGTGTATTTTTGTGGCAAAAAGAACTTCACTGGCAGCTTAGAAGAATGTGAGAATACAAGCAATTGCACTAAGACTCCGTGGCACGCAGGACATAAACCCTTCATGGGGCTCTTTCCTCAACCATGATCTCTGGCCACCCAGGCTGGGCAGCAGCTACCACCCAAAGCGAGCAACTGATGAGTTACCACTGTGCTCCGACTTGGTACTACCCAGACAGGCCACTGTCGAGTTTCTAATCTTCTAACAACTCCCAGAATGGAAGATGAAACACCAGCTTTGATTCAGTTTTAAGTAGCTCAATAAAAATAAAACAGAAATATAACTAATCATTAAAAACAGAACACAAGCAAACAATATAAAGAGCTCTAACTTTGGGGATCGAGAAAACGGAACCAAGTAATCTTAAGGATTCAAATAATAAGAGTTGGCACCGTTCAACATTCTATTTTATGTTTTCTAAACGGGGGAAAGGGAGGCCTGGATGTATGAGGCATATGCCATGCCCACTGATAACAGAAACAAAACATTTGCTCAGGATAACATCTCCTCATAAAAAATACTCATTGGTGGGAGGTTTCCATGGGGCCATTCCTCTTTACAGGTCCCATTACTAACTGCCATTAAAGCAAATGCAAAAATGGTATAGAAAATGAATAACCAGAGAATCGTATGTTACTGGCATGTGCAAATGAAGGGAATTAGCAAAGACAGTTTTGGCTGGGACCTAACAAGCCACAAAACCTGTGAAAGGCCATGATCTCCTGGAGAAATAAATGTTCACCACTGTTCTCACATCTTTACCATGCTGCCAAATTTAATCAATGTATAAAATTAAATTTTGACCTAAATGATTTTCCATACTGTTTTGGTAGTGTCGCAGATAAAATATTGAGCTGAGCAAGTCAAAGAGGTGTGTTGTAACGTGGGGCACCACTTGTTGCAAGGGTAAAGTGCGGGCGGTGTCACATCATGCGCATGTGAGTGCGGAACCAAAGAAGTCAGCCTTTCCGTGTGAATCATGATGCAGGGAGGTGTCTGCTGACCATGGATGCTTCACAGAAAGGCAACAACTCTGTATCTGTAACAGTCACACAAGCACACACAAAAGTAATGAGAATAGTATTCACCTCACATGTAGTGTATAACATTACCACTATCTACCTACCGACCTATCTACCTAATATGATAGCATCACCTGTGTTATTACCTGGTAATTTTCATTAACATTTTAATCAATTAGGTGGTAAAATTTTTAGTGGCTTTTGATTCTGATCAGTTGGTAGTGATAGTAAAGAGTTTGGACTGATTGGGAAAGCAAAGCACAGAACCTTGAACATTACCATCCTCAGTATTTAGGAAACGAACATACCTATATGCAAACATTCACTGAGGCCAAGACATGGCCATTATAATTTCGTATGTAGGGCTTCTTTGCTCCTTTCCACACAAGCTACCAGAGAGCTTCTAGGAAGAAAAGCCAGGGACACACAGCCTAGAGTTCATAAACGACCACACTGATTCCTGTCTACAGTTCCAGGCCCGAACTAAAGAGGGCTCTTTTTAAGTTCTTTCCAGTGGCTCTCTGAGAGCCTGGAGAGTGGGCTTAAGTGGTCTATGTACTGACATACACACAACAGTAGGCAGTTCTGGAAAGGACAGAGGATTTGG
The DNA here is from genome assembly GCA_032199065.1 of Smutsia gigantea. Classification (NCBI taxonomy): domain Eukaryota; kingdom Metazoa; phylum Chordata; class Mammalia; order Pholidota; family Manidae; genus Smutsia; species Smutsia gigantea. Next base: position 222,472 of record JAVSCE010008711.1, on the reverse strand, counting down.
GGACTACCTGCTTCCTCTCATTTCCCAAGCACATACCCAGCTCCTGGCATATGCCTGGCACATTCATTCCCTCAGCCTATTTTAATTTCATAAGATTAAAAGCAATCATTATTAGGAAAAAGCAATGCAACAATTTTTTATAAATTGTGAAACAGTTTCTATAAAATGAGATGGACAGAATAAGAAAGAACAACTAGGCTTCATGGGTTTTAAAGCAAAAACCCCACCTTTGACTTCTAGGCAAAGGAAAGCATTTTTTCAAAGCAACAATGGTAAACAATCAAAGATCTCTGCAAGCCACTATCCTTCCCTTCAGTTGTTTCTCACCAAGAACTCACACCAAGTTCATCCCAGCACACATGCTCAGCCAGCAGGAATTATACACACACTCAGACCACAGGAGCAGGTCCTGCATTAGCTACTACAGGGCGCCCAGACCCTCATTCTTTCACATGTGACTTCAGCTGTCCTTGCTTTCCACTCGGCTTCATGGTGAGTCAGAGGCTAGAGTCATTTCTCAGCAATTTGGTCCAGAGAAGAAATAAGATCCTTTCCCAGATTAAAACTCTGTACTCATATTTTCCTCCCAACCATGACTCAGCAGCTTCTTTGGATTTTGCTCAAGGAATTCACCTGAACTAACCTCTGATTTTTAAAAACCGTCTGCATTTTGAACTCCTTTAAAAGCTCCAAATTACTTTACCAGTCTACTCCTTCAGTGTCATGGAGAAAACACCTTTGGGGTAACTCTCCAGACACTCAGCTTTTTCTGAGGTCTGCCCATCTCTCAGAGCCCCTGGCTAAGGAGTGGGGCCTGGAGGCAACTCCTCCAGGATGGCAGGGTGGACGCCTGCCCCAGCCCAGCCAATCAGCCCTCCTCTCTAACCCAGGGGTGCTGGGGGCTGGCCTTCAGCAGGCATGCTGGGCTGGGGCTGGAATGGTCTTTTGTTCACCATGGCTGTGCTGAAGCAGAGAAAGCCAGGCTTGAGGTAGGGAGGGAACGGCCCAGAGGCAGAGAGGCTAATGTGGGCCACTACAGAAAATGACTTTGGCTGCCAATCATTTGGTCCCCAGTTCAGGCCACTCCTGAGGCCACTGCATTCCCAGCACTTGGTCTCAGTGAGATGGCCTGCATCCTTTACATATATTCCCATTTTTCTTGAACTAGGTTAAGTATGTTCATACTTACTGTAATGAAATGGTACCTAAGATAGCCACATGGGCAGCAACTTCCAAATTCCTATCCCAGAGCCTGTGAGGCAGCAGTTTCAAGGAACCAGAAAGTTTTAAAAAAATCAAAGGGTTGGGGGTGAAGATAACAGAAGGAAGAGCAAAAAGGACAGGATGAAAGGGGGAGACTCTTTAAAACCTGAGTACTTGATTCAGTTCAAGAAAAACTCAGTACCTTCTACAACACCCACTCTGTTAGGTGCTAAGAGGTGGGTAGGAAGTCACTGTCATGGCCCCTAAGAAGCACAGTCATGAAAGGAGGACAGAGATGGGTGCCTGCAGTCACAGATGTGAGGGCTGTAACAACTGAGGCATACACATGGCCCCAGACCACGTGTGGGGTCAGGCTCTCAAGTCCTAAGCAGGATGAGAGCCTGTAGCTGGGAAGCACTGGCCCAGCTTTAGAAGAGCTGTGTGGTAGGCGGTGGCCAGACAGAATCAACTTCCAAAGATGATCAAACGTAGCAGAGCTGCTTAGACCAGCATCAGACCATTAGGTAACAGTTCAGGGAAGAAGTTTCTGGAGGACAGAATCCTTTCTAGGTAACTCCATGAATCCTGTCAATTTAACTCTGCATTATAAAGGAACTTAAACCACCCCATCTCAACTAACATGGCAAAGGCAAAATAATTTTCTAAGTAGTTATGACCTCAGAGATTATATCTTATAATAAAATAACAATGAATAGCATTAATTTAAATAGGTGATTATATTCTAAAACTATCTTATTTCAGGATGCTGAAGGACATAAATATTTTATATGAAGTGTTAAAAGATTAATAATCTTATAATTTTCCTAAAAAGCAAACAAAAAATTATGAATCATAAGCAAACACAGTGTTCTTAAAACATTAGAACTGCTATCCCACTTCTAGGAAAGTATCCAAAGGAAGTAATATAGATCATGAAAAAGCCACACATGAAAATATTCTAGACTAGACAGCTTACAAAAAAGAACAAGCTACATATCCAGTAATAAAGAGCACATTATATTGCTGTTGAAATACTATTTGATTAAACGTAACTTAGACACTGAAATGAATAAAAATAACATAATAAGAGGAAATATACATTAAATGGGAAAACAGGATATAAAATTTTGTGTATATATATATTCTAATTATAACAGTACTTACATAAGAATATATTATATAAAACTCAATATATATAGAAAAATACCATAAAGGAAAAAGTGATAATATTCATTTCAGTAAATGACCTATTTTTCTGTTTCATTTTGGTTTTTTTGTCAAAATGTTATATTTGTAAAGTCTTTAAAATCACCCCACCCTTTTACTTATCCTCTTAAAAATCAAATAAAATGTAAACCTACTTCATCAGAAGCAGAGCGAAGACACTGAACAGCAGCCTGTTTTTTCATTTCTTCTAGAGTTAGATCTGAGCACTTTCTCTTACTCTTTCCCCATTTCTTATAAGCTCCTTTTTCCCAGCCCAGGAAGATGTCATTCTCCTAAAATGAGATTGGACAAGGTTCAGTGAACAATACTAACCATAAATAACAAGTTTCAAATGCTCCTATTTTCCACATGCTTACATATACCTTCCCCCAGCAAATCTATACATTTACCAAACAATGCACACTGACAAATCAGGATGCCACAGAGCACTGCCAATCACACAACCTCAGGATAATCCATTTGGTGTCCATTGTTGAGATTTATGATCTTAATAAATCTGACCACTTCTGTTTACAGTAAACACTAATAAACAACTCAGACATTTGTATGTAATGCAAGTATTATTTAAACTTCAGTATAAATGCTAAACTATATGCACAATTAAATGTCCTTTCTTCAATGAGTGTTCACATTACTAACTTGAACAGTTAACAGATGAATGATTCAATCCCCATTTCAATATCATGTAGTCGAAAAAACAACAGATATAAAACATTTTATGTTAGTATTTCAAGTTTTTTTCCCCTTGATTTTATATGCCCATTATAAAAATCAAAAGAAAATCTGAAAAGCAGTAAGGAGAAAGCAAAATCACCATATCCTACCAACCAGTGAAAACCCAAACGATTTGGCCTGCTTCATTTGGGCTTTTACATATGCTTTATAAAAAAAAAAACACATAGAATTCCCACTATTTGTACAACTTTGTATTTAACTTATTATATTGCAAACATTACCCTCCATGTTACTTTAAATTCTTTTGACTATATAATTCCCAACATAGAGATCTACCTAGTTATTTCCCAAAACTGGGGCTTTAAGTAATATTTTAATTGCTTTGTCAAGTTTGTTTTGCCTTTTACAAAGCCTTTCATTTGATAAATTATGATTAAAACCAGTGGACAGACAAGAAAAAAATATCAGAAAGATAGACAATGGCAAAATTAAGAAAATTACTTAGCAGAGAACTTTGCCTACAGTGAGCACTCACAAAACAGATATGAATATATGAATGAGAAGAGTTAAAGAAGGTAAAGCATAATAATAATTAATTCAAAAGATCTTTTAAGATCAGCTCACACACTATGACCCAATTTTTACTTTGATCTTATACATAAAAATTACTTTTATGCCACTAGATAACAGTGGAATAAAAATCCCTCTGTACTCCTCAAAATCAGCACACTTTTCATTTAATTTCTTGGGCATATTTTCAGATCTCATGAACCTGAAAAATGTATTTTCTGATTCAATGGTGTCAATTCCATTTTCCAAGGGAAAATGTGCTTGATGGCCAAGGAAGAACTATCAGTATATTTCCATTTATCTAACGTCTTTGGGCTGGGCTACACCTGAAACCTAACATTTCTTATCAATATCTCTTGGAGATAGGACTTGTTCTTTAACAGGAACAGAGCATAGAACTATTACAATGCAGATTCAAAGCTTCTGAAGGCAGAGAAAAATGTTGATAATTTTCTTTATTGTCACAGTGTACAGAACAAAAAAGGTGGAAAAGTTATTTGTGTAATTATTGAAAACATGACTCCTTTGTGTTTGAGCTGCTGAGATTGGCTCTTTCTCTTACTGAGCTTGTAAACATGTTTCTCTACTAAAGCTATATTATAGCTCAGCAAAGGTAACACATTCAAAAGGTCCTAATGAAGTTTTATTATATAGACAAAAGGACTTACAAAATTTAGATGGACATGCAGTGCTTCTGGAGGGCAGTTTGACAATACACTGAAACATCTTAAACATGTACATGTACCTTTGATCCACTAATTGTATGTCTGAGAATTTATTCTAAGGAAATAACCACCAAAGTACACAGATTTAGCTACAGTGATGTTGATCGGTTAGGTGTCAGTAATGACAAACATGCAGGAACCCCAAAATGTCAAATAAGGAGGACTTGGTTAAATAAGTTACAAGTCATAGGCAATAAGATATTATAGCCATTAAAGAAATTATGAAAGGTACTTATTGACATGGAAAGCTACTCACAATATATACAAGACAAGAAGTTTATGCAATAGTATGATCTCATCTTTCATTGAAATACACACACACACACACCCCACTGTGTGCTTTACAGGGGCCGAGAGAAATGGATTAAGAGGTCATCGAGAGCTTGTCTCTTGGTAAGTAAGAGTAAGGATTCTATTTTTCTGATTTTTCTTGTAATTAGATCATAGTCGCTAACAAAGGTTTTGTTTGTTTAATGGAAAACTTTTTAAGTCAAGAAAAGAAAAATGAGAAGGGTTCCTGTCATTTGATAAATTCTGATTAAACTTAGAACAGGCATCTGGCATTAGCTTTGCTTCCTGTCTGGCATCCCTTTGTTTATACATGAATGTGAAGCCATCCATTCATCCAGCAACCATTTCAGTGTCTTCCTTGTGGCACTTGGGATTACAGGAGTGAATAAAACAAAGTCCCTGCTTGCCAGAGGCACACGCTCTAGTGCAACAACCACACTTAAGCACACAACCGCAGCATGGGGTTTGCTATTATAAAGGTCTACAGAGAACATTCAGGAAACACAAAAGAGGCACGTTCTGTTCTTGGCCTGGTTGGTAAGCAAAGGCTTCCTACAGAAGGAAGGGTCACTGAGGCAGAGCTGTAAAAAGTGAACAGAAGTCTTGGCTGGATTGGGGGACGGGGTGGGTGGGGGGACAGGGACAGCCAAGTTCTTTCTGTAAAGGCCCAGATAGTAAACATTTTAAGCTTACAGGCCAAAAGGATAAATCAAGGATACAATGTAGGTACTTTTACAGAAAAAAGAGACAAAGAGAACACTTCCACAATGTTTAATTGATGGAATTCAAACTGTAATTCACTACAATATTTTTGTAATACAGGTCTAATGAGACAAATGGAATTCTTTCTGAGGGTGAGATAACATTTGCTTTGCTGGGGTTCAAAGTTAGTGTTAACAATCATCAAAATCAATTAGATGTTCTTCTGCTAATGCTTTTTTTTAGTAACAGCTTTGACATGTAATTCATATGCCATAAAATGTATTATTTTATATTGTACAATTCAGTAGTCTTTATTATAATTCACAGAGTTAGCAACAATCAGCACTAATTTTAAAACATTTTCATCACCCCAGAAAGAAACCCTTGGACCCATTAGCAGTCAATCCCATTCCTCTCTCCTGAGTCATTGTTAACTAGTGATCTGCTGCCTCTGTGAATTTTCCTATTCTGGAAATTTCATATAAGTGGAACTATACAATATATGTCTTTTTTATCCAGCTCTTTCGCTTAGTGTGGCATTTTCGAGGCTCAACTGTGTTACGGCATGTATCTTACTTCATGCCCTTTATGACTGAATATATTCCACTGCATGGATATACCGTGTTTTGTTTATCCATTCACCCACTGATGGACATTTGAGTTGTTTCCACCTTTTTGCTATTGTGAATAGTACTGCTATGAACATTCACATACAAGTTTTTGTATGGACACCTATTTTCAGTTCTGTTGGTTATATACCTAGGAGTAGAACTGCTGGGTCACATGGTAACTCTATATTCAACCATTTGAAGAAATGCCAGTCTACCTTTCAAAGCAGCTGTTACATTTTATCATAATACTAGCAATGTTTGAGGGTTCCAATTTCTCCACACCCTCACCAACACATGTTATTGTCTATGTTTTTTATTTTAGCCATCCTACTGGATATGAAGTGGATCTCATCATGGTTTTGATTTCCCGAATGACTGACGATACTGAGTAAAATTTCATGTGCTAATTTCCCATTTATATTATCTCCTTTGTAAAAATGTCTATTCAAATATTTTGTCCATTTTTAAATCATCTATTCTGAATACATGTCCCTTACGAGATATGATTCTCAGATATGTTTTGCAATTCTAATGGCTGTCTTTTCACCCTCTTGATGATGTCTTTGGGAGCACACAGCTTTACATTTTGATGAAGTCTAATTTACTGACATCTTTGGCTGTTTGTGCTCTGGTGTCATATCTATGGGACCACTGCCTAGTCCAAGTCATGAAGATTTCCTCCTGTTTTCTTCTAAGAGGTTTTTTTTTGGTATTATTAATGTACAATTACATGAGCAACATTATGGTTACTAGATTCCCCTATTATCAAGTCCCCCAAACATACCCCATTACAGTCAATGTCATTGAGCACAGTAAGATGCTATAGAATCACTACTTGTCTTCTCTGTGTTGTACTGCCTTCCCGGTAACCCTCCCCGCCGCTACATTATGTGTGCTAATCTTAATGCCCCTTTTCCCCCCGTTATCCCTCCCTTCTTACCCATATTCCCCAGTCCCTTTCCGTTTGGTAACTGTTAGTCCATTCTTGGGTTCTGCGAGTCTGCTGCTGTTTTGCTCCTTCAGTTTTTGCTTTGTTCTTATACTCCACAGATGAGTGAAATCATTTGATACTTGTCTTTCTCCACCTGGTTTATTTCACTTAGCATAATACACTCTAGCTCCATCCATGTTGTTGCAAATGGAAGGATTTGTTTTCTTCTTATGGCTGAATTATATTCCATTGTGTATGTGTACCACATCTTCTTTATGCATTCATCTACTGAAGGACACTTAGGTTGCTTCGATTTCTTGGCTATTGTAAATAGTGCTGCGATAAACATAGGGGTGAATATGTCTTTTCAAACTGGGCTGCTGCATTCTTAGGGTAAATTCCTAGGACTGGAATTCCTGGATCAAACGATATTTCTATTTTTAGTTTCTTGAGGAACCTCCATACTGTTTTCCACAATGGTTGAGCTACTTTACAATCCCAGCAGCAGTGTAGGAGATTTCCCCTTTCTCCAATTCCTCGCCAACATTTGTTGTTTGTCTTTTGGATGGCAGCCATCCTACCTGGTGTGAGGTTTGTGGTTTTAATTTGCATTTCTCTGATAATTAGCGATGTAAAGCACTTTTCATGTGCCTGTTGGCCATCTGAATTTCTTCTTTGGAGAAGTGTCTGTTCAGCTCCTCTGCCCATTTTTTAATTGGCTTATGTGCTTTTTGTTTGGTGAGGTGCATTAGCTCTTTATATAATGTGGATGTCAACCCCTTATCGAATATGTCATTTATGAATATATTCTCCATACTGTAGGATGTCTTTTTGTTCTATTGATGGTGTCCTTTGCTGTACAGAAGCATTTTAGTTTTATATAGACCCACTCGTTTATTTTTGCTTTTGTTTCCCTTGCCCGGGGAGGTATGTTCATGAAGAAGTTGCTCATGTTTATATCCAAGAGATTTTTGCCTATGTTTTTTTCTAAGAGTTTTATGGTTTCATGACTTACATTCAGGTCTTTGATCCATTTTCAGTTTACTTTTGTGAATGGAGTTAGACAATAATCCAGTTTCATTCTCTTACATGTAGCTGTCCAGTTTTGCCAACACCAGCTGTTGAAGAGACTGTCATTTCCCCATTGTATATCCATGGCTCCTTTATCATATATTTACTGACCATATATGCTTGGGTTTATATCTGGGCTCTCTAGTCTGTTCCACGGGTCTATGGGTCTGTTCTTGTGCCAGTATCAAATTGTCTTGATTACCATGGCTTTGTAGTAGAGCTTGAATTCAAGGAGCGTAATCCCCTCCGCTTTATTCTTCCTTCTCAGGATTGCTTTGGCTATTCGAGGTCTTTTGTGGTTCCATATGAATTTTAGAACTATTTGCTCTAGTTCATTGAAGAATGCTGTTGGTATTTTGATAGGAATTGCACTGAATCTGTAGATTGCTTCAGGCAGGATGGCCATTTTTAAAAAATTTATTTTGGTATCATTAATCTATAATTACATGTGCAATATTATGGTTATTAAACTACCCACTTCATCAGGTCCTCCCCACCAACCACATGGCAGTCATTGTCCATAAGTTAGTGAGATGCTATAGAATCACTACTTGTCTTCTCTGAGTTGTACAACCCTCCCTCGCCCCCCCCCAACATTATTTCTGCTAATCATAATGCCCCTTTTCCCCCCTTGTCCCTCCCTTCCCGCCCATCCTCCTCAGTACCTTTCCCTTTGGTAACTATTAGTCCATTCTTGGGTTCTGTGAGCCTGCTGCTATTTTTTTCTTTCAGTTTTTTTCTTTGCTCTTATGCGCCACAAATGAATGAAATCATTTGATACTTTTTTTTTTTGCTGCTTGGCTTATTTCACAGAGCATAATACCCTCTAGCTCCATCCATGTTGTTGCAAATGGTAGGATTTGTTTTCTTCTTATGGCTGAATAATATTCCATTGTGTATATGTACCACATCTTCTTTATCCATTCATCTACTGATGGACACTTAGGTTGCTTCCATTTCTTGGCTATTGTAAATAGTGCTGCGATAAACATAGGGGTGCATCTGACTTTTTCAAACTGGGCTGCTGCATTCTTAGGGTAAATTCCTAGGAGTAGGATTCCTGGGTCAAATGGTATTTCTATTTTGAGTTTTTTGAGGAACCTCCATACTGCTGTCCAAATGGTTGAACTAATTTGCATTCCCACTAGCAGTATAGGAGGGTTCCGTTTTCTCCACATCCTCGCCAACATAGGATGGCCATTTTGACAATATTAATTCTTCCTATCCATGAGGACGGGGTGTGTTTCCATTTATTGTTATCTTCTTTAATTTCTCTCATGAGTGTCTTGTTGTTTTCAGAGTATAGGTCTTTCACTTCCTTGGATAGGTTTATTCCTAGGTATTTTATTCTTTTTGATGCAATTGTGAATGGAACTGTTTTCCTAATTTCTCTCTCTGCTAGTTCATTGTTAGTGTATAGGAATGCCACAGATTTCTGCATGTTAATTTTGTATCCCGCAACTTTGATGAATTCAGATATTAGATCTAGCAGTTTTGGAGTGGATTCTTTAGGGGTTTTTTTATATACAATATCATGTCATCTGCAAACAGGGACAGTTTAACTTCTTCCTTGTCAATCTGCATAACTTTATTTCTTTGTGTTGTCTGATTGCTGTGGTTAGGACCTCTAGAACTCTGTTGAATAAAAGTGGGGAGAGTGGGCATCGTTGTCTTGTTCCCAATCTTAAAGGAAAAACTTTCAGCTTCTCACTGTTACGTATAATGTTGGCTGTGGGTTTGTCATATATGGTCTTTATTATGTTGAGGTACTTGCCCTCTATACCTATTTTGTTGAGAGTTTTTATCATGAATGGATGTTGAATTTTGTCGAATGCTTTTTTAGCATCTATGGAGATGATCATGTGGTTTTTGTCCCTCTTTTTGTTGATGTGGTGGATGATGTTGATGGATTTTCGAATGTTGTACCATCCTTGCATCCCTGAGATGATGGCACCTAATCATTATGGATGATCTTTTTGATGTATTTTTTAATTCATTTTGCTAATATTTTGTTGAGTATTTTTGCATCTATGCTCATCAGGGTATTGTTCTCTAATTTTCTTTTCTTGTGGTGTCTTTGCCTGGTTTTGGTATTAGAGTGATATTGGCCTCATAGAATGAGTTTGGAAGTGTTCCCTCTTCTTCTACTCTTTGGAAAACTTTAAAGAGGATGGGTATTAGGTCTTCACTAAATGTTTGATAAAATTCAGCAGTGAAACCATCTAGTCCAGTTTTGTCTTATGTAGTTTTTTGATTACCAATTCAATTTCTTTGCTGGTAACATGTCTGGTTAGATTTTCTGTTTCTTCCTTGGTCATCCTTCAAAGGTTGTATTTTTCTAGAAAGTTGTCCATTTTTTCTAGGTTATCCAGTTTGTTAGCATATAATTTTTCATAGTATTCTCTCATAATTATTTGTATTTCTGTGGTGTCCATAGTGATTTTTCCTTTCTCATTTCTGATTCTGTTTATGTGAGTAGACTTTTTTTGTTGATCAGTCTGGCTAGCGGTTTATCTGTTTTGTTTATTTTCTCGAAGAACCAGCTCCTGCTTTCACTGATTCTTTCTATTGTTTTATTCTTCTCAATTTTATTTATTTCTGCTCTAATCTTTATTATGTCCCTCCTTCTACTGACTTTGGGCCTCATTTGTTCTTCTTTTTCTATTTTCGTTCATTGTGAGTTTAGACTGTTCATTTGGGATTGTTCTTCTTTCCTGAGGTAGGCCTGTATTGCAATACATTTCCCTCTTAGCACTGCCTTCACTGCATCCCACAGATTTTGCGGTGTTGAATTATTGTTGTCATTTGTCTCCATGTATTGCTTGATCTCTGTTTTTATTTGGTCATTGATTCATTGATTAGTTAGGAGCATGTTGTGAAGCTCTATGTGTTTGTGGGCTTTTTCATTTTCTTTGAGTAATTTATTTCTAGTTTCATACCTTTGTGATCTGAGAAACTGGTTGGAACACTTTCAATATTTTTGAATTTACTGAGGTTCTTTTTGTGGCCTACTATGTGATCTATTCTTGAAAACATTCCATGTGCACTTGAGAAGAATGTGTATACTGTTCCTTTTGGATGGAGTGTTCTGTAGGTGTCCATTAGGTCCATCTGTTCTAATACATTGTTCAATGCCCTTGTCTCTTTCCTTATTTTCTGTCCAGTTGATCTGTCCTTTGGACTGAGGGGTGTGTTGAAGTCTCCCAAAATGAAGGCATTATATACTATTTCCCCCTTGAATTTTTTTAGTATTTGTTTCACATCTGTAGGTGACCCTGTGTTGGGTCCATAGATATTTATAATACTTATATCCTCTTGTTGGACTGACCCCTTTATAATTATGTAATGTCCTTCTTTGTCTCATTAGGTTCTTTGTTTTGAAGTCTGTTTTGTCTCATACTAGTACTGCAACTCCTGTTTTTTTCTCCCTATTAGTTGCATGAAATATCTTTTTCCATCCCTTTACTTTCAGTCTGTGTATGTCTTGTGTTTGAAGTGAGTCTCTTGTAAGCAGCATATAGATGGGTCTTTTTTTTTTTATCCATTCAGTGACTCTACATCTTTGATTCGTGCATTCAGACCATTTACATTTAGGGTGATTATAGATAGGTATGTACTTATTGCCATTGCAGTACTATCTAGTAGTCTAATTTAACTCACTTCGTATGCTATTACAAACACAACCTAAAGATTTTTTTCCCTACTTTTTCTTCCTTCTCCATTCCTTATATATTAGGTATCATATTCTGTACTGTCTGTCTATCCCTTGGGTGACATCTATTTAGCATGAGGAATACTACCATCTATAGAAGTTCCTCCAAAATACACTGTAGAGGTGGTCTGTGGGAGGTAAATTCTCTCAGCTTTTGCTTATCCAAAAATTGTTTAACCCTCCTTCAAATTTAAATGATAACCTTGCCGGGTAGACTATTCTTGGTTTGAGGCTCTTCTGCTTCATTGCATTAAATATATCATGCCACTCCTTTCTGGCCTGTAAGGTTTCGGTTGAGAAATCTGATGATAGCCTGATGGGTTTTCCTTTGTACGTGATCTTTTTTCTCTCTAGCTGCTTTTAAAAGTCTGTCTTTATCCTTGATCTTTGCCATTTTAATTATTATATGTCTTCATGTTGTCTTCCTTGGGTCCCTTGTGTTCAGAGTTCTGTGCATCGCCATGGCTTGAGAGACTATCTCCTTCCCCAGGTTGAGGAAGGATTCTGCAATTACCTCCTCAGTAACACTGTACAACCCTTTTTCTCTCTTCTTCTTCTGGTACCCCTATAATGTGAATATTGTTCCGTTTCGATTTGTCACACAGTTCCTTCAATATTCTTTCATTCTTAGGGATTCTTTTTTCTCTCTGTGCCTCATCTTCTTTGTATTCCTCTTCTCTAATTTCTATTCCATTTACCGTCTCTTCTACTATGTCTGATCTGCTTTTAAATCACTCCAGTGTATGTTTCATTTCAGATATGGAATTTCTAAATGATTGAATCTCCATCTTAAATTCGTTCCTGAGTTCTTGAATATTTTTCTGTACCTCCATGAGCATGTTCATGATTTTTATTTTGAACTCTCTTTCAGGAAGTTTGGTGAGTTCAGTTTCATTTGCCCCGTTTTCTGGGTTTGTGAGATTTTGGTCTGAACCATGTTCTTTTGATGTTTCATATTTCTCTGTGGTGCCCTCTAGTGCCTGGAAGCTCCAGTCTCTGGAGCTGCTCAGCCCCTACAGTGAGGACCGGGGTTGTAGGGGAGCAGAGCTGGTGCCTGGGGGGAGGAAAGATATGTTTCTTGATTCCCGTCTGCCGTGCCTGTCTCCCATATGAGAGCTAGTTGGCCAAGCACACAGGTGTAGGCCTCTGTGCTCTGTGTCTCTAGTTGTTGCGGGTGGGTCCTCCCTCTGACTGGCCTGATGCCAGCGCAGTGACTGCCGGTGTGCGAGCCGGTGCCATCAGGCCAGGAGGAAGACTTGGCAGGCTGCGTGTCATGGTGGAGACCTTGGAGCTGAGTAGCCAGCCAGGGGAATGGAGCACCTGAAGCTCCTCAAAGTTCCCTATCTGCTGGGCAGAGCACCCCCAGACAACCTTGTTCCCCTATCCCTTCTCCCGCACAGCAAGATCCATGCAAACCCCGCCCTTTCAGCAGCCCGCCCTCTCGCTGCTGGAAAGCCTCTCAGACTGCCTGCCTTTCCTTTGTCCCAGAGCGGCCGGGTGTGGAACCCGTCCTCCACAAACAGCTGGAATCTGTTTGTCTCTCAAGCACTCTGCCTGTCCCAGCTCCACAACCTCCAGAGCACCACACAATGTAGGTTTCTGCTCAAAAAGCAGATCTCCAGAGCTAGGGGTTCAACAGTCCCATGCTTCCACCCCCTCACTGCTCTGTTTCTCTTCCTCCTGCTGCTGAGCTGGGGTGGTGGAAGGGCTCGGGTCCCACCGGATCAAGGCTTTCGTATGTTACCCTGTTTCAGGAGGTCTGATCTGTTCATGAGGTCTGTTTGCAGTCTGGTGCAGCCTTCTTTCCTGTTGCGGTTTTAGGGTTAGTTGTATTAACTACATTTTCGCACTATCTGTGGTTTGGGGAGGAGTTCTCTGTCTCACCTCTCATGTCATCATCTTGAATCTTGCTCTCCTCTAAGAGTTTTACAGTTTTAGCTCTTTCATTCATGTCTGTAATCCATTTTGAGTTAGTATTTGTATGTGGTATGAGGTAGAAGTCCAACTTCATTCTTTTACTTGTAGCTACCTGTTGTCCCAGAACTTTTTTGTTGAAAAGACTATTCTTTCCCCATTGAATGGTCTTGCTGGAAATGAATTACCCATACATGTAAAGGTTTACTTCTAGACTCTCAATTCCATTTCCTACATCTAGCCATATGTACACCAGTACCAAATTGTCTTGATTACTGTAGCCTTGTAGTAAGTCTTGATATTGGGAAGTGTTAGGCCTCCAAATTTGTTCTTCTTTGACAGGGTTTTTTTTTTTTGGCTATTCTGGGTCCTTTGCATTTCCACATGAATAATAGGATCATCTTGCCAATTTCTGCAAAAAAGTCACCTGAGATTCTGATAGGGATTGTGTTGAACACTTGATTAGTATGGGAAGCATTGCTATCTTAATGATATTAAGTCTTCTGATGATGAATATGGGATGTTTTTCCATTTATTAGGTCTTCTTTTATTTCTTTCAATGACACTTTGTATTAATCCACAGCATGAGTTTATTTAGTTTAACTCAATTGTTTAGAAGGCTTTTATAAAATTGTGTTAGACTCTACTCTTGACATTTCCCTTTTAGCATGTCATTACAGTGCAGATTAATCACCCCCAAGTGAAAGTTAGCTAGAAGCTTCTCAAGTGAATATTTAAGTAGTATAAACACTTCCTTGTTCCTAAGGTTTAATAGCTGTCACCACAGGTAATAAAACCACAGTAAAGAAAGTAGAACAGCTAAATACTAAGCAAATGCAAAAATTAAAATAATGATCTCCAAAGTCAATCAAAGGATGACAAAGAGTACAGAATATGATACCTATATAAAGAATGGAGGAGGAAGAAAAAGGAGGACGAAAAAAAAGAATCTTTAGACTGTGTTTGTAATAGCATATTAAGTGAGTTAAGTTAGACTCCTAGATAGTAAGGAAGTTAACCTTGAACCTTTGGTAACCACGAATCTAAAGCTGACAATGGCAATAAGTACATACCTATCCATAATCACCCTAAATGTAAACGGTCTGAATGCACAAATCGAAAGACACAGAGTCACTAAATGGATAAAAAAACAAGATCCATCTATATGCTGCCTACAAGAGACTCACATTAAATCCAAAGACATACACAGACTAAAAGTGAAGGGATGGAAAAAGATATTTCATGCAACTAATAGGGAGAAAAAAGCAGGAGCTGCAGTACTTGTATCAGACAAAATAGAGACAAAGAAGGACATTACATAATGATAAAAGGGTCAATTCAACAAGAAGATATAACCATTATAAATATCTATGCGCCTAACACAGGAGCACCTACATATGTGAAACAAATACTAACAGAATTAAAAGCGGTAATAGAATGCAATGCATTCATTCTAGGAGACTTCAACACTTCACTCACTCTGAAGGACAGATCAACCAGACAGAAAATAAGTACAGAAACAGGCACTGAACAACATAATAGAACAGATGGGCCAAACAGACATCTAAAGAACTCTACACCCACAATCAGCAGAATACACATTCTTCTCAAGTGCACATGGAAGATTTCCAAGAATAGATCATACAGTAGGCCACAAAAAGCGACTCGGTATATTAAAAAAGATTGAAATTGTACCGAGTTTCTTAGACGACAAAGGTATGAAACTAGAAATAAATTACGCAAAGAAAATGAAAAATCCCACAAACACATGGAGGCTTCACAACAGGCTCCTAAATAACCAATGGATCAATGACCAAATAAAAACAGAGATCAAGCAATATATGGAGACAAATGACAACAATAATTCAATACCGCAAAATCTGTGGGATGCAGCGAAGGCCGTGCTAAAGGAAAGTATACTGCAATACAGGACTACCTCAGGAAAGAACAATCCCATATGAGTAGTCTAAACTCACAATTAACAAAACTAGAAAAAGAAGAACAACTGAAGCCTAAAGTCAGTAGAAGGAGGGACATAATAAGGATTAGAACAGAAATAAATAAAATTGAGAAGAATAAAACAATAGAAAGGATCAATGAAAGCCAGAGCTGGTTCTTCAAGAAAATAAACAAAATAGATAAACCCTAGCCAGACTTATCAAGAAAAAAAGAGAGTCTACTCACATAAATTGAATCAGAAATGAGAAAGGAAAAATCACACGGACACCACAGAAATACAAAGAATTATGAGAGAATACTATGAAAAATTATATGATAACAAACTGGATAACCTAGAAGAAATGGACAACTTTTTAGAAAAATACAACCTTCCAAGGCTGACCCAGAAAGAAACAGAAAATCTGAATAGACCAATTACCAGCAAAGAATTGAACTGGTAATCAAAACCTACCTAAGAACAAAATGCCTGGACCAGATGGCTTCACCACTGAATTTTGTCAAACATTTAGTGAAGACCTAATACCCATCCTCTTTAAAGTTTTCCAAAGAGTAGAAGAAGAGGAAATACTTCCAAACTCATTCTATAAGAACGGCATCACTCTAACACCAAACCAGGCAAAGACACCACAAAAAAAAGAAAATTAGAGACCAATATCCCTGATGGATATAGATGCAAAAATACTCAACAAAATATTAGCAAACAGAATTTAAAAATACATCAAAAAGACCATCCATCATGACCAAGTAGGATTTATTCCAGGGATGCAAGGATGGTACAACATTCGAAAATCCATCAACATCATCCACATCAACAAAAAAAAGGACAAAAACCACATGATCATCTCCATAGATGCTGAAAAAGCATTTGACAAAATTCAACATCCATTCATGATAAAAACTCTCAACAAAATGGGTATAGAGGGCAAGTACCTCAACATAATAAAGGCCATATATGACAAACCCACAGCCAACACCATACTTAACAGTGAGAAGCTGAAAGCTTTTCCTTTAAGATTGGGAACAAGACAAGGATGCCCACTCTCCCCATTTCTATTCAACACAGTACTGGAGGTCCTAGCCACAGCGATCAGACAACACAAAGAAATAAAAGGCATCCAGATTGACAAGGAACAAGTTACACTGTCCTTGTTTCCAGATGCCATGATATTGTACATAAAAAACCCTAAAGAATCCACTCCAAAACTACTGGATCTAATATCTGAATTCACCAAAGTTGAAGGATACAAAATTAATACACAGAAATCTGTGGCATTCCTATACACTAACAATGAACTAGCAGAGAGAGAAATCAGGAAAACAATTCCATTCACAATTGTATCAAAAAGAATAAAATACCTAGGAATAAATCTAACCAAGGAAGTGAAAGACCTATACTCTGAAAACTACAAGACACTCATGAGAGAAATTAAAGAAGATACCAATAAATGGGAACACATCCCGTCCTCATGGATAGGAAGAATTAATATTGTCAAAATGGCCATCCTGCCTAAAGCAATCTACAGATTCAATGCAATTCCTATCAAAACACCAACAGCATTCTTCATAGAAGTAGAGCAAATCATTCTAAAATTCATATGGAACCACAAAAGATGTCGAATAGCCAAAGCAATCCTGAGAAGGATGAATAAAGCTGGGGGGATTATGCTCCCCAACTTCAAGCTCTACTAGGAAGCCACAGTAATCAAGACAATTTGGTACTGGCACAAGAACAGACACATAGACCAATGGAACAGACTAGAGAGCCCTGATACAAACCCAACCATATATGGTCAATTAATATATGATAAAGGAGCCATGGACATACAATGGGGAAATGACAGCCTCTTCAACAGGTGGTGTTTTGGCAAAACTGGACAGCTACATGCAAGAGAATGAAACTGCATTATTGTTTAACCCCATACACAAAAGTAAACTCGAAATGGATCATAGACCTGAATGTAAGTCATGAAACCATAAAACTCTTAGAAGATAATATAGGCAAAAATCTCCTGAATATAAGCATAAGCAACTTCTTCCTGAACACATCTCCTCGAGCAAGGGAAACAAAAGCAAAAATGAACAAATGGGACTACATCTAACTAAAAAGCTTCTGTACAGCAAAGGACACCATCAACAGAACAAAAAGGCATCCTACAGTATGAGAGAATATATTTGTAAATGACGTATTAGACAAGGGGTTAACATTCAAAATATATAAAGAACTTACACACCTCAACACCCAAAAAGCAAATAACCCAATTAAAAAATGGGCAGAGGATATGAACAGACAGTTCTCCAAAGAAGAAATTCAGATGGCCAACAGACACATGAAATGATGCTCTACATCACCAATCATCAGGGAAATGCAAATTAAAACCACAATGAGATACCACCTAACACCAGTAAGGATGGCCAGCATCAAAAAGAATGAGAACAACAAATGCTGGTGAGGATGCGGAGAAAGGGGAACCCTCCTACACTGCTGGTGGGAATGTAAGCTAGTTCAACGATTGTAGAAAGCAATATGAAGGTTCCTCAAAAAACTATAACTATAAATACCATTTGACTCGGGAATCCCATTCCTTGGAATTTACCCAAAGAATACAAGTTCTCAGATTCATAAAGACATATGCACCCCTATGTTTATCGCAGTACTTTTTACAATAGCCAAGAGATGGAAGCAACCTAAATGTCCATCAGTAGATGAATGGATAAAGAAGTGGCGCATATACACAATGGAATACTATTCAGCCATAAGAAAGAAACAAATCCTACCATTTCCAACAACATGGATGGAGCTGAAGGATATTATGCTCAGTGAAATAAGCCAGGCGGAGAAAGACAAGTGCCAAATGATTTCCCTCATTTGGGGAGTATAGCAATGAAGCAAAGCTGAAGGAACGAAATAGCAGCAGACTTGGAGACTCCTGGAGGGAACTGGTGGTTACCAAAGGTCAGGGGTGTGGGAGGGCGGGTGGGGAGGGTGGGAGAAGGGGATTGAGGTGTATTATGTTTGGTACACATGGTGTGGGGGATCACGGGGAAAACAGTGTAGCACAGAGGGGGCAAGTGGTGAATCTGGGGCATCTTGCTACACCCAAGGACAGTGATTGCATTGGGGTATGGGTGGGGACTTGATAGTATGGGTGAGTGTAGTAACCACATTTTTTCATGTGAAACCTTCATAAGAGTGTATATCAATAATACCATAATAAAAAAAACTCTTTAATTATAAAAAAAGATATAAAACATTTCCTTTGCACTGTGTCAAGATGTAAAAAATGCTGCTGGAACTGCAGATGGACCTTGGACAACATATCTGCTGCAAGTCTGTATGGGAATGGGGCTTTTCCTTCTTAACTGTTGACAGAATGAAAATGTTCAAAGCAGCTTGTCATAACTTGTGATTCAAACAATGTTAGTTGACTTTTCCACATTATCAACTTCGTACATATGTGCTATTTGCCTTGTGATTTTAGGGTGATTTCATTAAGAAACATTATCAAGTATGTAGCAAAAACTATATAAAAAATAACTCACTAGATACACTTTCCTGCATTCTGCTCTTTCCATTTAGTATATTTGAGAGCTACTGTATTGTTTTTTTCCCAGCTTTATGTACTGTGTGAATGTATTATGACTCATTTAACCAACAGCATTGAACTAATAATCAGATTTTAAGAGAACATAGTATAAAAAATGGTTCAAGATATTTCTGTTATTTACTGTAATGCTTTGTCTCCTATGCTATATTAATTAAAGGTCCACTTAGACATGAACATAAAATGTGCCAAATATTTACTCAATACTCAGTAAAATCAAACATAATTTTCAAAGTCATAATCTTAAAGACTGAACACAATTATCAAGTACCAAAAGAAGATACAGCTAAAGAACTTCTCAGAATAAGAATCTATTATCAAGTACTTTTCCAGACACCACTGTAAGGTAACATAAGGCTAGAGTTTTGATTGACTTTCTCTTGCTGTCTTCTATCAAGAAGCAAATTGGGAACTGGAGGAAGAAAAAGAACACAACATTCTGAAATACAGCTGGCATCAGTGACGTCTACTGCTAGCTGCTCAGCATCCACCCCCTGCCTCCCACACCTTCCCACTAACAGCCACCTGAAAAACCAAAACCACGTTGTGTCTGAATGGGACTAATGCCACCCACCAACTGCAGGCCCTAATTGGTTTAATACAAATCAGCATGTTTCATCCCTTTGGCCACAAAGATTGGCTCAGAGAGAGGCATGTGACCAATCAGAAATGAGCCCTTGAAAATGAGAAGGGAAAGAAAAGGTTTTTGCTGGGACGGTAGGGAATACATCCTCTGGATAGTGAGAACAGGATGCCAGAAACACGTGCTCATTGCCATTTGGCCCCTACCCTTGAGGGAGCTCACCGCAAACCTAACCTGGGAGGCAGGCAGGCAGAGCAAAAGCCCAAAGACACCATGGCAGCTCTGGATGGAATCAGGCTAGGCCCAATCTGCTCCTTGAATTTTAGTTATATGAGACTTTTTTCCCCCTTAACTCAGTATAGACCAAGTTTTAGGCCATATTTTGATGAATGAGAGATACAGCTAGAATTTGAGGAAGGTCTCAGTAATAAATCCTCTTCTCACTGCTCAAAAGAACTGGGTCAGGTCAGCTATAAGCATTTTTTCCTACAAGTCTTTAGTCAACAGTGACAATTTCCCTATTAGTTCCCCTGCCTCCAGCTGCCCGCCCAGCTTCTCCCCACCATGTGTGGCCATTCTGCAGAGGCTAAATATAAATAAAGCAATGGGCCTCTGTCTCTAGTAGGACTGCAAGGCAAGCTCCAGCCAGCATGCCACGTTCTTCGCTGGGTCCCCCGCCTGCCTCCCCCACCTCACCCCACCAGCTCCCTCACCACCCACTTGTCCAGCCTCAAAACATGAGGCCCGTCCTGCTCCTATGACCTTGTAGTCACTGTCCTTTCTTCTTCCTTCAGGACTGTTCCACTGTCATATCTTCTGCCATTCCTACTGCCATTGTCCCCTGTGGCAGTATCCCATGCTCTGCATAGCCAGAGCCCTTAACAGATCCTAAACTGGTGATGTCTCTCAGGGACCATCCCTGGTCATCTCTGTATTCCTGGTGCCTGCTCTGCCATGGACATTCACGTGGTGAGGGAAAAAAGCAGAAATGTGCATTTTAAAAATGCAGCATTTATATTCAAAACTTTTCACTTATTCCATAAATAGATTTTCCCCACCCCATCCTACCCCATCCATTTTACTATGTATGGTATCTTAGGGAGTCTATGGACATGAATTTGTGTATTCATCATTAGTACTATTTCTTATTCTATTTTCTTTTTTTTGCCAATTATGACTGTGAATTTATTTTTCCTTCCACTGATTCTTATTTATATATATTTTGAAACTATGTTATTAGGAATATACAAATTCATAATTGTTATACCTTAATGGTGAATAAGCCATTTTACCATTATGAAATATACCCTTTTATCTTTAGTAATGCTTCTTCAAGTTTACTTTGCCTGATATTAGTATTGCTGCACCAGCTCTATGTTGATTACTGTTTGTTTCTTTCTCCATCCTTTTACTTTCAAATTTTCTGTGTCCTTATTTTTTAAAGTATGGCTCTTCTATATGGCAAGAGTTGAGTTTTTTACTTATCCATTCCCACAATGTTGTCTTTTAATTGGGTATTTGGATCATTAATATTTAATGTACTTACTGATCACTGATCTATTTGGATTTATATCTACTTTGTATTATTTTAATTTCTCCTCTATGAGCTTATTTTTTATTTTCTTTTACTAGTCTTATTCTTTTAACAGCTAGTCTACTATTTGTCTTTCCTTTTATTTCTTTTATTTAATTTTATTTTTAGCATTTTATTTCTATATATTTTTTTAAACTCCAGAAGATAAGACAGTGTTGGTATTTTTCTTTCTTTTTCTTCTATTAAAGGTGTTTTTCTATATTTATTCACATATTATCCCATTACATTAGTCTTCCTTCCTTCAGTTATTCCCATTTTTACTTTTTACAAGAAAACAGTTTTCTTCTGCGAGAGTATTTTCTTCTCCATCTAGTTTTTGGTTTTCTTCGGTTGGATTTGTTTTTATTTGTTTGGTGCATGTCTGCTGATGATTAGTTCAATTTGTACTTGTCTGGGACTTATTTTTCCTTCACATCTGAATGACTTTATTTTCATATTCCTTATGTGTAAAGTTTATTTAATTAGAATCTACTGAATGTCAAAACACAGTATATGCAATGACACACCTGAGTACCCAGAATGGGTCAGACTTTATTAGTTGCTATTGCTAAAGATTACAATAATTTGTAAAGGGAAACACTGTTGATGGAAGCTTTTCCAAGCGGTGAAATTCTCAACTAATTGGGATACACTGCAAGAAGACATTATAAATTGGCTGAAAGGACAAATGAGCCCTGTTGAATGAAGAAGTGATCAGTCTCACCTAGCAATCTTATTGGGATTATTCTTATTACTCTTACGGGCAAATATAGATAATGTAATAATACAGCTACATTTTTAGAATGCTTGACTCTGAGCTAGAAGATACAATTAAGGAACTTAAAAGAAACTGCAACAAAGCCATAGTAAATCAAAACAATGTGGTACTGGCATACAGAGAACACAAAGACCAATGGAATAGAATAGCCAGCCCAGAAATAGACCCTCACATACATGGTCAAATGATTTTTAGCAAGGGTGCCAAGAACATTCAATGGGGAAAGGAAAGTCTTTTCAACAAATGGCGGTGGGAAAACTGGACATCCACGTGCAAAAGAACAAAGTTGGATCCTTACCTCACACCATATATAAAAATTATCTAAAAATGGATCAAAGTGGTATAACATTCGAAAATCCATCAGCATCACCCACCACATCAACAAAAAGGACAAAAACCACATGATCATCTCCATAGATGCTGAAAAAGCATTTGACAAAATACAACACCCATTCATGATAAAAACTCTCAACAAAATGGGTATAGAGGGCAACTACCTCAACATAATAAAGGCCATATATGACAAACCCACAGCCAACACCATACTTAACAGCGAGAAGCTGAAAGCTTTTCCTTTAAGATCGGGAACAAGACAAGGATGCCCACTCTCCCCATTTCTATTCAACATAGTACTGGAGGTCCTAGCCACAGCGATCAGACAATACAAAGAAATAAAAGGCATCCAGATTGACAAGGAACAAGTTACACTGTCCTTGTTTCCAGATGCCATGATATTGTACATAAAAAACCCTAAAGAATCCACTCCAAAACTACTGGATCTAATATCTGAAGTCACCAAAGTTGAAGGATACAAAATTAATACACAGAAATCTGTGGCATTCCTATACACTAACAATGAACTAGCAGAGAGAGAAATCAGGAAAACAATTCCATTCACAATTGTATCAAAAAGAATAAAATACCTAGGAATAAATCTAACCAAGGAAGTGAAAGACCTATACTCTGAAAACTACAAGACACTCATGAGAGAAATTAAAGAAGATACCAATAAATGGGAACACATCCCGTCCTCATGGATAGGAAGAATTGATATTGTCAAAATGGCTATCCTGCCTAAAGCAATCTACAGATTCAATGCAATTCCTATCAAAACACCAACAGCATTCTTCATAGAAGTAGAGCAAATCATTCTAAAATTCATATGGAACTACAAAAGATGTCGAATAGCCAAAGCAATCCTGAGAAGGATGAATAAAGCTGGGGGGATTATGCTCCCCAACTTCAAGCTCTACTAGGAAGCCACAGTAATCAAGACAATTTGGTACTGGCACAAGAACAGACCCATAGACCAATAGAACAGACTAGAGAGACCTGATATAAACCCAAGCATACATGGTCGATTAATATATGATAAAGGAGCCATGGACATACAATGGGGAAATGACAGCCTCTTCAACACTGGTGTTGGCAAAGCTGAACAGCTACATGCAAGAGAATGAAACTGCATTATTGTTTAACCCCATACACAAAAGTAAACTCGAAATGGATCATAGACCTGAATGTAAGTCATGAAACCATAAAACTCTTAGAAGACAACATAGGCAAAAATCTCCTGAATATAAGCATGAGGAACTTTTTCCTGAACGCATCTCCTCGAGCAACGGAAACAAAAGCAAAAACGAACACATGGGACTACACCAAACTGGAAAGCTTCTGTATGGAAAAGTACACCATCAACAGAACAAAAAGGCATCCTACAGTATGGGAGAATATATTTGTAAATGATATATCCGACAAGGGGTTAACATTCAAAATATATAAAGAACTTACACGTCTCAACACCCAAAAAGCAAATAACACAATTAAAAAATGGGCAGAGTATCGGAAGAGACAATTCTCCAAAGAAGAAATTCAGATGGCCAATAGACACATGAAAAAATGCTCAATATCACTAATCATCAGGGAAATGCAAATTAAAACCACAATGAGATATCACCTAACACCAGTAAGGATGGCCACCATCCAAAAGACTAAGAACAACAAATGCTGGCGAGGATCTGGAGAAAGGGCAACCCTCCTACACTGCTGGTAGGAATGCAAATTAGTTCAACCACTGTGGAAAGCAGTATGGAGGTTTCTCAAAAAACTCAAAATAGAAATACCATTTGACCCAGGAATTCCACTCCTAGGAATTTACCCTAAGAATGCAGCAGCCCAGTTTGAAAAAGACAGATGCACCCCTATGGTTATCGCAGCACTATTTACAATAGCCAAGAAAATGGAAGCAACCTAAGTGTCCATCAGTAGATGAATGGATAAAGAAGAGGTGGTACATATACACAATGGAATACTATTCAGCCATAAGAAAGAAACAAATTCTACCATTTGCAACAACATGGATGGAGCTGGAGGATATTATGCTCAGTGAAATAAGCCAGGCAGAGAAAGACAAATGCCAAATGATTTCCCTCATTTGTGGAGTATAACAATGCAGCAAAATTGAAGGAACAAAATAGCAGCAGACTCACAGACTCCAAGAACGGACTAGTGGTTACCAAAGGGGAGGGGTGGGGGAAGGGGATTGAGGGGTATTATGTTTAGTACACATGGTGTGGGAGGTCATGGGGAAAACAGTGTAGCACACAGAAGGCAAACAGTGAATCTGTGGCATCTTACGACACTGATGGACAGTGACTGCATTGGGGTATGGGTGTAGACTTGATAATATGGGTAAAAGTAGTCACCACATTGTGTTTTCATTTGAAACCTTCATAAGAGTGTATATCAATAATACTTTAATAAAAACAATTTTTTTAATGGATCAAAGACTTGTATGTAAGGGCTAAAACTATGAAACTCTTGGAAGAATCATAGGGCAAAGCTTTATAACATTGGATTTGGCCATGATTTCTTGGATATGACACCAAAAGCAGAGGTAACAAAAGGAAAAAACAAATTCATGAAATTTTTAAAACTTGGTGCATCAAAAGATAGTATAAACAAAGTGAAAAGGCAACTCACAGAATGGGAGAAATTATTTGCAAACCATGTATATGATAAGGGGTTAATACCTAGAATACATAAAGAACTAAAATTCAACAACAAAAAAACCAACCAGACTCAAAAATGGGCAAAGGACTTAGAGCAGATGTTTCTCCAAAGAAGACATACAAATGGCCAATAAAATGCATGAAAAGCTAATCCAACATCACTAATCATTAGGAAAAACACAAATCAAAACTACCACGAGATACCACTTAACACCCATTAAGATAGTCACTATCAAGAAAACAGAAAATAGTAAGTGTTGATGAAGATGTGGAGAAACTGGACCCTGTGCACTGTTGTTAGGAATGTAAAAATGGTGCAACTGCTGGCATTCCTCAAAAAATTAAAAATAGAATAATATATCATATAAACCAGCAATTCCACTTCTGGGTATATACTCCCCCAAAATTGAAAGCAAAGTCTCAAAGATATTCTTGTATACCATGTACATAGCAGCGTTATTCACAATAGCTAAGATGTGGAAGAATCCCTAGTGTCCATTAATGGATGGATGGATAAGCAAAATGTGGCATGATCATATAATGGAATATTATTTGGCCTTAAAAACAAAAGGCATTCTGACATGTGCTACAGCATGGATGAATCCTGAGGACAATATGCTTAGTGAAACAAGCCAGTTCCAAAAGGCTGAAAACTGTATGATTTCACTGATATGAGTCCCTTAAGAGCAGTCCAAATCATAAAGACAGAAAATAGAATTGTGGGTGCCAGGGGCCAGAGGGAGAGGGGAATTACTGTTTAATGGGTATAGAGTCTTTTTTATGGCTGGTGCCAATGGCTGCACATTATAAATGTATTTAATACCACTAAACCGTATGCTTAAAAATGGTTAAGATGGTAAATTGTATGTTATGTGTATTTTACCACAGTTTTAAAAATTGGGGGAAGGGAGAAACCATAGTAACTCCTCTGAAGGGCATGTGTACCCACCCCTATTATGCTCCCTTCACACACACACACACACACACACACACACACACTTCATACACCTGAGGAAGAAGCAAACATCTTCATTTCATAAACATCTAAGCATCTTCTTTCCAGGAGCTATTCTGGCACTGGGAATAAAGCAGAAAATATGGCAGACAAGGTCTATAGCTTCATAAATTGTATATTCCAGCAGAGGAGATGTACAAATAAATAAAAACCATTATATCACAAATAATCACATCATTTCAGGTAGTAACAAGTGCTGTGAAGAAAATAAAGTAGGTAAAAGAACTGAGGACTGAGGGCTTCCATTTTAAACACAGTGTCAAAGACTTGAGTACAAGACAGGGAAAACGAACAGCAAACAAAGCAAGTTTAGCCAAAGAATATGACTAGACAATCCATGAAAGAAAAAATGGATAAGCTGCACTTCATGAAAATAAAAGCTGCTCTGTGAAAAACAATGTTTACTGAAAAACAAGAGACTAAGAAGAATAAGGAGACAAGCCACACACAGGGAGAAAGTATTTTCAGAAGACATCTGATAAAGGACTGTTTGAAATATACAAATTTTTATATTTAGAAAACAACCAATCAAGAACTGGCCCAAAGCCCTCAACAGACACTTGGCAAAGAAGATATAAGATGGCAAACAAGCATATGAAAAGATGCTCCACATCATATGTCATCAGAGAATTGCAAATGAAAAAAGGAAGACACCACTAGACACCTATTAGAAAGACCAGAATCCAGAACACTAACAACACTAAATGCTGACAGGTTGTGGGTGGAGGAACTCTCACTGCTAGTGGGAATGCAAAATGGCGCAGCCACTGTGGAAGACAGCTTGGTGGCTTCTTACAAAACCAAACATAATTCTTACCATCTGATCCATTCTTCCCATTCGATCCAGAGGTCCTGCTCCTTGGTATTTACCAAAAGGAGCTGAAAACTCGTGTCCACACAAAAACCTGTACACGGATGTTTACAGTGGCTTTCCTCATACTTGCCAAAGCTTGGAAGTAACCCAAATGTTCTTCAGTAGTTAAATGGACAAACTGAGGTCCAACCAGATGATGGAGTATTGTTCAGCATTAAAATGAAATGAGCTATCAAGCTATGAAAAGACATGGAGGAACCTTATATGTGTATTACTGAGTAACAGAACCTGATTTGAAAAGGCTACAAACTGCATGATTCCAAATACATGACATTATGGAAAAGACAAAACTATGGAGGAGTAAAAGGATCAGTAGTTGCCAAGGACTGGGGGATGGAAGGGATGGACAGGTAGAACAGAGGACTTTTAGGGCGGTCAAAGTACTCTGCAGAATGCTATCAGAGTGGATACACATCATCATACACCTGTCCAAACCACAGGGCACACACGACGAGGAGTGACCTTAAGCTAAACTATTGGAGCTTAGGGGGATTATGTGCCAATGCAGGTTCATCAGTTTTGACAAAGGCGCCATTGTTGTGGGGAATGTGGATGGGGGGGAAGCTAGGTAGGCACATGTAGGTGCAGGGGTAGGTGGGAATCTCTATACCTTCCTCTCAATTTTACTGTGAGCCTAAAATTGTTCTTAAAACAATAAAGTCTTCAAAAGAAAAAAAAACATAACTGGAAGCAGACATACTATCCTGCCCAGACAAATCGGAGAAGTCAGATAAAATGCACAACCAGATGAAACAAACGTACAACAGCTGCACTAAGGCATTCAAGCCCTGCTGAAACAACCTTAAGAAGACCAGGAGGGGCAACCGTCCTCGGCAGGGTGCTGACAGCTAAGCCTGCTTTCTCCCAGAGGCAAATGTACCCATTACAGGCCGAGGGCAAGAGTCTGAGAAAAAGGTGGCTCTTGAGAGGCAAAGATACCAGTGGAGCAGGGGCAGTTTCTCAGGGCTGGAGTGCAAACCCAGAGATTCAGGTGACAGGATCCCAGAAAAAAGAAGGGGTGGGAAACAGAGGTCACGCTCTGCTGGATTCCCCTCTGGACACGTGAGGAATTCTGAGGCTGTGCACGGAATGAGGGGAGCTGTGTTGATGGTAATTTTCTATTTATTTATCAGGGTGTAATTACACAAATACGATCTTTGTGAAAATTTGCCTTTGTACCTTTTCTTTGCACTTTATATTTCAATAAAAAGTTTAAGGAAAAAAAATTTTATTCTTGCACAGAATCCATGGTTGCTCCGTATCTGGAAGCCCTGGGACCTAGACAAAAGTCTAGCATCATAAGGACACCTAAAGCAATCACACAGATTGAGGGACTGTCATGGAAGGACAATTTCAGAAGAAGTGTGCAAAGATAAAACTCCTAGGAGCAAAGAGAACAAAATCATGAAGAGTGGATAACACTAGAATTCAAACAAATGGTTTCCTTGTTTGAAGCCCAAATCTCAGAATGCAATGCAATCATAGAATATTCCCAAAATGTAACTAGAAACTATGAAAACAAAGTGCTACTTTGTATGTACACATCTAGAAAGGTCTTCTTTCGGACAGTTCAGCACCCTCATCACTGCAGATTTCCTTCAGAAGACCACCCTCTCCAATGCTCGGTCTCTGTGGTTCCAGGTGCCTGCAGTCCAGCCAACAAAATCCCTTCCATCTAGCAGCTGAGTCACAGCGAGGGCCCCATTGGGATGACACACCTGCTCTTCCTGCAGGGCCTGCACAAATGGGGTGGGGGTCTGGGCGGCAGCAGGGAGAGCGGAGCTTCAGAATAAAGGCAACAGAGAAGGCAGATTTCAAGATAGGGCACTGATTTTCTGAAGGGCCCAGGATCACACTGCCACTGAGTCCAGCCTGCCCTTGGACATTCTGATTTTTTATTATTTTCTTTTCTTTTTTTTTTATAATTTATTTTGGATCATTCATCTACAATTACATATGCAACATTATGATTATTAAACTACCCCCTTCATCAAATCCCCCCACCAACCCCATTACAGTCACTCTCCATCATGGTAGTGAGATGCTATAGAATCACTACTTGTCTTCTCTGAGTTGTACAGCTCTCCCCATGCCCCCGAACATTACATCTGCTAATCGTAATGCCCCTTTTTCCCTCTTATCCCTCCCATCACACCCATCTTCCCCAGTCCCTTTCCCTTTGGTAACTATTAGTCCGTTCTTGGGTTCTGTGAGTCTGCTGCTGTTTTGTTCCACTTTTTTCTTTGTTCTTATACTCCACATATGAGTGAAATCATTTTGATACTTGTCTTTTTCAGCTTGGCTTACTTTCTAGCTCCATCCATGTTGTTGCAAATGGTAGGATTTGTTTTCTTCTTATGGCTGAATAATATTCCATTGTATATATGTACCACTTCTTTATCCATTCATCTACTGATGGACACTTAGGTTGCTTCCATTTCTTGGCTATTGTAAATAGTGCTACGATAAACATAGGGGTGCATATGTCTTTTTCAAACTGGGATGCTGTATTCTTAGGGTAAATTGCTAGGAGTGGAATTCCTGGGTCAAATGGTATTTTCTATTTTGAGTTTTTTGAGGAACCTCCATACTGCTTTCCACAATGGTTGAACTAATTTGCAGTCCCAACAGCAGTGTAGGAGGGGTTCCCTTTTCTCCACATCCTCGCCAATATTTGTTGTTGTTTGTGTTTTGGATGTTGGCCATCCTCACTGGTGTGAAGTGATATCTCATTGTGGTTTTAATCTGCATTTCTCTGATGATTAGCGATGTGGAGCATCTTTTCATGTGCCTGTTGGCCATCTGAATTTCTTCTTTAGAGAAGTGTCTATTCATGTCCTCTGCCCATTTCTTAGTTGGATTATTTGCTTTTGGTTTGTTAAGGTGCATGAGTTCTTTATATATTTTGGATGTCAACCCCTTATCGGATACGTCATTTATGAATATATTCTCCCATACTGTAGGATGTCTTTTTGTTCTACTGATGGTGTCCTTTGCTGTACAGAAGCTTTTCAGCTTGATATAGTCCCACTTGTTCATTTTTGCTTTTGTTTCCCTTGCCCGGGGAGATATGTTCATGAAGAAGTTGCTC
This sequence comes from Smutsia gigantea, assembly GCA_032199065.1. Classification (NCBI taxonomy): domain Eukaryota; kingdom Metazoa; phylum Chordata; class Mammalia; order Pholidota; family Manidae; genus Smutsia; species Smutsia gigantea. The sequence continues at coordinate 192,354 of JAVSCE010008711.1, read as the reverse complement.
ATGTTTATGTCCAAGAGATTTTTGCCTATGTTTTTTTCTAAGAGTTTTATGGTTTCATGACTTACATTCAGGTCTTTGATCCACCTTGAGTTTACCTTTGTGTACTGGGTTAGACAGTAGTCCAGTTTCATTCTCTTACATGTAGCTGTCCTGTTTTGCCAACACCAGCTGCTGAAGAGGTCGTCATCTCCCCCATTGTATATCCAAGGCTCCTTTATCAAATATTAATTGACTGTGTATGTTTGGGTTAATGTTTGGATTTTCTATTCTGCTCCACTGGTCTGTGGGTCCATTTTTGTGCCAGTACCAAACTGTATTGATTACTGTGGCTTTGTAGTAGAGCTTGAAGTCAGGGAGCGTAATTCCCCCCGTTTTATTCCTCCTTCTCAGGATTGCTTTGGCTATTCGGGGTCTTTTGTGGTTCCATATGAATTTTAGAATTATTTGTTTCAGTTCATTGAAGAAAGCTGTTGGTAGTTTGATAGGGATTGCATTGAATCTGTAGATTGCTTTAGGTAGTATAGCCATTTTGACAATATTTCTTCCTAGCCAAGAGCATGGGATGCATTTCCATTTGTTAGTGTCCTCTTTAATTTCTCTTAGGAGTGTCTTGTAGTTTTCAGAGTACAGGTCTTTCACTTCCTTCGTTAGGTTTATTCCTAGGTATTTTATTCTTTTTGATGCAATTGTGAATGGAATTGTTTTTCTGATTTCTCTTTCTGTTAGTTCATCATTAGTGTATAGGAAAGCAACAGATTTCTGTGTGTTAATTTTGTATCCTGCAACTTTGCTGAATTCAGATATTAGTTCTAGTAGTTTTGGAGTGGAGTCTTTAGGGTTTTTTATGTACAATATCATGTCATCTGCAAATAGTGACAATTTGACTTCTTCTTTACCAATCTGGATGCCTTGTATGTCTTTGTTTTGTCTGATTGCTGTGGCTAGGACCTCCAGTACTATGTTGAATAACAGTGGAGAGAGTGGGCATCCCTGTCTTGTTCCCGATCTTAGATGAAAAGCTTTCAGCGTCTCGCCGTTAAGTATGATGTTAGCTGTGGGTTTGTCATATATAGCCTTTATGATGTTGAGGTACTTGCCGTCTATACCCATTTTGTTGAGAGTTTTAATCAGGAATGGATGCTGAATTTTGTCAAATGCTTTTTCAGCATCTATGGAGATGATCATGTGGTTTTTGTTCTTCTTTTGTTGATGTGGTGGATGATGTTGATGGATTTTCGAATGTTGTACCATCCTTGCATCCCTGGGATGAATCCCACTTGATCATGGTGTATGATCCTCTTGATGTATTTTTGGATTCGGTTTGCTAATATTTTGTTGAGTATTTTTGCATCTACGTTCATCAGGGATACTGGTCTGTAATTTTCTTTTTTGGTGAGGTCTTTGCCCGGTTTTGGTATTAGAGTGATGCTGGCTTCATAGAATGAGTTTGGAAGTATTCCCTCCTCTTCTATTTTTTGGAAAACTTTAAGGAGAATCGGTGTTATTTCTTCTCTATATGTCTGGTAGAATTCAGAGGTGAATCCATCTGGTCCGGGGGTTTTGTTCTTGGGTAGTTTTTTGATTACCAATTCGATTTCGTCGCTGGTGATTGGTCTGTTTAGTTTTTCTGTTTCTTGCTTGGTCAGTCTTAGAAGGTTGTATTTTTCTAAGAAGTCGTCCATTTCTTCTATGTTTTCCAGCTTGTTAGCATATAGATTCTCATAATATTCTCTTATAATTCTTTGTATTTCTGTTGGGTCCGTCGTTATTCTTCCTTTCTCATTTCTGATTCTGTTTATGTGTGTAGATTCTCTTTTTCTCTTAGTAAGTCTGGCTAGGGGTTTATCTATTTTGTTTATTTTTTCAAAGAACCAGCTCTTGGTTTCATTTATTTTTTCTATTGTTGTATTCTTCTCAATTTTATTTATTTCTTCTCTGATCTTTATTATGTCCCTCCTTCTGGTGACTTTGGGCCTCATTTGTTCTTCTTTTTCCAATTTCAGTAATTGTATCTTTAGACTATTCATTTGGGAATGTTCTTCCTTCTTTAAATAGGCCTGGATTGTAATATACTTTCCTCTTAGAACTGCCTTTGCTGCGTCCCACAGAAGTTGTGGCTTTGTGTTGTTATCATTAGTCTCCATATATTCTTTCATTTCTGTTTTGATTTGGTCGTTAACCCATTGATTAGTTAGGAGAATGTTGTTAAGTCTCCATGTATTTGTGAGCTTTTTTGATTTCTTTCTAAAATTTATTTCTAGTTTTATACCTTTGTGATCTGGGAAGTTGGTTGGTAGGATTTCAATATTTTTGAAATTACTGAGGTTCTTTTTGTGGCCTAGTATGTGGTCTATTCTGGAAAATGTTCCATGTGCATTTGAGAAGAATGTGTATCCTGTTGGTTTTGGGTGCAAAGTTCTGTAGGTGTCTCTTAGGTCCATCTGTTCTAGTGTGTTGTTCAGTGCCTCTGTGTCTTTACTTATTTTCTGTCTGGTTGATCTGTCCTTTGGAGTGAGTGGTGTGTTGAAGTCTCCTAAAATGAATGCATTGCTGTCTATTTCCTCCTTTAATTCTGTTAGTATTTGTTTCACATATGCTGGCGCTCCTGTGTTGGGTGCATATATATTTATAATGGTTATATCTTCTTGTTGGACTGACCCCTTTATCATTATGTAATGTCCTTTTATCTCTTCCTACTTTCTTCGTTTTGAAGTCTATTTTGTCTGATACAAGTACTGCAACACCTGCTTTTTTCTCCTTGTTTGCATAAAATATCTTTTCCATCCCTTCACTTTGAGTCTGTGTATGTCTTTGGGTTTAAAGTGAGTCTCTTGAAGGCAGCACATAGATGGGTCTTGTTTTTTTATCCATTCAGTGACTCTATGTCTTTTGACTGGTGCATTCAGTCCATTTACATTTAGGGTGATTATGGATAGGTATGTACTTATTGGCACTGCAGGCTTCAGATTCGTGGTTACCAAAGGTTCAAGGTTAACTTCCCTACTATCTAAAAGTCTAACAACTAACTTAATATGCTATTACAAACACAATCTAAAGGTTCCTTTTTTGTTTGTTTGTTTGTTTCCTTTTTCTTTCTACTCCATTCTTTATATATTAGGTATCATATTCTGTACTGTTTGTCTATCCCTTGATTGGGTTTGGGAATAGTTAATTTAATTTTGCATTTTCTTAGTAATTAGCTATTCTATTTTCTTTACCGTGGTTTTATTACCTCTGGTGACAGCTATTAATCTGTAGGAACACTTCTATCTATAGCAGTACCTCCAAAATACACTGTAGAGATGGTTTGTGGGAGGCAAATTCTCTCAGCTTTTGCTTATCTGGGAATTGTTTAATCCCTTGTTCAAATTTAAATGATAATCTTGCTGGATAAAGTAATCTTGGTTCAAGGCCCTTCTGCTTCATTGCATTAAATACATCATGTCACTCCCTTCTGGCCTGTAAGGTTTCTGCTGAGAAGTCTGATGATAGCCTGATGGGTTTTCCTTTGTATGTGATCCTATTTCTCTCTCTGGCTGCTTTTAATAGTCTGTCATTATCCTTGATCTTTGCCAGTTTAATTACTATATGTCTTGCTGTTATCTTCCTTCGGTCCCTTGTGTTGGGAGATCTGCGCACCTCCATGGCCTGAGAGACTATCTCCTTCCCCAGACTGGGGAAGTTTTCAGCAATCACCTCCTCAGAGACGCTTTCTATCCCTTTTTCTCTCTTCTTCTTCTTCTGGTACCCCTGTAATGCGAATATTGTTCCATTTGGATTGGTCACACAGTTCTCTCAATATTCTTTCATTCTTAGAGATCCTTTTTTCTCTCCGTGCCTCAGCTTCTTTGTATTCCTCTTCTCTAGTTTCTATTTCATTTATTGTCTCCTCCAACGTATCCAATCTGCTTTTAATACCGTCCATTGTGCTCTTCAATGATTGGATCTCCGACCGGAATTCATTCCTGAGTTCTTGAATATCTTTCCATGAGCATGTTAATGATTTTTATTTTGAACTCCCTTTCAGGGAGAGTCATAAGGTCCATATCATTTAAATCTTTCTCAGGAGTTGTATTCGTAATTTTACTCTGGACCACGTTCCTTTGGCGTTTCATATTTGTGTATGGCGCCCTCTAGTGCCCAGAAGCTCTACTCTCTGGAGCTGCTCAGCCCCTGAAGCAATGCGGGGATTGTAGGGGAGTGGTATTGGTGCCTCCGGGGAGGAAAGGGCTGTTTCTGGTTCCTGGCTGCTATGCCTGTCTCCACTGCCTGAACCAGTGGGCTGAGCACACAGGTATAAGCCTCTGTGCTTAGCGTTTTTAGTTGCTATAGACAGATCTTCCCTCTGGCTGGCCTAACACCAGGGAAGGATTTCCCGGTTTGCAAGCCTGGTGGGGCTGGACAGAAGAAAGGCGCACTAGTCTGCCTGTCACAGAAGGGGTTCTTGGAGCTGTGTAGGCAGCCAGGGAGCTGGAGCACCTGAAGATCGTGAAAGCTCCCAACCTGCTGGGCAGAGTGCACCCGGACAATTTTGTCTGCCTGTCCTTTCTCCTGAGCAGTAAGCTCTGTGCAATCCTTGCCCCTTTAGCAGCCCTCTTGCTAAGGGCTTCTTTGTTAGGAAGTCTATCAGACTGCGGCCTTTCTTCTGTCCCCGAGCAACTGAGTATGGATCCCTGCTTTCACAAGCAGCTGGAATCTTAGTCTCTCCAGGAATTCTGCCTGTCTTAGCTTTCCGACCCCCTAATTACAAGAGTATCATGCAAGCACCATGAAATGTAGGTTTGTGCTCCCAGAGCAGATCTCCAGAGTTAGGTATTCAGCATTCCCACTTCTCCACTCCCTCCCTGCTCCGTTCCTGTTCCTCCCACAGGTGAGCTGGGGTGGGGGAAGGGCTTGGATCCCACAGGACCACAGCTTTAGTAAGTTACCCTTTTCTGTGAGGGCTGCTCTTGTCTCCAGGTGTATGCAGTTTGTTGCCGTCCTCTTTCCCGTTGCTCTTTCAAGAGTAGTTGAAGTAGCTTTATTTTCATATTATATGAGGTTTTAGGAGGAAGCCTCTGTCTCACCTCTCACGCTGCCATCTTTAATCCATTCTGAGTTTTTAAACCAATAAATGATCCAACATTTTTTGGCAATGTGCAAGCTAATTAGCCACTGTCTGTAAGTACTTCCACCTATGAGACGGCCAACAGGGTGCCGCGAGGGCCAGGTGAATTACTGGGTGTGGACAGCAGGCCGTCAGGCACGTGGTGGGCACCGGGTGTGAAATGTGCATGTGCTTGTTTCTACCATGCTTTCTGCTACCGCCACGCTAAGCTGGGTTTTCTGTCATGGTCCAAAGACTCCTGATAAGGACAAAACAATTTCATGAAACTGAGAACATTAAAATATAAAGACATAAGACATGTTTTAATAAGCCCTTGGATGGTGGTTTTGATCTAACTAGTTATCAAGGAAAACGAGGGTGTCTGGAGCTTTAAGAGTGACAGCAGAAGGTGCCCAACCCCTGTGTAGCTCTTCCCATCCTGACAGGCTCTGGGGACCTTGCTGTTGACCATCAACCTAGTACAGCCTCAAGGCACGAAAGTAAACCCTGCCATTTTAGTTTTACTAGAGTTTCCCTTTTAGCCATTTTTAAGTAAGACTATAAAATATTTTTGAAATAATGTCACACAGATCTATTCTAAGAGTTACAGGATCCAGGCTTAATGCTCCAAGTCTCCTGGCAATGCACACTGCTGTGCTGTTCACTTTTATTCTTAGGGACTCAACTCAAAATTCAACTGTGAACTGAGAAGACTAACTTCTTCTCATCTCTAAAAACCACAAGAGCACTAAAAAACAGTCAGCCAGTTCGACAGTTTCTAAAGATTGCCTTTACAAGAGAAATTACTCATTCAACAATTATTATATATGAAAACAAGAACAAAAACAAAACTCTCTGGTACCATAAAAGGGCGCATGATTTGGGTCTGACCGACAGACCTGAGTTTAAATCATGACACCTGACTAACCGTGTGGCCTCAGCAGATCCTCCAATCTCTGCACATATGTTTCATGGGAGTCAAGCAGGGAACGTGACACCCTCAAGGTGTGGTCCAAAGCCCTCGTATGAGGCGACAGGCATCACTCTGCCTGCTGTGTGTTCTCCACGCGACGGCGCTGCTGGCTTTAAAAAGCAAACGGCACTGCAGTGAGAAGGCTGACTGCTGGATGTGGGTGGACACTGGGGCAGAAAACCACCATTTGATAACCATCAAAGTAACCACTAACTCAGGCAGAACCACTTACAGGCAGTTGGCCGCCCAAGTCCCTCCACACAGGTCACCTGATAATCACGGACAGGAGGCTCTGGGCTTTACGGTGGAGAAAACTGGGAGACACCACCTGCCCAGGTTGGCACTGCCAAGGATGACACAGACTGATGGCACGTGCTGCCTGCCGTGGTACACAAGAGAAGAACACACCACCACCAGCCTCATGTCCCTGCCACGAATGCACAGGAAGAAATATGAGACAAACCCAAGGGGAGGGACAGTCCATCAACAACTGGCCTGTAAGCTCCAAAAAATGTCAGTGTTGTGAGACACAACAGAAAGATGAGGAACTGTTCCCAATCGAAGGAGACTGAAGAGGGGTGACCACTACAACCAATGCATGATCTCCAGCTGGGTCCTGGAGGAAGGAGAACATTACAGAGAAGGGCATTACTGGGGCAAGTGATAAAAACTGAACACTGATGGTATGTTAGAAATAATAATGTGTTGATGTTAATCATCCTGAATTTCCTAGTTGTACTATGGCTATCTAAGAAGTCTGATCTTAAGAAATACACACTGATATATTTAGGGTAAGTTGGCATCAAAAGGAGAGTTGAGAAATAAAGCAAATGTGGAAAAATGTTAGCAATTGGTGGCTGAGTGAAGAGTACACAAGAGTCCTCTGTACTGTTCTTGCTAGTCTTCTGATGTTTGAAATTATTTCACAGGAACTTAAAATTGTTTAGAAAGATGAACATAAGCTTTCTGCCTACAAGGATCTTATAATCTACTGGCAAAGATAATATATCCCAATAACCACAGTGAAGAGCTGTACAGCAGAAATATGATCAAGTTTGGGAGAAGACAACATGGTTTTCATTGGAAATTACCAGGAAAAGATTCATAGATTAAAGTAACATAGGGCTTGAAAGATTTATATCTAAAGTCAATATATATATATATATTTGTATCTAAAAATGATCTATAATGAATTCCTGAAGTACATTTACCAGAGTATGGTAATCACGCCCAAAAGGAAAAAAAAGAATTACTCATGGAAATCTAATCACTGTGACACACCACAGAACCTCCAGTGCCACCAGAACCAGGCTGCCATACCGCGCACCCGCTCCGGTTGGAGGTCCACACACAACTCTCCTCACCAGTCAGCCTCAACCAGGACTGGGTCTCATCAGCCTCCCATCCTACCTGTATCTTGGACAGCCGGGCCCAACCAAAGTCACGTGCAAAATCTGTTTCTTAGAACTCAAGAGCTCTTTGTGGGTTTGTTTTAACCAAAATTGGGAAAAAGGACTAAATATGGCAGTAAGGCTAGTAGTTGAAGCAATGGCCTAAAACCTGGCACTGTTCAAGCCAAGATTAGACTAATTCAAAGACTGAAGGGTGAGGAAAGATGTTAGGAAATGGACACCCAAAAGTGGAATCGTTTGGCCTCCAAGGAGTGGGACCGCCATAAGTGTGACCCAGAGATCATAAAAGGGGGTATGTTCCCTTGCCTACAACAGGCCTGTGAGCATTACTGCCAGCTGCAGCCTCGACTGCAGCAGGTGAGCAGGCCCTCCCACTCCCCTTCCTCCTTAGAGAACATCTGTCAGCTCGTGCCCTCCTCTCAGTTAGAGAACATCCCTCACTCTCTTTCTGGGGATGCAGTGAACACGCCGCACCCCTGGAGTCACGCACCAGTAAGGCAGTGCTGACTGACTGTCACATCACCTCTTATGAAAACAGGTATCATTTTCCATGTGACTTTCCCCGTCAGCACAGGACTCGGCTCTGCTACCCTGCACTGAGGGGAAGACTCTCTACCAGCCTTTTATTTCCCTGGGGGTTCTCCTTCTATCTCCAGACGTGTTGTGTTTCACTAATCTTTTTCTGTCCTGTTCCCTAAAGACAAACCAGAACTTCAGGAGAAGGTTCAGACACAGCTGGGCACTGATAGCGGCCTTGACCCCAAACCCCATGCCCCTGCTAATTAAGAAACCAGAGGAATTCATAAACATATCTCATCAGAGATGTGTTCAACTATAACCTTAATAGTATGCCTATGTTCTATTCCCTTTTCAATGTCTTACAGCACCAAGCACATAAATACTGTATGCCAACACATTTATTGGTGTTGATTAAATATAATAGGCTGATATTGTTACTATACAATCCTCAGAGTATATGATTTTTGAGTTAAGAGAAATATCTTCCTCATTTTTGGAAATAAAAATTCTTCCAGGCTTGGAGATTTAACATTTTACTTGCCCCTAAGAAGTATACTTTACATTTACTGGAAAGATGATAGAAAATAATAGAGCTTTGGTAAGGAAGTTATATACATATACAAAATATTGACCATCAAGATACATTTTCTGATTATCAGGTTACATATTAATCCCCTGAAAACTTTACTTGACCTAATTCTTACCAGCCAGGACCTAAGTAACCTGGAAGCAGGGAAAATGCATGTGTGGCTAGCCAGAAAGGATCAGAAACAGCAGTGAGAAAGTACACTCAACACAAGCGATGTGTGACAAATGTCAAGCATATTTATGGGACTGCAAGGCTTTTCTGTGGTTTGAAAGGAGAAAACCAGTTTCTTCTGCCAATAAACTGTCCGTCCTTTCAGTGTTAGTAACAATGGTTTACGACAACAATGAAAACTGCACGCAAAATGCTCCATTGTGTGTGAAGTTTGTACACAGAGGTCACCCGGAACTGTCTCTGGCTACCGATGACTCTCCTTCCCTTTGGAAGGCCTCACTTTCAGTAGCTCCTCTTGGAGAGAGAGAAAAGGTGAGATTCTTTTTCAAGAACCTATATTTGCTTTCTCACTTTAAACTCAGCACCTAAATCATATAAAATGCATAATGGCCGACTTGCCAGGTGATATACAATGACTTCACAGCAGTTATGTACTGTCCCCAAATTGTAGGTCTACTCATTTGTAACACGCAGTTTGATTAATAAGCAGGCGAACATCATTCCTGCAGATAAAATGAAGTAGTAAACTCTGGAATGTTCAGAAGTGTAACAGACACAATGATTAAACTGTCTAGTCATAACGTGATGCTCCTAAACAACAGAAACCTACATCTGGAGCAGTGCTACTCGAAGACAGCAGGTCATCAAACTGTTACCAGCCCAGACAGACCCAGAGTCTGTGCCAGAATGTAGTCAGCACTAAAAAGGTCTAAGTATGGAGAAATAACTGACCTAGCCAATGAGCGGTGTGACACGCTCATTTACTGATGGTAGGTTAAAGTGGTGGACCTCAGGGTCTATGACCCTCTTCTGGAGTATGAAAGCACTCTTTCAAGAGAAACACAAACATGTAGACACATCATGGACTTTCACAAACAATCAAAATATATAAATACCTGTTCCTGCAGGTCGTAGTCATAGCTGTCATGCAGCAGAAGACTGAGGACATACCGAGTATAAATCATGGCATCAATGCCACATTTCTCCAGCTCTTGTCCCAGCCAGGTCTGCACTGGACCCAAAGCATGAAGCAGAGACATTTCAGAAGCAGATACAGGTCCTGGATCAGAGCTTGAGGAGCTTCCAGATGGTAAACCACCCACAACAACTGTACAGATAGGGCGCATGAACTTAGGTTGCCGACATCCTTAAAATGCGAAGCATTTTCAGCAGTTGATGTTCTGTTGGTATCTGGAGGGGTTTTCACTCCAGTAAAAGGGAGAGATGCTCGACATTTAGGATAAGCATTTACATTTGCTGGCAGTCAGGCACTAGAACAGAACCTCCCTCTGCAGGCATGATCAATGAATCAACTGCCTGACAGCAATACTCGTACATGTAATTTTCCACTTTAATTTCACATAGAGGCCAAATGTAAGTCTCCAGCAGAACCTACAAAAACAAGAAAGAGAAAAAAGATATGTGTTGTATATAGATACAAAATAGATTAGTGGTTTCCGAAAAATAAAAATCCAAATGAACTATTCCTCTTTATTAAAATATCTCCATATCTTAGAACACTGATTTTTTTCTATAATTGTTCCCATTTTGAGGTAAGTGATACTTTAAACCTTTAAAAAACTTATCATTTAAAAGAAAGGAAAACTCAGAAATTTATATTTTGTGCTTGTGCTCAATTATACTGATGTTTATTTTGCTATCTCAAGAGACTGAATTTGTAAAATTTTGTTTAGTTGTAATGCTGAAAGAAATTATCTGGTGACAAATCATTAGTTCATTTTTAAATAGAAAATAACTAGCTGAACAGTAATTTCATTGAAACACTGGTAAAAAATTAGTCCTTTAAATTTAAGTTCTGCATACACAATCAATTATTTTGTATAGCTAAAAATCTTGGACTACGACTCATCACTTGTTTCATAAAAAGGTGAAACACAGATTTTTCTTACAGCCTTCCCAGGCTGTACAGTTATATCTACTGTAACTTTTCTTCTACAATATCTAGATGGACTTTTTGGTTACTTGTATGATAGGTGCGTGCCTCTTTTAATTTATTATCTTATTCCCTTAAATTAACATACTTTCAAAATATAAAACTAATCTAACAATGGTCTTATTAAACCATAACATTCTTTATGTTAGAATTCTCATTAACTTATACCACTGGAAAGTACAAACTAACATAGCAATAGGTAAATATCGTCAGCTTAGCTTCTGTGTGAATTTTAGCACAAAATAGGACGGTCCACAAAAACGATCTTTAAAGAAAAATGACCTTTAAATTAAAAAGTTGTTGTTAATAAAAGCATCAAGTCAGAAAGACAGATACTCTTCACTGAAGATTCAGACTCAGTTTCTTGCATTTCATGAAGAAGTACACAGTAAATTTTACATATATTAAATATTAAAGAAAAAACATTTAAATCCACCATAGGACTATTATTAATGTATCACTAATGTATATTCTGCTATTTTAAAAAATCTTCTGTCAGCAAAGGACACCATCAGCAGAACAAAAAGGCATCCTACAGTATGGGAGAATATATTCGTAAATGACATACCCGACAAGAGGTTAACAACCAAAATATACAAAGAACTCATACACCTCAAGACCCCCAAAAAAATAACCCTATTAAAAACTGGGCAGAGGATATGAACAGACAGTTCTCCAAAGAAGAAATCTAAATGGTCAACAGGCACATGAAAAGATGCTCCACGTCGCTAATTTTCAAGGGAAATGTAAATTAAAACCACAATGAGATATCACTTCACACCAGTTAGGATGGCCAACATAGAAAAGACTAGAATCAAAAATGCTGGCGAGGATGCGGAGAAAGGGGAACCCTCCTACACTGCTGGTGGGAATGTAAATTAGTTCAACCATTGTGGGAAGCAATATGGAGGTTTCTCAAAAAACTAAAAATAGAAATACCATTTGACCCAGGAATTCCACTCCTAGGATTTCACCCAAAGAAAACAACTTCTCAGATGCAAAAAGACATATGCACCTTTATGTTTATCGCAGCACTATTTACAATAGCTAAGATATGGAAACAACCTAAGTGTCCATCAGTAGATGAATGGATAAAGAAGATGTGGTACATATATACAATGGAATACTACTAAGCCATGAGAAAGAAACAAATCCTACCATTTGCAACAACGTGGATGGAGCTGGAGGGTATTATGCTTAGTGAAATAAATCAGGCAGAGAAAGACAAATACCAAATGATTTCCCTCATTTGTGGAGTATAACAACGAAGCAAAACTGAAGGAACAAAATAGAAGCAGACTCACAGACTCCAAGAAGGGACCAGTGGTTACCAAAGGGGAGGGAGAAGGGGATTGAGGGGTATCATGATTGGTATATGTAGAGTCACGGGGAAGACAATTTAGCTCAGAGAAGACAAATAGGGACTCTGTGGCATCTTACTGCACTGGTGGACAGTGACTGCAATGGGGTATGGGGGGGTACTCGATAATAAGGGCAAATGTAATAACCACATTGTTTTTCTTGTGAAACCTTCATAAGAGTGTATATCAATACCTTAATTTAAAAAAATCTCTACCATACCATCTTTTCTGAATTGTGAAAACTAGACAAAACAAAGATTTTCTATAATTTTTCACCTGTTGAAATTTTCCAGCTAACTCTCAACATTAAAATGCTTTCCATAAATTCTTCAGTGGTCAGATCTCAGAATGCCAGGCAGATCATCAGTTAAATAATATATTCAGTTATTGCAGACATCACTTGAATCAAGTTGACAATTTGGCACTCATTCAACAAAGATCAACCAGGATGGTAAGGAGACTTAAAACACTGGCTGAAAGAATGAGGTGAGAGAATCTAAGGCACAGGCAAAGTACCAGAAAAAAGAGAGCTGCACAGAGACAAAAACACCAGAGATCTGCAAAGGGTTGCCCTCAAGGATTCAGCTCAGTTTTAATCAGGGCACAGATGTGAGGAACCACCTGAGGTGAAGGAAAGGATTATATAAAGGACACGAGGAAACTGGACTTAATGCTCTGCAAGGCTAGGAGTGGTACGGACACCAGCCAGTCTAGAGAGCCTCGTAATGCAGGGGACACTGGGTAGAGTACTCAAAAGGGTCTTGCTTTAGTAATGGGGGAAATTAGCCCTAGATTAAACATTGCTCAGGTCCTACCTAACAAATCTTATATGCAAGATCCCAAAGGACCAAACTCTTTCTAACTAATTTCACTATAAATCCAGAACTAAATCAAGAAATTAATTGGAACACAAAAATAGCCAGTACTTTAAGGAAGTAAAATTTACAATGCCCAGGATCCAATCGAAAATTAGGAGGCATGCAAAGAACCAGACACATAAAGGAAATGAAAATGAGGAGAAAACAAATAAATTGAAACCAACCCAGAACTGACACAAAATTCAGAATTAACAGAAAAGGATTTTACAACAGTTATCAGAACTAAATGCCGTGTGTTTGAAAAATAGAGATTGGAAAATATGAAACATGTAAAGTCAAACATCTAGTGATGAAAAACATGCAAGACAGAAATACCAGCAGATCTGACATTTCAAAAGACACTATTACTTTTTTCTTATTACAGTATCATGGATATACAATCTTATGTTGGTTTCAAATATACACCACAGTGGTTCCATGGTTACCCATATTATTAAATCCTCACCCCTTACACTACGGTTACAATCTAGCAACATAGTAAGATGTCACAGAATCATTAACTATATTCTCTGTGCTGTACTACCATCCCTGTGAGCAACTTATATTGTGACTAAGAATTATCGTGCCCCTTTATCCTCTACCCCTTGGTAACCACTAGTCATTCTCGGTGTCCATGAGTCTACTGCTTTTTTTTAAAATTATTAATGTACAATTACATGAGCACCATTAGGGTTACTAGACTCCCCCTATTATCAAGTCCCCACCATATACCCATTTACAGTCACTGTCCATCAGCATAGTAAGATGCTATAGAATCACTACTTGTCTTCTCTAAGGTATACTACCTTCCCCGTGTCCCCCCCCACTACATTATGTGTGCTAATCATAAAGCCCCTTTGTCCCCATTATCTCGCCCTTCCCACCCATACTCCGCAGTCCCTTTCCCTTTGGTAACTGTCATTCTAGGGTTCTGCGAGTCTGCTGCTGTATTGTTCCTTCAGTTTTCACTATGTTCTTATACTGCACAGATGAGTGAAATCGTTTGATACTTGTCTTTCTCCACCTGGTTTATTTCACTGGGCATAATACCCTTAAGCTCCATCCATGTTGTTGCAAATGGCAGAACTTGTTTTCTTCTTATGGCTGAATAATATTCCACTGGGTATATGTACCACATCTTCTTTATCCATTCATCTACTGATGGACACTTAGGTTGCTTCCATTTCTTGGCTATTGTAAATAGTGCTACAATAAATATAGGAATACGTATGTCTTTTTCAAACTGGGATCCTACATTATTAGGGTAAATTCCAAGGAGAGGAATTCTTGGGTCAAATGGTATTTCTATTTTGAGTTTTTTGAGGAACCTCCATACTGCTTTCCACAATGGTTGAACTAATTTACATTCCCACCAGCAGTGCAGGAGGGTTCCCCTTTCTCCACATCCTCACCAACAATTGTTGTTTGTCTTTTGGATGTTGGCCATCCTAACTGGTGTAAGGTGATATCTCATTGTGGTTTTAATTTGCATTTCTCTGATGATTAGCGATGTGAAGCATCTTTTCATGTGCCTGTTGGCCATCTGAATTTCTTCTTTGGAGAAGTGCCTGTTCAGGTCCTCTGTGCATTTTTTAATTGACTTATTTGCTTTTTGTTTGTTGAGGTGCGTGAGCTCTTTATATAATTTGGATGTCAACCCTTTATCGGATAAGTAATTTAAGAATATATTCTCCCATACCATAGGATGTCTTTCTGTTCTACGGATGGTGTCCTTTCCTGTACAGAAGCTTTTTAGTTTGATATAGTCCCACTTGTTCATTTTTGCTTTTGTTTCCCTTGCCTGGGGAGATATGTTCATGAAGAAGTAGCTCATGTTTATGTCCAAGAGATTTTTGCCTATGTTTTTTACTGACAGTTTTATGGTTTCATGACTTACATTCAGGTCTTTGAACCATTTTGAGTTTACTTTTCTGTATGGGGTTAGACAATAATCCAGTTTCATTCTCTTATATGTAGCTGTCCAGTTTTGCCAACACAAGCTGTTGAAGAGGCTGTCATTTCCCCACTGTATGTCCATAGCTCCTTTATCATATATTAATTGACCATATATGCTTGGGTTTATATCTGGGCTCTCTAGTCTGTTCCGTTGGTCCATAGGTCTGTTCTTGTGCCAGTACCAAATTGTCTTGATTACTGTGGCTTTTTAGTAGAGCTTGAAGTCAGAGTGTAATTCCCCCCGCTTCATTCTTCCTTCTCAGTATTGCTTTGGCTATTTGGGGTCTTTTATGGTTCCATATGAATTTTAGAACTATTTGCTCTAATTCATTGAAGAATGTTGTTAGTATTTTGATACGGATTACATTGAATCTGTAGATTGCTTTAGGCAGGATGGCAATTTTGACAATATTAATTCTGCCTATCCATGAGCATGGGATGTGTTTCCATTTATTGGTATCTTCTTTAATTTCTCTCATGAGTGTCTTGTAGTTTTCAGAATACAGGTCTTTCACTTCCTTGGTTGGGTTTATTCCTAGGTATTTGATTCTTTTTAATTAAAGTGTGAATGGAATTGTTTTCCTGAATTCTCTTTCTGCCAGTTCATTATTAGTGTATAGGAAATGCAACAGATTTCTGTGTATTAATTTTGCATCCCATAACTTTGCTGAATTCAGATATTACATCTAGTAGTGTTGGAGCGGATTCTTCAGGGGTTTTTATGTGCAATATCATGTCATCTGCAAACAGGGACACTTTGACTTCTTCCTTGTCAATCAGGATGCCTTTTATTTCTTTTTATTGTCTGATTGCAGTGGCTAGGACCTCCAGAACTATGTTGAATAAAAGTGGGGAGAGTGGGCATCCTTGTCTTGTTCCCAATCTTAAAGGAAAGGCTTTATCTACTCGCTGTTACTATAACGTTGGCTGCAGGTTTGTCATATATGGCCCTTATTATGCTGAGGTACTTGCCCTCTATACCCATTTTGTTGAGAGTTTTTATCATGAATGGGTTGAATTTTGTCAAATGCTTTTTCAGCATCTATGGAGATGATCATGTGGTTTTTGTTCTTCTTTTTGTTGATGTGGTGGATGATGGTGATGGATTTTCGGATGTTGCACCACCCTTGCATCCCTGGAATGAATCCCATCTGATCATGATGGATGATTTTTTTTATGTATTTTTGAATTCAGCTTCTTAATATTTTGTTGAGTATTTTTGCATCTATGTCCATCAGGGATATTGGTCTGTAATTTTCTTTTGTTGTGGTGTCTTTGCCTGGTTTTGGTATTAGAGTGATGCTGGCCTCATAGAATGAGTTTGGGAGTATCCCTCCTCTTCTACTTTTTGGAAAACTTCAGTGAGGATGAGTATTAGGTCTTCACTAAATGTTTGATAAAATTCAGCAGTGAAACCATCTGGTCCAGGCGTTTTGTTCTTAGGTAGCTTTTTTATTACAAATTCAATATCCTTGCTGGTAATTGGTCTGTTCAAATTTTCTGTTTCTTCCTGGGTCATCCTTGTAAAGTTGTATTTTTCTAGAAAGTTGTCCATTTCTTCTAGGTTATCCAGTTCGTGAGCATATAATTTTTCATAGTATTTTCTCATAATTCTTTGTATTTCTATAGCATCCATAGTGATTTTTCCTTTCCCATTCCTGATTCAATTTATGTGTGACTCTCTTTTGTTCTTGATAAATCTGGCTATAGGTTTATCTAGTTGGTTTATTTTCTCAAAGAACCAGCTCCTGCTTTCACTGATTCTATTGTTTTGTTCTTCTCAATTTTATTTATTTCTGCTTTAATCTTTATTATGTCCCTCCTTCTACTTACTTTGGGCATCATTTGTTCTTCCTTTTCTAGTTTCATTAATTGTGAGTTTAGACTGTTCATTTGGAATTGTTCTTCTTTCCTGAGGTAGACCTGTATTGCAATATACTTCCCTCTTAGCACAGCCTTCGCTGTGTCCCACAGATTTTGCAGTGTTGAATTATTGTTGTCATTTGTCTCCATATATTGCTTGATCTCTGTTTTTATTTGGTCATTGATCCACTGATTATTTAGGAGCATGTTATTAAGCCTCCATGTGCTTGTGGGCTTTTTCGTTTTCTTTGCGTAATTTATTTCTAGTTTCGTATCTTTGTGACCTGAGAAGCTGGTTGAGACAATTTCAATCTTTTCAAATTTACTAAGGCTCTTTTTGTGGCCTAGTATATGATCTATTCATGAAAATATTCCATGTGCACTTGAGAAGAATGTGTATCCTGTTGCTTTTGGATGGAGTGTTCTGTAGATGTGCGTTAGGTCCATCTCTTCTAATATGTTGTTCAGTGCCTGTGTCCCTTTCCTTGTCTTCTGTATGGTTGATCTGTCCTTTGGAGTGAGTGATGTGTTGAAGTCTCCTAAAATGAATGCAGTTTGGTTCCTGAGTATTTTGTTGAGTATATTTGCATCTATGTTCATTGGGGATATTGATCTGCAATTTTATTTTTTTGTGGTGTCTTTGCCTAGTTTTGGTATTAGAGTGATGTTGGCCTCCTAGAATGAGTTTGGGAGTATTCCATCCTCTTCTACTTTTTGGAAAACTTTAAGGAGGATGAGTATTAGGTCTTCACTAAATGTTTGATAAAAGTCTATTTTGTCTGATACACATACTGTAACTCTTGCTTTTTTCTCCCTATTAGTTGCATGAAATATCTTTTTCCATCCCTTCACTTTCAGTCTGTGTTTGTCATTGGGTTTGAAGTGAGTCTCTGTACGCTGCATATAGATGGGTCTTGTTTTTTTTATCCATTTGGTGACTCTATGTCTTTTGATTGGTGCATTCAGACCATTTCCATTTGGAGTGATTATCAATAGGTATGTACGTAGGCTTTAGATTCCTGGTTACCAAAGGTTCAAGCGTAATTCCCTTATTATCTAACAGTCTAATTTAACTCACTTTGTATTTATTTCAAACACAACCTAAAGGTTCTTTTTTTTTTCCTCCTTTTTCTTCCTCCTCCATTCTCTGTATGTTATGAATCACATTCTGTACTCTTTGTCTTTCCCTTGATTGACCTTGGGGGTAGTTGATTTGATTTTGCATCTCCTTAGTAATTAATTGTTCCACTCTGATGTGGTTTTATTTCCCCTGGTGACATCTATTTAGCCTTAGGAATACTCAATCTGTAGCAGTCCCTTCAAAATGCATTGTAGAGGTGGTCTGTGGGAGGTAAATTCTCTCAGCTTTTGCTTATCTGAAAATTGTTTAATACCTCCTTCAAATTAAAATGATAACCTTGCCAGGTAGAGTATTCTTGGTTTGAAGCCCTTCTGCTTCATTGCATTAAATACATCATGCCACTCCCTTCTGTCTTGTAAGGTTTCTGTTAAGAAATCTGATGATAGCCTGATGGGTTTTCCTTTGTACGTGATCTTTTTTCTCTCTCTAGCTGCTTTTAAAAGTCTGTCTTTATCCTTGATCTTTGCCATTTTAATTATTATATGTCTTCATGTTTTCTTCCTTGGGTCTCTTGTGTTCAGAGATCTGTGCACCTCCATGGCCTGAGAGACTATCTCCTTCCCCAGATTGGGGAAGTTTTCAGCAATTACCTCCTCAGTGACACTTTCTATCCCTTTTTCTCTCTTCTTCTTCTTCTTGTAACCCTATAATGCGAATATTGTTCTGTCTGGATTGGTCACACAGTTCTCTCAATATTCTTTCATTCTTTGAGATTCTTTTTTCTCTCTGTGCCTCATCTTCTTTGTATTCCTCTTCTCTAATTTCTATTCCATTTACCATCTCTTACTATGTCTAATCTGCTTTTAAATCCTTCCATTGTATGTTTTATTTCAGATATAGAATTTCTTAATGATTGAATCTCTGTCTTAAATTCTTTCCTGAGTTCTTGAATATTTTTCTGTACCTCCATGAGCATGTTTATGATTTTTATTTTGAACTCTCTTTCAGTTAAATTGGTGAGTTCAGTTTCATTTGGCCCTTTTTCTGGGGTTTGTGAGATTTTGGTCTGAACCATGTTCTTTTGATGTTTCATATTTCTATGTGGCGCCCTCTAGTGCTTGGAAGCTCTAGTCTCTGGAGCGGCTCAGCCATTAGAGTGAGGTTGGGGGTCGTAGGGGAGCAGCGCTGGTGCCTGGGGGGTGGAAAGAGCTCTTTCTTGATTCCCAGCTGCAGTGCTTCTCTCCAGTGTCAGAGCCAATGGGCCGAGCACACAGGTGTAAGCCTCTGTGCTTTGGGTCTCTAGCTGTTGTTGGCAGGGCCTCCCTTTGGCTGGCCTGATGCCAGCGCAGTGACTGCTGGTTTGAGACCAGGTGCCAGTAGGCCAGGAGGGAGGTGCAGCAGGCTGCGTGTCACAGTGGGGGGCCTCAGAGCTGAGTAGCCAGCCAGGGGGATGGAGCGCCTGAAGCTCCTCAAAGTTCCCAACCTGCTGGGCAGAGCGTGCCCAGACAACCTTGTCCACTCTCCCATGCAGCAAGCTCTGTGAAACCCCGCTCCTTCAGCAGCCCTTTAGCTGCTTGGAAGACTCTCAGACCGCCTGCCTTTCCTTTCTCCCAGAGAGGCCGGACATGGATCCCGTCCTCCACAAATGACCAGAATCTCAGTCTCTCAAGCACTCCGCCTGTCCAAGCTCCCCAACGTCACCAACCTCCAGAGCACCACACAAATGTAGGTTTGTGGTTTAAAGCAGACCTCCAGGGCTGGGTGTTCAGCAGTTCTAGGCTTCCACCCCCCTCCCCACTCCATTTCTCTTCCTCCCACCAGCGAGCTGAGGTGAAGGGCCTGGGTTCCGCCAGATCAAGGCTTTCGTACCTTACCGTTTCGTGAGGTCTGCTCAGTTCGTGAGGTCTGTACGCAGTCTGGTGCAGCCTTCTTTCCTGTTGCTGTTTTAGGGTTAGTTGTATTAACTATATTTTCATACTATATGTGGTTTTGGGAGGAGTTCTCTGTCTCACCTCTCACACCGCCATCTTATTACAAAAGCGATTCTACTGCTCTTGTGTCCCTTCTGTTTTGCTTTATTTTTATACTCCACAAATAAGTGAAATCATTTGGTACTTGTCTTTCTCTTCCTGGTTTATTTCACTGAGCATAATACCCTCTAGATCCATCCATGTTGTTGCAAATGGAATTTAGAAAAGATTACTTATCTTACACTGCAGAAGAAATTTATACAAGATGAAATACAGAGCAAAAAACAATTTAAGAAAATTAACAGCTTCAGTGTGCTGCGTGACAATTTTAAGAAATCTACACATATGTAATTAGAGGAGAGAGAAAAAGGGACAAAAAATATTTGAAGAAATAATGGCCAAAATGCTTCCAAAATTGATGAAAACTAAAACACACAGACCCAAGAACTTCACTGATCTCTAAGCACAAGACACATAGGCACCTAGGCACACTATAATAAACTATTCAAACCAGTGATAAAAAAAATCTTAAAAGCCACCAGAAAAAAAAGAAACATTAGGTACAACAGAACAAAGATAAAGGTGACATCAGATTTCTGGTTAGAAACCATACAAATGGGATAATGGGGCAAAAACTTTAAAAAGTACTGAAAGAAAAAAGCCTGTCAACTTAGAATTCTACACTCATCAAAAATACCTTTCAAAATGCAGGTGAAACAAAGGCTTACAGCAAGTAAGCAATGGTGAAAGAATCACCAGGAGCAAACCATCCCTATAGGAAATGGTAAAGGAAGTCCTTCAGGCAGAAGGCAAATGATGACAGAATAAAAATGTGATCCACACAAAGGAACAAAGAGCACTGGAAACAGTAACTACATTTTTCTTATTTTTTAAATATCTTTAAAAGTTAATTGATTATTAAAACAATAACAATGTATTATGAAGTTTGTAACATGTTTAAGTAAAATGTATGACAGTAATAGCATAAAGGCCAGGAGTGAGAAAATGTAATATTATTATAAGGTTCTCATATATTACATGAAATGGTTTAATATCGCTTGGAGATAGACTATAGAGACAGCTGTTAATAATCATAATAAATTTAAATAGTCTAACAACCAATTAAAAGGCAGAGATGGTCTGACTAGACTTTAAAATAGTAAGATCCAATTAAATGTTGTTTATAAAAATGTCCCCATTAAATATAAAGAGACAAATAGGTTAAAAGTAAAAGGATGGAAAAAAATATACCAGGCCAACTGTGGAGAAAGTGAAGGTTCCTATGCCAGGATTCTCACCTGGCCCTGATTCGGCTTGCTCACTACACACATGTGGGCAATATGTTGTTACTGATTCTATATAAACAGCTCAGCCAGTGCGCTGAGCTGCTGCACGGCTGCAGGGCTGCAAGGCTTCATGAGAGCAGAGACTGGAGCAGTGGCAGAGTGGAGGACAGAGACTGAGATGGCTGTGGGGGCAGAGGCCCAGAAGCAAAGACCGGCTTGCTGCATGCAGACTTGCTGTAAGTGGATGGGACTCTAGTGATTGACCTGCCATCGTGGGAATAAAGTTGGGCATAACCCTTTCACCCCAAGAACGTTCCACTGTCATTTTTCAGTCTCACTGAATCCATAGTGAACCTGTCTTGGGGCTGAAACCCATTGGCACTAACAAAAAGGCTGCTGGAGTCTACATTAGTATCTGGCACTGATATCAGAGCAAAGAATATTAACAGAGATAAAGAAGGTCATATCATAATAATAAATGGGTTAACTCAGCAAGAGAACACAGTAGTGGTGTATATTATGTATCTAATAGCAGTTTCAAAATACATAAATAAAAACTGATAGAAATGCAAGGCGAAATAGACAAATCCACAGTTATGCTACTAGAAGATTTCAATACCCTTCTCAGTCTTTTAAAGGAGAAACAATTAGTAAGGGATACAAAAGACTCAAGCAACATTATCAACCAATTGGATGTAAACTAGACTATATTCTGGATGATAGAGAAAGCTGCAAAAAACTTAAAAAGATTCAAGTCATACAAAGTACATTCTCTGACCAAATAGGGTTAAATTATAAATCAGTAACATAATGATGTCCAGAAAATTTCCCCTAATATCTGAGAACTAAAGAACATATTTCTATATAACGAATAGGAAAAAGATATCAAAGGAGAAATTAGTCTTTTGAACCGAATGAAAATGGAAACACAACGTATCAGTATTTTTAGGATGCCAGTAAAGCTGTATTTAGGGGAAAATTTATAGCACTAAGAGCCTATTTTAGAAAAGGTCTCTAATCAATGACCTCAGTTTTCACCTTAAGAAACTAGAAAATGAAGAGCAAATGAAACCTAAACTAGGCAGAAAAGGGAAATAAAAGATCAGAGCAAAACCCAGTGAAACAGAAAATGGAAAGTAATGAAACCAAAAGCTGGTTCTCTTGGACGACAAACCCTACAAATCTCTAGCCAGACTGCAGAAAGCAGAGAAGACAGATCACCAGTACCAGGAATGAGAGGTGAGTCAGTACAGATGCTATAGAGATGAAGAATAGCAGAAGAACACTAGAAAAACTTTACAACAATGAATTAAACAATTTAGGTGAAATGGAAAAATTCCTTGAAAACACAAATTACCAAAGTTCATTCAAGAAATACAATGAATAGCCCTGTATCTACAAAAGAAATGTATTCTGTAGTTCAAAACTTTCCCACAAAGAAATCTCCAGGCCCAGATGGCTTCAAATTCTAACAAATCCTAACAAATAGCTAAGGAAAACACAAAGCCAATTCTACATAAACTCTGCTAGAAAATTAAAGAGGTGGGAATACTTCCCAAATCATGTTATGAAACCAGCATTATCTTGACACCAAAACCAGACAAAGATATAAGAAAAGAAAACTACATACCAATATGCCTCATGAACACATATGCAAAAATTGTAAACAAAATTTAGGAAAGTGAATCCAACAATATGTATCAGACCCAGAGTACAGGGATATCAGAAGAATGTTGCTAATAAAATCTACATAACTGTCTTTGCCATAGAACCTCTCAAGTATTAGTTTCACTGGAACAATGTAGTATAAGGCTTTTTTTCCTTATTTAAATGTACAAAGGCCTTAAAAATTCACAACATGAGCGACCTGGTCACTGTGAAGACTGATAAAGAAATACTGTTTTAGTTTATTATGTTTACTTTAAAACATGGTATCAACCCAACTCTGGGATTTTCTCTGTTGTCATAAAGAGATTTCACATTTCAAGTGAAAGGATTCAAGAAATGGGTGAGAAAAAAAATCATACACAAATGCAAAATGAAGCAAGGTACACTGAACTGCCACAGTCTTCTCAAAGCTGGAACACCCTCACTTGTGCTATCAACTCCAACAGAGCTCCTCCACAATTTGCTTAATAGCTCATTCCACATGCATGCAAATGGGAGATATTAATATAAACTTCCTGCTCAGATTGCTTATATGTGCTCAATCTTAGATCCCTTCATTGATATGAATATCTGAAGAACAGTAATTACATAAAATAAATTAGGCTTTTAGAAAAAAATACTCAATTTCCTTACTATCCTTAAAAAACAACTATGAAATTGTCTTCCTTTATAATAATCTAGTTCTAGTCGTATCAAAGCCTTTCCTCTTGTTAAGAAGCATTTTGGTTCTCTACTGCAAAGTCAGATGTGGCGCTGCAAAGAACTCAAAGTGGTTAAGAGCAGAGGATGAATACAGAAACACAATTGCAATTCCTCTGCTGTTTTGGAATGCACACATTATCGGCAGGTCCTCTCTACACATTTAAGCCACACTATCCCCTAACAGATTCAGAGAAGCTCAGCACACTATGGACTTTTCTGCTGCCTAGGGTACAATTTCTAGCCATTTTAAGGGCTCTAGGATGGAAAGTAGCCCTGGTGGAGGCCTGGGACTGGGGCAACTCCACGTAGACCTGGGGATCAATTAGCTTTCGGGCCTAATATCCACCTGAGCCTGGAAGTGAAAAGTGGCTCAGTGAGGGAAGAGCACCTGCTGGCCCTGCTCACGCCCACAGCCCCACAGGAGGGCTGCCACCCTGGGTCTCCAGGAATCAGGACCCAGGGGCTTGTGACATTTATGATAAGGACTGGGACTAGAATAACAAACTGAATTTAAAAATAAAAGCATTTAATTCTTTATCCAGTGTTCATGTTTTCAGAACAATGTAATTAGTCCCAAATGATTTGTCCATTAAGGAAAAAAGAAAACAGGGCAAGTACTTAAGTTATTACATAAGTAAACACTTTTCAACAAATAGTCAGATAAGACATGGTAATGCCACAAATTCCAAGTGAGCAATTTAATAATGAAGGGGTTTTATTGCAGGGGATGAGGAGTCACTTTGAAGAAATTCATTCATTTTCCAAATCTCACCCTTTATTTAACAATGTTTTAAGAAATGGTGCCATCTTTTTGTACTCTTTGTAACAACCCAAAGATAACTGAAAATAACTCAAGCTCAGCTCCCATTAGGGTTCCTAGATAGTTACTTAGGGTACGCAAGCTGTGTTTCCCACAATCTACAGGAGACATACACTATCTAAAGTTCAGTGTCTTCAGTGCTCAAATTCAACAGCCAGGGGTGCACTTAATTTAAATAGTAAGGTGTTTCTCTTTTTGTAATATACTGGATATATTTTTAGGTTTGCTGAAAACACATAAAATTATTTCAAAAAGTATAATCTCTTTCTGGCATGGTACATACACAGTATTTGTGTAATGTTTTCTCAGTTTACTTGTGTTTCAGCAAAACTGATTATACAGAACAGTTATCAACTGGGCTTCTCAGGGAAAAACGTAAAATGTGGCTCTTGTGGAGAAAAATCTGGGTAGCTGTGTTCAACTGGTATTTTCACTTGCCAAAATATTCTTTTAAGTTTCTGGGGACTTCTTTTTTTATGCTCAAGCTTATCATATATGCTAGCCCTTTATTATAAAGGTTTTTAAAGTATTCTTTTTAGCTTGAGATAAGAAGGACACCCACACAGTTTCTCCACCCTAGTATAATTTACCATTAGTATCTTGGTGGCTTTAATATCAGTGCTTTTTCTGTTGCATAGAATTTAACATTTTAAAAATTATTTCAACATATTAAATAATAACATATGTTTTTATTCTGTATTTTTCAACTAAGTCATCTCAGTGTTGTTCCTGGGTCTTACTGCATTGTCCCATAGGGCAGCCACCAGTCACATGTGGCTCTTTGAATTAAAAACCAGTCCATTAGTCCCAGTGGCCACATTTCAAGGGCTCAGTAGCTGGTGGCTATCTGCACACAGAGCCAGTGGCTACTGTGCCAAAAGAGCACATTTCCATCACTGCGGAAGCTCTACTGGACAATGCTAGCTTTGCTCTCCAGCAAACGACCATGCTGAGCTAAGCAAAGAAATCATTACCTCTTTTCAACAGAGTTCATATATATGCACCCCTCCTCAAGGGCTCATAGATTACATGAGACACACTTCCTTATACCTGGATGGGATGCTAGTCACAGCCATTCTGAGATACCACAAGGTGCCCAAGAGGGACAGTTTGATGGAACTGGAAAACATCTATTATGCTTGAGAGGTTTCAGATTTGGGAAGAAATTTGGGACAAAATGTGGGGAGAAAGGTTATTTAGTACAAATAAGGTCAAAAGTACAATGAGTCAGTGTTATATTTGGTCATTCAGATGACCAAAAATATATTTCTCAGATTATATTTGGTCTTCATCCACAGCTCCTGGAAACACTTCACAGCCATAAAAGTCAAATGGGTGCCTTGTTAAGTTGATGAAGAGTCTCTTGGACCCAGCCCAGGGTACAGGCTGGTTGCTAGGGACACCAACCACAGGATTAGAGGGTGGGAACTCTCAGCCCCCAGCCCCCAAGCCCTGGGAGGGGAAAGGGGAAAGGGCAGAGGGGGTGGAGGTAGAGTAAGCCAATGGCCAATGATTTAGTCAATCGTGACTATGCAATGAAGCCCTCACAACAACCCATGAGAGGAGCATCTCTTTCTCTCTCTCTTTTGCATCCTGCTTCTCCATGGGAGGGAACTTCCATGCTTGGGGAACCAGAATGCCTCCATGTGCTCCTGAGTCAGACCCCAAGCACCCCAATGATAGAAGCTCCTGTATTTGGGACCTTCCCCTATGTATCTCTGCATCTGGCTGTTAACTGTATCCTTTATGGTATCCTTTATTAAACTGGGAAACGTTAAGTGTTTTCCTGAGTTCTGTGAGCCACTCTAGCAAATAAGTTTTGCCTAAAGGGGAGGTCATGGGAACCTCCCATCTGTAGACAGTAGGTCAGAAGCATAGGTAACAGCCTGGGGCTTGTGACCGGTGTCTGGAGTCTGGAGTGGAGGGCAATATTGTAGGACAGAGGCCTTAGCCTGAGGAATCTGGTGCTGTCCTGGGGCAGACAGTGTCAGAATTGAGTTCTCCAACACCCTGGGTGTTCAAGAATTGCTTGGTGGCATGCACAGGAAGACCCCCTCCCACACACACTCACACACATTGGAATCAAGTTTGGAATCGGGTCTGGAAATGCAAAAGGAATAGGGCAGATCATGCTGCAGAAACAGACAACCCTCAACTTGTGGCAGCCTAGCACAAAGGTGTCTGTCTTATTCGTGCTATGTGTCCATCCTGACCTAGCAGGGATGCTCAGTGTCATCACCCAGTGTGACTCTGGGACACAAAATGACAGTATGACTGCCAATCTTGAACGCTGCTAGTCTGGGAGGCTGAGAAAAAGGTGTGTACCCAAGTATGTACTGGCACTTTGAAAGCTTCCTCCTGGAAGTGAGCCCCTCACCTATCATCAGTTAAATCAAGCCTGGAGGCCTCGCGTCACTGCAAGAGGACAGGAAGGTGCACTCCCCTCACAGGCCAGGAAGAGCAGAGCAGGTATCAATAGCCCCTTGCCTGGAGGGGTAAAATATGACAGGACACAACCCTAAAGTCTAACATTGTAGAAAACATCCTTCTGGTAAACTCAAATGGAAGATTTGAGGCACAGGGGAATTAAAACACTGCAAGAGAAAAAACAATCCATACGAGCGACTAAAGTAATAACTCAGAAAGGTTCCAGAGGCAAGAAGCTGCTGAAACATTAACACCTGAATGGCAGTGGAGTCACTCCTGCCCTGCCTACTCTAAGCCTTCTCTAATTACTGCAGGCCACAAGGCTCTCCTCCTGCGACAGCAGGCACTGGCTGTCATCAGTACCCTGACCTCCAGAAAAACTGTTCTCCACCTGCCTCCTGCATGTAGGGTCCTTCCCAAATGAGGCTGAAAGTTCTTCAAGGCCAAATGGTGGCACATTCCATGTACTACTTAGAACGCTTAGGCCTTGATAGGTGATCAAAACTGTGTTCACCTACTTCCCAAATCCAAATGGGGGAAGGGGGAATAAATTCCAAAAGGAGAGATTTAGGAAATAAAAAAATACTAGCATGTTGTGGGGGAAACTCAACTCAGGTCAAGTTCTGAGCCTGGAGGCAGAGCATAAACCCCAATCTAGGAACTACAAATCTTTCCTTCACCAGCCCCACAGGGGTGGGAGGGTCTTATATGCCAGGTATTACGCTTGGTATGCTAGTGACACAAAAACAGCAACCCTCAGGTTTGTCCCTCTGTATTTACCATGCCGTATTAGGCGTTCTGGTCTTCACCTTAGGGAACCAACTAGTACTTCCCACTGAAACCCACTGCCCTTCCTCCAATCTAGTATGGTTCTTCCGCAATTAATATCTTCCCTGTAGCCATGTATTTTTAACTGGTCCTTTCTCACCACCAATTTTCACAGTGACTTTGTTAAACTTCTCTGAATTCAAAGGGGTGCATCATCTACAACTGTCTTTTCATAATTCTTCACTTTGGGTGTCTACAGGATTTTCACATACACACACAAAAGCCTTTGATGGGGAAGAGTAAAGGATATAAAATATAAAGAAAACAGACCATACAAAAGAGAGTAAAGAAAAGGGTTGTTTAAAGTACTAAGATTCTGGCTTTTAGATTATAAAATAATAATTCTGTAATTACATATATAATAATAATCATCAAGATCCTAAATCATAATTTGCCTGGCAAACCAGAGAACACATACACGTAACAGATAGTTACATGATACAGAAACCTTCCCGGATCTGATTGCAGGGCATCAGTTTGGAACACAAGGTATTGCTTATTCTTATTTAGTAGGTAGTCTGGCTCCAGAATCAATCTATGGCCGGAAGAGAAAATCCACAGAGCATTGATAACTGAACCTGAACTCTATCACCAAAGATAACACTAGGGGCTAGTAGCTGGTCACATACCCTGTTTAGCTCAGGTATCTGAAAAACTACATAGAAGGGGACAATCAGACCTACCGTCTCTTTCCCATCTAGACGTGTGTCAAGCCATAAGAAATTAGTAAGACTTCATTTTAAGACAATATAATCAATAAAACTAGTGTGGGACCTAAGTACTTTCTATGTAAATAGGAAGAACTGCATAAAGATAAAGAAATTCCATTTTTATGATGGAATAAAGATGGTAGTGTGAAAGGTGGGACACAAAACTCCGCCTAAAACCACATATAATACGAAAATATAATTAATACAACTAATCCTGAAAGAGCAACAGGAAAGAAGGCTGCGCTAGACTGATACGCCTGGAGAAAAGAACAGACCTCACGGAATAGGGCAACAGCACTGCTCGCCTGCAACCCCGACACCACTCCAGGGGCTGAACAACTCCAGAGAGTAGAACCTCTGGGCACGAGAGGGTGCCACACGCAAATATGAAACATCAAGGAAACCTGGTTCAAAGTAAAATCTCACAAAACACCAGAAAAAGGATCAAGTGAAACAGAACTAATCAATTTAACTGAAACAGATTTCAAAATAAAAATTATAAACATGCTCCTGGAAGTACAGAAAAATATTCAATAACTCAGGAACAAATTTAGGGTGGAGATTCAATCGTTAAAGAACACAATGGAGGATCTTAAAAGCATATTAGATAAGGTGGAGGAGATGATAAATGAAATAGAAATTAGAGAATAGGAATACAAAGAAGTTGAGCCACAGAGAGAAAAAAGGATCTCTATGAATGAAAGAATATTGAGAGAACTGTGTGAACAATCCAAACAGAACAATATTTGTATTATAGGGATACCAAAAGAAAAGAGAGAAAAAGGGAGAGAAAGTGTCTTTTAGGAAGTAATTGCTGAAAACGTTCCCAATCTGGGGAAGAAGATAGTCTCTCAGGCCATGGAGGTGCACAGATCTCCCAACACAAGGGACCCAAGGAAGAAAACACCAAGACATATAATAATAAAAAAGGCAAAGATCAAGAATAAGGTCAGACTATTAAAAGCAGTCAGAGAGAGAAAAAAGATCACATACAAAGGAAAACCCATCAGGCTATCATCAGACTTCTCAACAGAAACCTTACCAGCCAGAAGGGAGTGGCATGATATATTTAATTCAATGAAGCAGAAGGGGCTTGAACCAAGAATACTCTATCCAGCAAGTTTATTATTTAAATTTGAAGGAGGGATTAAACAATTTCCAGATAAGCAAAAGCTGAGAGAATTTACCTCCCAAAACCTTATCTACAGTATGTTATGGAGGAACTGCTATAGATGGATGTGGTCCTCAGGCTAAATGACTGTTACCAGAAGTAATAAAACCACAGTAAAGAAAGCAGAACACTTAATTACTAAGTAAATGCAAAATTAAATCAACTACCCCCAAAGTCAGTCAAGGCATACACCAAGAGTACAGAATATGATACCTAACATATAAAGAATGGAGGAGGAGAAAAAAAAGAAAAAAGAACCTTTATATTGTGCCTGTAATAGCATACTAAGTAGGTTAAGTTAGACTCTTAGATAGTAAGGAAGTTAACCTTGAACCTTTGGTAACCACGAATCTAAAGCCTGCAATGACAATAAGGACATACCTACCGATAATCACCCTTAATGTAAATGGTCTGAATGCACCAATCAAAACACATAGAGTCACTGAATGGATTAAAAAGCAAGACCCATCTATATGTTGCCTACTAGAGACTCACTTCAAACCCAAAGACATACACAGACTGAAAGTAAAGGGATGGAAAAAGATATTTCATGCAACTAAAAGGGAGGAAAAAGCAGGAGTTGCAGTACTTGTATCAGACAAAACAGAATTCAAAACAAAGAAACTAACAAGAGACAAAGAAGGACATTACATAATGATAAAGGGGTCAGTCCAGCAAGAGGATATAACTATTATAAATATCTATGCACCCAACATAGGATCACCTACATATGTGAAACAAATACTAACAGAAAATAAAAGGGGAAATAGAATGCAATGCATTCATTCTAGAAGACTTCAACACACCGCTCACTCTGAAGGACAGATCACCAGACAGAAAATAAGTAAGGAGACAGAGGCACTGAACAACACAATAGAACAGATAAACCTAAAAGACATCTACAGAACTCTACACCCAAAAGCAGCAGAGCATACGTTCCTCTCAAGTACACATGGGACATTTTCAAGAATAGATCATACACTAGGCCACAAAAAGAGCCTTGGTAAATTTAAAAAGATTGAAATTGTACCAACCAGTTTCTCAGACCACAAAGGTATGAAACTAGAAATAAATTACGCAAAGAAAATGAAAAATTCCACAAACACAAGGAGGCTTCACAACATGCTCCTAAATAACCAACAGATCAATTACCAAATAAAAACAGACATCAAGCAATAAATGGAGACAAATGACAACAATAATTCAACACCGCAAAATCTGTGGGACACGCGAAAGCCATGTTAAAGGGAAAGTATATTGCAATACAGACCTACCTCAGGAAAGAATAAACCCATATGAGCAGTCTAAACTCACAATTAACGAAACTACGAAAAGAACAAATGAGGCCCAAAGTCAGTAGAAGGAGGGACATAATGAAGATCAGAGCAGAAATAAATAAATTGAGAATAAAACAATAGAAAGAATCAATGAAGGCAAGAGCTGGTTCTTTGAGAAAATAAACAAAATAGATAAACCCCTAGAGAGATTTATCAAGAAAAAAAGAGAGTCTACTCACATAAACAGAATAAGAAATGAGAAAGGAAAAACCACTACGGACACCACAGAAATACAAAGAATTATTAGAGAATACTATGAAATATTATATGGTAACAAACTGGATAACCTAGAAGAAATGGACAACTTTTTGGAAAAATACAACCTTCCAAGGCTGACCAAGAAAGAAACAGAAAATCTGAACAGACCAATTAACAGCAACGAAATTGAACTGGTAATCAAAACCTAAGAATAAATGCCTGGACCAGATGGCTTCACGCTGAATTTTAATAAACATTTAGTGAAGACCTAATACCCGTCCTGTTTAAAGTTTTCCAAAGAGCAGAAGAAGAGGGAATTCTTCCAAACTCATTCTATAAGGCCAGAATCACTCTAATACCAAAACAAGGTAAAGACACGACAACAAAACAAAATTACAGACCAATATCCCTGACGAACATAGATGCGAAAATACTCAAAAAAATATTAGCAAACCGAATTCAAAAATACATCAAAAAGATCATTCATCATGATCAAGTAGGATTTATTCCAGGGATGCAAGGATGGTACAACATTCGAAAATCCATCAACATCATCCACAACATCAACAAAAAGAACAAACACCACATGGATCATCTCCACTGATGCTGAAAAAGCATTTGACAAAATTCAACACCCATTCATGATAAAAACTCTCAGCAAAATGGGTACAGAGGGCCAGTACCTCAACATAATAAAGGCCATATGTGACAAACCCACAGCCAACATTATACTTAACAGCGAGAAGCTGAAAGCTTTTCCTTTAAGATCGGGAACAAAACAAGTATCCCACTCTCCCACTTTTATTTGACATAGTTCTGGAGGTCCTAGCCATGGCGATCAGAAAATACAAAGAAATAAAAGGCATCCAGATTGGCAAGGAAGAAGTTAAACTGTGCCTGTTTGCAGATGACATGATATTGTACATAAAAAAACCCTAAAGAATCCACTCCAATACTAATAGATCTAATATCTGAATTCAGCAAATTGCGGGATACAAAATTAATAAACAGAAATCTGTTGCATTCCAGCACACTAACAATGAACTAGCAGAAAGAGAAATCAGGAAAAAAATTCCATTCACAATTGCATCAAAAAGAATAAAATACCTAGGAATAAACCTAACCAAGGAAGTGAAAGACCTATACTCTGAAAACTACAAGACACTCATGAGAGAAATTAAAGAAAGTAATAAATGGAAACACATCCCGTGCTCATGGATAGGAAGAATTAATATTGTCAAAATGGCCATCCTGCCTAAAGCAATCTACAGATTCAATGCAATCCCTATCATAATACCAACAGCATTCTTCAATGAACTAGAGCAAATAGTTCTCAAATTAATATGGAACCACAAAAGACACTGAATAGCTAAAGCAAACCTGAGAAGGAAGAATAAAGCTGGGGAGATTATGCTCCCTGACTTCAAGCTCTCCTACAAAGCCACAGTAATCAAGACAATTTGGTACTGGCACAAGAACAGACCCATAGACCAATGGAACAGACTAGAGAGCCCTGATATAAACCCAAGAATATATGCTTAATTAATATACGATAAAGGAGCCATGGGTGTACAATGGGGAAATAACAGCCTCTTCAAAAGCTGGTGTTGTCAAAACTGGACAGCTACATGTAAGAGAATGAAACTGGATTATTGTTTAACCCCATACACAAAGTAAACTCAAAATGGATCAAAGATTTGAATGTAAGTAATGAAACCATAAAACTCTTAGAAGAAAACATAGGTAAAAATCTCTTGGATATAAACATGAGCAACTTCTTCATGAACATATCTCCCTGGACAAGGGAAAGAAAAGTAAAAATGAACAAGTGGGACTCTATCAAACTAAAAAGCTTCTGTACAGCAAAGGACACTATCAGTAGAACAAAAAGACATCCTACAGTATGGGAGAATATATTCATAAATGACATATCCGATAAGGGGTTGACATCCAAATTATATAAAGAACTCACACACCTCAACAAACAAAAAAGCAAATAAACCAATTAAAAAATGGGCAGAGGAGCTGAACAGACACTTCTCTAAAGAAGAAATTCACATGGCCAACAGGCACATGAAAAGATGCTCCACATCCCTAATCATCAGAGAAATGCAAATTAAAACCACAACGAGATATCACCTCACACCAGTTAGGAGGGCCAGTATCTAAAAGACTAAGAACAAATGTTGGCGAGGATGTGGAGAAAGGGGAACCCTCCTGCACTGCTGGTGGGAATGTAAGCTAGTTCAACCATTGTGGAAAGCAGTACGGAGGTTCCTCAAAAAACTAAAAATAAAAATACCACTTGACCAGAGAATTCCACTCCTAGGAATTCACACAAAGAATTTACTATCTCAGATTCAAAAACTTATGCACCCCTGTTTATTGCAGCACTATTTACAATAGCCAAGAAATGGAACAACAGTCTATCAGTAGATGAATGTATAAAGAAGATGTGGTACATATACACAATGGAGTACTCTTCAGCCAGAAGAAACAAATCCTACCATTTGCAACAACATGGATGGAGCTGGAGGATATTATGCTCAGTGAAATAAGCCAGGTGGAGAAAGACAAGTGCCAAATGATTTCCCTCATTTGTGGAGTAGAACAACGAAGCAAAACCGAAGGAACAAAACAGCAACAGACACGGACTCCAAGAAGGGACTATTGGTTGCCAAAGGGGAGGGGTCTGGGAGAGTGGGTGGGGAGGGAGGGAGAAGGGGATTGAGGGGTATTATGATTGGCACACATGGTGTGAGGGGGATCAGGGGGAAGGAAGACAGTGTAGCACAGAGAAGGCAAATAGTGAACTCTGTGGCATCTTACTACACTGTTGAGCAGTGACTGCAATGGGGTATGGGGGGGACACGATAACATGGGTGAACGTAGTAACCGCATTGCTTTTTCATGTGAAACCTTCATAAGAGTGTATATCAATAATACCTTAATAAAAAAAAGGGTATATCAATAATACCTTATTTTAAAAAGTATTGTTCTCCATTTAAAAAATAATTATTAACAGAAAAAAAAATTCTATTTTTACTAGCCAGGTTATCAGAAATGAACTGATTAGTATATATTCTCCAGTAAGAACAAAAAAGAATTATTTTCATAAGTGTAGAACTGTTCTTATAAGACTACTTACTACTTGATGGCAACAGGAACCAGGAAATGTTTTAATAAATTGTGAGTATGTAACAGACCTGGTTAATCTCTGCGTTTAAAAGATAAGGAAGTGAAACGAAGAACCAACTATATGATAAACTATCGGTGGAAGTACTCAGTTGTACATAGCATCAGAAATATAAAACAGACTTCCATTAAAGTAAAACAAATGAACTAGATCAAGGGTGTAATGAGACTAAATAAAAGAGAGTTTTCTGTTCAGCCTGGATATGGTCTCCTCTACTGACAATGCTTTCATCAAATGCTTATAGAAGAGGAAGTCTGATCAGTCTCTAGGTCTGATAGCTCTTAACTTGATCAGCCTTTATGTTCTTACAGTTTTAACTCTGTCAGCCTCTACATTCTTATGGTTTCATTGGATTATTAAAGAGATGAACTGCTTATGTAAAGTAACATTGTTATATTTCTAACTTGATTGGCAATTATTTCCAGATTTATACTCTTAACATTTCTGGTTTGGAAAAGTTGGACCGATTTCCACAGATTAAAATTTCTTTGCAGGCTATCAACATTACAATAATTAATGAGGTGTTAGTTCATCTAGACCTATTAGATGTCAGAATGTTTAGCAGTTATACAAAATGGCAGCTTTTTTGCCTTCAAAAAGGTCCTATGAAGACTTACAAAAATGCCTTTTGTCCCTAGAAGGGGCAACTACATGTCAGGCAGTTTACAGGAAGAAAAGACAAGCTTACAACCATTTGGGTGAAGAGGGGGCAGGGACAGCACACTCTTACATCTGAAAGAAAACAGTCCTCTTGCAAAAGGTAACAAAAAACATCTACCAAACAAAATCCAAAATCAAAACAAAGTTCATTATTATAACATTCTAAAAGCTTTTGGAAAAATTGTTGGAAAACTAATGAAACAACTAAATTACAGAAATGTTAAAACCTCAAATAGGAGAAATTGAAACTCATCTTCACTCTAGGAAATGCAAATTTTCAAAAACTAACCAAGTTTATTTAGAAACAAAAAATTAAGTTATGTAGATTTTTAGAATTTTTGAAAAGCTCTACCAAAATTTGCAAAAGCTCTACCATAATGAAACCCATTTTGTCAAGGATGAAACATTTTCTCAAATAAAATGCTAAATCACTGTGTACTAACGTTTTTCAAAATGATACTCCAAGGCTTGCCAAAATGTCTGCCTAAAAATTATACAGCTTTCATCTCCTAACCTCAAAACTACAAAGTGATCTATCTTCTGAGTTTCAATGCATAGTGAAAAACACGTCTGAAATTCTGCAACTCACTAGGTAAGGCAGAGGATTAATTTTTTAAGTTACTATAAAAAGCCATAAACTAAGTAATACATATTACAGTTCTCCAAAATGAAATTAGTTAATAAGCGATACCTTGGGAATGTTTAAACATCTGTCAATGAGAAATACCTAATTCAATATAAAATTTTTCTATGGATTATCAGACTCTCATCTTACTAGTTAGAAATTTTAAAGGATCCGAAAAAAAATTGTTTGATTTTGCAAAATGATATAATTTGAGAACTCAGAATAGGTTCAAAATACAAGTTTTCATTTTTCATCCATTAATTATATATTCAAAAATTAAATCAAGTCTTTAGATGTGACTCTTAAAATAACTATAGTTATAGCTCCTTGGAAGCTATTTTAAATGAACAGTTCATCATTTAAAAGATAACCTGCTAGCTGGTGTTGGAAAAACTGGACAGCTACATGTAAGAGAATGAAACTGGACTACTGTCTAGCCCCATACACAAAGGTAAACTCAAGGTGGATCAAAGACCTGAATGTAAGTCAGGAAACCATAAAACTCTTAGAAAAAAACATAGGCAAAAATCTCTTGGACATAAACATGAGCAACTTCTTCATGAACATATCTCCCCGGGCAAGGGAAACAAAAGCAAAAATGAACAAGTGGGACTAGATCAAGCTGAAAAGCTTCTGTACAGCAAAGGACACCATCAGTAGAACAAAAAGACTTCCTACAGTATGGGAGAATATATTCATAAAAACGTATCTGATAAAGGGTTGACATCCAAAATATATAAAGAACTCACGTACCTTAACAAACAAAAAGCAAATAATCCAATTAAGAAATGGGCAGAGGACATGAATAGACACTTCTCTAAAGAAGAAATTCACATGGCCAACAGGCACATGAAAAGATGCTCCACATCGCTAATCATCAGAGAAATGCAGATTAAAACCACAATGAGATATCACCTCACACCAGTGAGGATGGCCAACATCCAAAACACAAACAACAACAAATGTTGGCGAGGATGTGGAGAAAAGGGAACCCTCCTACACTGCTGGTGGGACTGCAAATTAGTTCAACCATTGTGGAAAGCAGTATGGAGGTTCCTCAAAAAACTCAAAATAGAAATACCATTTGACCCAGGAATTCCACTCCTAGGAATTTACCCTAAGAATGCAGCAGCCCAATTTGAAAAGGACAGATGCACCCCTATGTTTATTGCAGCACTATTTACAATAGCCAAGAAATGGAAGCAACCTAAGTGTCCATCAGTAGATGAATGGATAAAGATGTGGTACATATACACAATGGAATATTATTCAGCCATAAGAAGAAAACAAATCCTACCATTTGCAACAACATGGATGGAGCTAGAGGGTATTATGCTCAGTGAAATAAGCCAAGCCGAAAAAGACAAGTATCAAATGATTTCACTCATATGTGGAGTATAAGAACAAAGAAAAAATACTGAAGGAACAAAACAGCAGCGGACTCACAGAACCCAAGAACGGACTAATAGTTACCAAAGGGAAAGGGACTGGGGAAAATGGGTGGGAAGGGAGGGATAAGAGGGAAAAAGGGGCATTACGATTAGCAGACGTAATGCTGGGGGGGCACGGGGAGGGCTGTACAACTCAGAGAAGACAAGTAGTGATTCTATAGCATCTCACTACACTGATGGGACAGTGACTGTAATGGGGTTGGTGGGGGGGACCTGATGAAGGGATAGTTTAATAACCATAATATTGCACATGTAATTGTAGATTAATTATACCAAAATAAATTATATTTAAAAAAAAGATAACCTGCTAAGTTTCCCCAAGTGTATTCTGGGTGATAAAAAATTTATTTTTGCTACAGAACTTCTTTCTAACTACACAAAGTAAGAAAACACCAGAGCTGAAACAAAAGGTTTATTTATTTTAGGACATCTTTAAACTTTTAATATGGTAATGTACATCTGGAACCTCCAGGAAGGAAACAAAGTGGATCTCATTTTCCATATTTACTCAATTATGGATCTCTTTTGTGGTCCTCAGAAGACACTTTAGGAAATATGACCTTCTAATCCGAAAGAGTAACACTTTCCCAAAGACCCAAATTATAAGGAAGACACTGATCACCTAGGATCCTTACATCCAGAATTTCCCAGGGTTGAAAAGTTCAACTGAAAGTACAGTTTAAGAATAAGATCATTAAGTATCCTCCTCTTTTTTCCCTTTAATTAATCTGCATTAATTGTACTGCTCTGCACAGTAAATCAAACAGTAACAGAAATCTCAGATTCTCCCCTTTCAGTCCTCATTTATTGTACACTTAAGGGGCTGCCAGCTGATAGCTGCACTCTAAATGCATCCTCTGCAACAAGGAGCACCAAGCTGGTGCTCACAGTCATTGCAATAATCCTGGGTTTGTTTCCACTTCACAAATCAACCAAGCTGCTTTTTAGGGTGAGACAGACTCTGACCATGGGATGCTGATGGCAGAGCCAGTGGCTCTAGAACAGAGGGGAAGACAGAGTATGGCTCAGGGGTACACCGCAGGGGCTGCTGGAGGGGCAAGTTAAATGAGAAGTATGGCACCTGCACTTAGACATCTGCCCGGTGTCAGACACAGTGGCTAGAGAGTTTAGAAATCCTACCAAATTTAAGTGTACCTTGAGACATCCTGAATCTGGGAAACATGCTTTAAAGTCCTATGCTTAGAGCAAAAGTACAGAAACTTTAATATTACTATTTATGGAATTCTCTTTAAATCAATGAAACAGACACATTCCTCAAAACCTAAAATACAAATATTGTAAAGACAGTCTAACAATTCAACATTATCAAAAGTATATTTAAAATACTCAGCAAAGTATAACAGTCAGCAGAGGTAATACATTTGGATTGGAATTTTGAACTAATTGAAACCCTTCCCCTTCAAAAAATAGACTGAAATGACTGTCTGTAGAGCCCTATGCAAGTCAAAACTTTAAAATTTCACTGGTATGTTCAAATCATAAATGTTATTACATTACAAAAGTAGATGTAAAGGAAGAAAAATGGCAGCAGAAATATATACTGCATGGCTCAGGAAAGGCATATGAACAACAACAAAAAATAGTTAACCAAAAACTAAACAAAAAATCAACTTTCAAATGACTTATGTTAAATGCATAATTGATTATTTCTTTCTCGTAGATGCCAAATTATCATGTGAAATACTCGATTTTAGGGTTAGTAATGAGTATTCTACTCAAGTGGATATTAGACAACTGTACAGACAGATTATCATCACTTGAAGTATTAACTAAATTAATGTTAACCAAATGCTTCTTCCAGGTGCTATCTACGTGCCAGTAGCTATTACTCCTGGAGTAATTTTTTGCCTCAAGTTGTATTGTGGACCTTTGAATATTCATGTTTCAGATGTAACTCACTGATAACGTTAAAGTATGGGTAATTTATGCAAATGTCACCACCTACAAATCAACTCTCCTGCCCTGACAGCCAGTCTAGGATTTACAATCATTCATAGGGTACTTCTGTGTGACCTTAAGCTAGGCAGGCCTCAAGCTGTCCAAGAAGTACACATATATGTGTTCATGTGTGACTGTTACTCTTCAAAATCCTGCCATTCTTACTTCCCTGACAATCTCACATCAATTAATTTAATACTTCTGCACACCCTACATCACCTACCCACCATGCATTGCTCTATACCTGAATTGCCCTGTGTAATCTACTATGTTCCAGCAATATCCCTTGTGTATCTGTGTGTCCTTGAGGGAGAAGTGAAGATGAAGCATTCTGGCTGGACTCCGCACCCCCATGGTACAGGCAACACCATCATGCCTCCTACAAGGCTGGCTAACCACTGCTCCAGCATGAAGGTGCTGGGAAAGAGGCAGGAGTCATGGAATTCACGGACAGGGCCAGCTAAATGTAGGATACTTCCCCGAGGGCCTGCGATCTTTTACTACAAGAGCCATTGAGGATATGGCTTAAAAGGGGAGACAGACACTGATGGTTAATTTTGTGTGTCAACTTGACTGGCCCATGGGCCCAGATATTTGGTTAAACATGATTCGGGGTGTGTCTGTGAGGGTGTTTCTAGATGAAATGAACACCTGACTCAGCAGACTGAGTAAAGCAGATTGCCCTCCCCAGTAGGGGTCAGCAAGGTCTGTAAGTTACCCCTTAATCCACATCCTCTCTAATACTTGGGACTCAGAGGCTTAGTAATTTATGTCAAAGTAGTGGGTATAAAGAAATTCCTCACTGGAGATTTAATTTGCATTTCCCTTATTAATGAGCACCTTTTCACATATTTGTCTGTAAGTTTCCTGTTCTATGAACTACTTATACATGGTTTTTACTCCTTTTTCTGCTGGACTCTTTCTTTTTACTGATTTTAGTTCTGTATATATACACCAATCCCTTGCCAGTTACTTATATCCTGAATACCTTTCCCAGTGGGTGGCTCATCATTTCATTCTTTTCATGCTGTCTTTCAATAAGTAACACTTCCAACTTTAATATGCTGAACTTATCTTTTTTACTGTCAGCATTTTCTGTGTCTTAAGACTTTGTTCCTCCAAGTGTGGCCCATGGATCAGTGGCACCAGCTCCCCTGGGAACCTGTTAGAAATGCAGCCTCCAGACCCACTGAGTCAGGATCTGATTTTACCCCGCTCCCCAGGTGACAGATGTACTTGACAAGTCTGAGAACACCATCTTCACACATCCCTCCCCACCTCAGGGTCAGAAAGATTTTCTTCGTCTGTATTTTCTTCTCAAAGTATTCAAGTTTTTCTTCTCCCATTTGAGGCACTCAGTCACTTTTCCCAACTTTCCTTTCCCTCATACACCCCTTTGCCCAGCAAGTCCCTGCTGTTGCCATGGGGCGATTGGCAGGGCCTCCCTGCAGGCTAAGTGTGCACCTGCACCGTCCCTGGGGCTGCTCTGCCCCATGAACTGCAGTGAATGTGACAAAAACTATGTCCAAGCAGAACCTTTAAAGGTGATCCTCTGGTTCGGCCTGGCTTCTCCTGGTATCACAGAAACAGCATGTCCCAAAGAGGGCAGCCTCCTCAGCATGGTCCCAGAATGAGAAGACACCTGGAACAGAGCCACAGCCAGAAATGTGTGATGTGAGCCAGAAGAAATGGTTGGCTTAAGCCACTGAGATGTGGGCTCTCTGTCACCAGAGTACAGCCTTGTAAAATCTAAAAGAACATTCAAGTCCTCAATCCTTCTACAAGTTACCTGTATCTAGAATAGTGAAGAGGGCATCTGATCATGTTCTCCTACTTGGAAAACCAATTGTCCCAGGTCACTCACACATCAGTGCCCACCCATCTGTGACACCACTCCCCCTCTCCCGGTTCCACGGGGCTCCCTCGTGTGCATCCCCACGCCAGCATGGCGCTGTCAATCACTAGGCTTTCACAAGGAGTCTCCAGACTCTTCTTCAGGAGTGTTTTCCCTGCGTTTGGCCCTCTGGTCCTAGAATTTCAGAAATGGCCATCACAGTCTATGAGAAACCCCTCTGAGATTTTGAGTGGGAAGCATTAAATAACACAGATCAATTGAGAACTGACTGGTTTATGGTACTGAGTCTCCTAATTCATGAACAAGGGCTATTTCTTCATTTATTTAGGTCTCCTTTTATGTCTTTCAAGTAAGTTTTAATTTTCAATACACAGATTTATTACTAGATACTGTTGGATTTATTCCCCAATACTAGGTCACAGATTCTCTTAGGTTTCTACAGAATCATCATCATCCCCATGACAAGGGTTTGGTTTCTAGTGTCTCCGTCCCTAGGCCCGTCAGTGCCCCCTCGCGGTGCAGGCACTGGCCCTCAGCAGGACCCTGAAGAGAAGCAGTCAGTATCAGAGGGCGTCTTCTGTCTGCACCTGATTGCTTTCACACTTCCTCACTGAGGCAAAAAATTACTCCAGTTCTCTGTAGGTCTTCTGTAGACATTCTTTACTGGTTAAGAACATTTCCTTCTACATGAAGTTTGTCAATATCATAGATATAACTCAGTCACCTATATCTAGAATTAGTAAACAAAGAAACTTACTTATAACATAAGTGTGGTTTACTTCCTGCAACAGCAGCAGCAGCTGTATTTACTGAATCCTTGCTACCTAAATATTCTCCGTTTTCATTTTCATTTCATTCTAACAACTCAAGATGTAGTGTGGAGAAAGGGAAGGTTCCTGTGGCCAGGATTCTCACCTGGCCCTGGTTGGCTCGCTCACTACACACGTGTGGGCAATACGTCGTTATTGACTCTATATAAAGAGCTCTGCCCAGTGCTCTGGGCACAAGGTGGTACGGCTGCAGGGCTGCAGGAGAGCAGAGCAGAGGCTGGAGTGCTGAGGACAGAGACTGAGATGACTGCGGGCAGAGACGCCCAGAGGCAGAGACCGGCTTGTTGCATGCAGACTCGCTCTGAGTGGACGGGATTCTAGTGATTGACCTGCCACCGTGGGAATAAAGTTGCGTATAACCCTTTCACCCCAAGAACATTCTACTGCCATTTCTTTGATCACAGTAAATCCATAGTGAACTTGTCCGGGGCTGAAACCCATCGGCACGACAGGTAGATACTGTAATTATTCCCTTTTTACAGAGGATGAAATAAATTGATAATAGAAAATAAATTTCTCCAAACAGCAAGAAAGAGGAAGAGCTGGGATCTGAAAGCAGGCTGGGCTTTCCGGAGTCAAGCTCTTTGGCACCACAATCTGATGACAACTCACAACCACCCAAAGGAACTTCTGGCCCCAAAGGGGACGACCAGCAGCAATGGTCTGCATCAGACTTGGCTTTCAGGGGTTACCTTCTGCCCTAAGGCAGTGTAATTTGACCATGGATTCCTTAAGAATTCTTGCAGCTCATCAAAGCAGGACAAATTCAACAAGGGAAAAAGATAAAATCAAATGAACCAAGAATTTTAAATTCACATGAAACAGGTTCCAAAATTCTAAGAATGAGCTATAATAGCTCCAAGGACATTAATGCCACAAATAAATATATGAAAATATGCGGATGGCTGAAGAAAACCAAGTCTCAACGTCACCAAGAAAATAGCAGGTTGGCACAGATACCACATGAAGTAACACAGGCTTAAGGAAACCATGTTTAATCTGAGAAAGTAAAGCTGAGAGTCACTATAACTCTGTACACACACACACACACACACACACCTGCACATGTAGAGGTGGAGGGGGAAGTTGGGGAAAGTCACAGAGAAAGGGGAACACACTTACCCTATATTTTTCCAGAAGGCTAACCAAT
Organism: Smutsia gigantea; assembly: GCA_032199065.1. Classification (NCBI taxonomy): domain Eukaryota; kingdom Metazoa; phylum Chordata; class Mammalia; order Pholidota; family Manidae; genus Smutsia; species Smutsia gigantea. The sequence continues at coordinate 149,689 of JAVSCE010008711.1, read as the reverse complement.
GAAATCAGTCAAAAAAATTCCTAAGAAAAGTACTGTCCAACTGTGGCAGACACCGTGCTGCGCCCCAACTGAAGGATGTCCTGCCAGCTGCATGCAGTGCTCCGTCAGCCTGCAAAGGGCTGCCTCAGCTGCAGAGAGCAGCCCCAGCCAACATCCCGCCCTTTCCCAGGAGGGCTCCACACCCAACGATGGACTGCTGAGCGTACACAGGTCTGCTGGCTGGTCCAACCTGGGGCAACTGTGAAGGAACTACTCTAGCTCCCCTCGGGGTTGGCCAACGCTGTGGCTGGGCCTGCAAGGCAGCCCAACTGCTCTGACCCTTTACAGGTGTGGACCCATGAGTACTTCGTAATCAACATTCTGCATGCTCAACTGTCTGCAGCTACTTTCCAGGGAGCCCTCCTTTCAAAGAACCTAACTTGAGATACTTATAAAGAAAGTGACTGCTCCAACAGATTCAAGTGCCCCTTAGCTGTATTTAAATGTCAGAATTAACCACCATTTAGTGTGTGTTTACTATGTGCAAGACAGAGTAAGGGACACAAAGCAGCTTAATCCGGGGAGCAATGGTAGAATATTCTCTAGTTGTCTTAATCTAAGAGAATGTGACTTTAGCACATGCACAAAATGACCATCCTCAATGGCCCACAGCGTTGTTCACTCTGCAGAAAACCAGATTCCATGTTTCCACCCTGCGGAAGCTCTGTGTTCTACGTTTAAGAACACAGATGTGCTACTCAGAGTCCTGGGCACTGTGGCCACTTCAGTGGTAGCTCACTCCTTTTCCACTATCCATTTTCAATGCTCCTCTGTCCAGACCTTAAGCCATGGCTGATGTCCATGTAGATGAGGGAAATCTGGACAGAGACACACAGAGGAGAATGCTGCATGAAGGCAGAGGAAGAGATTGGACTGATGTACCCACAAGGAATGCCAAAGATGACCAGTAACCACCAGAAGCCAGGAGATAGGTAAAGGACAGGTCCTTTCACAGAACCTCCAAAAGGAACCATGCCTCCAATATCTACAGTTGACTGCTGGCCAACAGAACTGGGACAGAATACGTTTGTTGTTCTAAGCCACCCAGCTTGTGGCACTTTGTTACAGCAGCCACAGGACACTCATAAAGCACCTTTGCAGCACATCCTACCCTACATCTCACAGAAACTGCATTTACTGTCCTGCAACTTTTATCTCAGTAAAAAGTATACAGGGATGTGTCAACGAGAAAGAAACTAGATGGTGCCGGCATCAGAAGCATGCCATCTTTATGCTCAGAAAGGGATCATCTAATCTAGTGCTGTTCAAACATTTCTCAAATTGGTAGAACCCAATCCTACACCTGAAACAAGCTTAAGTGACACAGGTGAGGTGTAGAGGAACTTCCCAAACTCCCAACTCCCTCAGCTTCCGCCTTAAGTATCTAGGCTCTCTATAGTTCTTCTATTCATTCGTTCATTTGGTATTTGAGAACCAACTCTGCATGGCATGAAAAAACACTGAGCTAAGCCAAACCTTCTCATTTTATGGATTCAAAAATGTAAACATGCATGCAGAGTCCCAGAGTGAGTCAAGACCAGGCATCTATGGGTCTGGCTCTGAAGCTGGTGCCATTCCCAATCATACCATCCACCCCCTACCTACCTTGCAGCCTTTCCGTTACACAGTTTCGAAGAATCAAAGCAAAGCCTCTTTACTTTGCATTTAGCATATCCCTCTTAGTCAAAGTTTTTGGTTTGGTCATTACTGTTCACTGTCCCCACAGGCCCAGAGGCATTTGAGAAGCTGACAGATCTGAACCCTGAGCCAGAGAGAAAGCAAGACCAGCTTTGGTCCTGGCCAATGGCAGGCTGCAGGGTGCTCCCCGATCCTCCCAAGGGACTCTTCTGCCTGTCTTGGCAGGGCCCAAGGAAGGTCCACTCAGAACAGTTTCAGTTTCCATGGCAGTTTCTACCACATGGCTAGGGAAAACAGTGTTATAAACACTGTTCTTACATGTGCAAGTATTTTTTTTGCAACAGGAGAGTGAAAGGCAGGGAATAAAGTGTAACGTCTAAAGGAAGAAACACTTGCCTAATACTGTACTGACAGTATCTCAGCCACCAACTCAGGAAAAAGGCAGCCATGAGGGCAGGAGGAGGGTCCTCAGGCTGACCACTGTCAGGGAAGGGGCCCATTCCTCGGCTCTGGGTCTCTGTGAGATGATCAGGACAGAGGCTGACCACGCTGCCAAATCCTGTCCACTATAGTACGCGAACGACCAATGTGTAAAGCAAAAAGCCAAATTACAAGTTTAGATATTGGATGGTGAAAAAGCCCTCCCCTGGGGGGAAGCTAAGTCCACCAAGAGTGCCTAACTGAACTGAAGAGGTACCCTATGGAGCTCAGAATTGGAGAAGGGAAGGTAAGATCCTCTTATGGCAGTTTCATGAAGCGAAGGCTGAGGGATGAAAGAAAGCCCTGAGACCGAGACTTCAAAGGTCACTCAAGTCATCTGCCTGCCAGAACTTCATCCAATCTTCTAAATGTGTGCTTTCTGCCTACGCTGCGCTTGCTTCCACAGAGAGGCTACCTTATATTTATTTAGCTTTCACTGAACAGGTTGCCCTCTTGTCCTGATGAGACACACTGAGAAAAACAGCACAGGGAAAGATGGCTACCCTACAGACCATCTCTGACACGTGTTCACTTCTGAAGCGACAAGCCCACTGCTACACCGAGGTCAGGCTAGCTGCTCTCCAAACTTTTCTTTCACTCAAGTTCTGCAGAAACTCTAGCGCTCACTTGCCCACCGCCCCATACCGCTCCCCGCCCTGGCTCCCGCTGGCTCCTTCTCCGGGAGCTCCCCAGGCTTGGTCCCTGGACTCTCTGCCTACCTTCACTTCCCCCATCACTGTGGCCCAAGAGCAAAATGTTGCTCACACATATGTAATGTAAAATTTTCTAGTAGACACATTAAAAAGAAAAGCAGGTGAATTTTAATAATATGCTTCATTTAACCCAATAGGTTCAAAATATTATCACTCCAAACATGATTACAGTAAAAGATTATTAATATTATTAATGAGACATTCTACATTATTTTTTCCCATAAGCCTTTGAAAGTTGGTGTGTTACTTAATACATCAGACTGGCTACATTTCAAATGCTCAAAAGCCACACGCGGCTCCTGGCTACATTACTGAACAGCACAGTCAGAGCTGATCTCCAGTCCCATGTGTACCATCTATGTAGTGATTACTCCAAACTTTATCTCTGCTTCTCCCTCATGAATCCCAGAATTCTATAGCCGCTACTAGACAGGTATCAAACTGGCACCTCAACTTATAATATCTAAAAAACAAAAACAAAAACAAAAAAAGCACACTCAATTCTCACCATCAAAATCCTTAACGTGACTTTCCCAATGTCAGTCAAGGGCAACACCACACTTCCATTGCTCAAGCCAAAACTCTGGTGTCCCCTGTCTCCTATGACTCCTTCTCTCACATCCCATATCCAATCCATCAGCAAACCCTTAGTCCTACCGTCATAATGCACCCAGAATCAAGGGCTTTCCTGTGCTCTCCCTGCCCTGAATAGGCCCTGCCCCTCAGACACCCCACACCTTTCTTCCTATTTCCTTCAGGTCTCAGCTCAAGTGTCCTCTCACCAGAGAGCCCCACCACCGCCTGCCCTATACAACACGACATCCCCATCTCCTGCTTTCTTTTTCCTCTTAGCATGCATTTTTCCTCAACATATGTATCCACTTGCTGTTACTATCAGTCTTTCCCCCAGCCTTACTGTGTGTGCTGGCTGTGGGGGTGCAACGCTCAGATGGCCCTTCAAGCGAACCTGCTATGGGAGGCTGAGCTAACCCACAGCCTCTACCTGCTGCACATTCAGAGACCACAGCGAGGACATCAGTCCACGAGACCCTCAGGCTGCCCCCAACAATGCTGACCAGGAAGGGGTACTACACCCAGGCCTCCATGTCTGAGGCAGACACCTAGCAGCCTGCCCAAGACTTTCTCAGAACTGCCGGGCCTGAGGCTTCTCCCAGACCCCCTTCCCTTGCACAGGGCCACACCTGCGTAGAAGTCCAAGGCTCTTCCTACCCACCGCTGCTCCCTCCCTCTTTCCCTCCCCAGGCAATTCCCCACTGAGTCTCAGGTAGGTCTCCTCCTCTTGGTGCCTGTGCCTGGGGCAGTGTTGGCAGTCAGCAAGCACCATGGGAATAAATAAATCTCTGGGAAGAGTATGGCAGTAGAAAGCACACGAATGTTAAGTTGAAGGATAGCAATTTGGGTTCCTGCTCTGTTATATGTTATTTGTAATGTTATGGAAGTTTTTTGAAAACTGTAAAATGACTGTTAGGAGGGTTAAATGAAATCACTCGCCTGCGGTCCAAACACAGGGCCTGACAATAGGACTGCTAACAAGCATGAGCTCATTCTCCTCCTCTGTAGCTGTTTCTAAGAATCCTCTACTTTACCTTCCCCCAAGATTTCTAACCACTTTTTAACTAAATAAAGCCCCAAATAATATATCCACCAGTGAATCCCTTGTTCGATTGAGCCTAACTGATGAATAAACTTTATTTTCATTCCTGACTTGGCTATGATTGACTTAAGGTTTATTTTGCTAGACTTTCGAAAGTGAAATCTCATCAGAGGTAATATCAACACACTTAAGCTGTTTCCCTAAAGCTCCAACTAAAGCACACCTAAAAAAAAATTACAAAATCTAAAACTACAGTTCAGTACCAACTTTCTATGGATAAGTTGTTTTGAGCCCCTTTTTTAAAATTTGAAGGTTGCAGCATTCTACATTATGAAGTTTTTCAAGAAACCACACACTGACTGTGTGAAGATTTCAATTTCACAGTTGTAAAAAAAGACTCAAGCTTGCCATGTATATGCTTATACATGCATTCTAAAGTCTCCAAGTGAGGATACAAAATCAATACACAGAAATCTGTTGCATTCCTATACACTAACAATGAACTAGCACAAAGAGAAATCAGGAAAACAATTCCATTCGCAATTGCATCAAAAAGAATAAAATACCAAGGAATAAACCTAACCAAAGAAGTGAAAGACCTATACCCTGAAAACTACAAGACACTCTTTTTTTTTTTTTGGTATCATTAAAATACACTTACATGAGCAACATTGTGGTTACTAGATACCCCCATTACCAAGTCCCCACCACATACACCATTACAGTCCCTGTCATCAGCATACTAAGATGCTATAGAATCACTAATTATCTTCTCTCTGCTATACTGCCATCCCCGTGCCCCCCGCAACATTACGTGTGCTAATCGTAATGCACCTTTTTCCCCTTATCTCTCCCTTCCCACCCACCCTCCCCAGTCCCTTTCCCTTTGGTAACTATTAGTCCATTCTTGGGTTCTGTGAGTCTGCTGCTGTTTTGTTCCTTCAGTATTTGCTTTGTTCTTATGCTCCACAGATGAGTGAAATCATTTGGTACTTGTCTTTCTCTACCTGGCTTATTTCACTGAGCATAATACCTTCTAGCTCCACCTGTGTTGTTGCAAATGGTAGAATTTGTTTTCTTCTTATGGCTGAATAATATTCCATTGTGTATATGTACCACCTCTTCCTTATCCATTCATCATCTGATGGACACTTAGGTTGCTTCCATTTCTTGGCTATTGTAAATAGTGCTGCAATAAACATAGGGGTGCATATGTCTTTTTCAAACTGGGCTGCTGCATTCTTAGGGTAAATTCCTAGGAGTGGAATTTCTGGGTCAAATGGTATTTCTATTTTTAGTTTTTTGAGGAACCTCCATACTGCTTTCCACAATGGTTGAACTAATTTACATTCCCACCAGCAGTGTAGGAGGGTTCCCTTTTCTCCACACCCTCGCCAACATTTGTTGTTGTTAGTCTTTTGGATGGTGGCCATCCTAACTGGTGTGAGGTGATATCTCATTGTGGTTTTAATTTGCATTTCTACAAGACACTCGTAAGAGAAATTAAAGAGGACGCTAATAAATGGAAATTCATCCCATGCTCTTGGGTAGGAAGAATTAATATTGTCAAAATGGCCATCCTGCCTACAGCAATCTACAGATTCAATGCAATCCCTATCAAAATACCGACAGCATTCTTCACAGAAATGGAACAAATAGTTCTAAAATTCATATGGAACCACAAAAGATTCCGAATAGCCAAAGCAATCCTGAGAAGGAAGAATAAAGCAGGGGGATCTCGCTTCCCAACTTCAAGCTCTACTACAAAGCCACAGTAATCAAGACAATTTGGTACTGGTACAAGAACAGATCCATAGACCACTGGAAAAGAACAGAGAGTCCAGATATTAACCCAAGCATATGTGGTCAATTAATATACAATAAAGGAGCCATGGATATACAATGGGGAAATGACAGCCTCTTCAACAAACTGGTTTTGGAAAAACTGGACAGCTACTTGTAAGAGAATGAAACTGGATTACTGTCTAACTTCATACACAAAAGTAAACTCAAAATGAATCAAAGACCTGAATGTAAGTCATGAAACCATAAAACTCTTAGAAGAAAACATAGGCAAAACTCTCTTGAATATAAACATGAGCAACTTCTTCACGAACATATCTCCCCAGGCAAGGGAAACAAAAGCAAAAGTGAACAAGTAGGACTATACCTAACTAAAAAGCTTCTGTACAGCAAAGGACACCATCAGTAGAACAAAAAGGCATCTACAGTATGGGAGAATATATTCATAAATGACATATCCAATAAGGGGTTGACATCCAAATTATATAAAGAGCTCACGCACTTCAACAAACAAAAAGCAAATAAGTCAATTAAAAAATGGGCAGAGCAAATGATTTCCCTCTTTGTGGAGTATAACAATGAAGCAAAACTGAATGAACAAAATAGCAGCAGACTCAGAGACTCCAAGAAGGAACTAGTGGTTACCAAAGGGGACGGGTGTGGGGGGGCAGGTGGGGAGGGTGGGAGAAGGGGATTGAGGGGTATTTTGTTTAGTACACATAGTGTGGGGGATCACAGGGAAAACAGTGTAGCACAGAGAAGGCAAATAGTGAATCTGTGGCATCTTACTATACCCAAGGACAGTGACTACATTGGAGTATGGGTGGGGACTTGATAATATGGGTAAATGTAGTAACCACATTATTTTTTCATGTGAAACCTTCATAAGAGTGTATATCAGTAATACCTTAATTTTAAAAAAATGGCAGATGATCTGAACAGACACTTCTCCAAAGAAGAATTTCAGATGGCCAACAGGCACATGAAAAGATGCTCCACATCCCTAATCATCAGAGAAATGCAAATTAAAACCACAATGAGATATCAGCTCACACCAGTTGGGATGGCCACTATCCAAAAGACAAACAACAGCAAATGTTGGTGAGGATGTGGAGAAAGGGGAACCCTCCTACACTGCTGGTGGGAATGTAAATTAGTTCAACCATTGTGGAAAGCAGTATGGAAGTTTCCTCAAAAAACTAAAAACAGAAATATCATTTGACCCAGGAATTCCACTCCTAGGAATTTACCCTAAGAATGCAGGAGCCCAATTACAATTAGCACACATAATGTAAGGTGTGGCGGGGGATACAGGGAAGGCAGTATAACACACAGAAGACAAGTAGTGATTCTATAGCATCTTACTACGCTGATGGACAGTGACTGTAATGGGGTATGTGGTGGGGACTTGATAATAGGGGGAGTCCAGTAACCATAATGTTGCTCATGTAATTGTACATTAATAATAGCAAAAAAAAAAAAAGAATGCAGGAGCCCAGTTTGAAAAAGACATATGCACCCCTATGTTTATCACAGCACTATTTACAATAGCCGAGAAATGGAAGCAACCTAAGTGTCCATCAGCAGATGAATGGATAAAGAAGAGGTGGTCCATATACACAATGAAATATTATTCAACCATTAAAAGAAAACAAATCCTACCATTTGCAACAACACAGGTGGAGCTAGAAGGTACTATGCTCAGTGAAATAAGCCAGGCAGAGAAAGACAAGTACCAAATGATTTCACTCATCTGTGGAGCATAAGAACAAAGCAAAAACTGAAGGAACAAAACAGCAGCAGACTCCCAGAACCCAAGAATGGACTAACAGTTACCAAAAGGACAGGGACTGGAGAGGGTGGGTGGGAAGGGAGGGATAAGGGGAATAAGGTGCATTATGATTAGTACACATAATGTTGGGGGAGGCACGAGGAAGGCAGTAGAGCACAGAGAAGACAAGTAGTGACTCTAGCATCTTACTATGCTGATGGACAATGACTGTAATGGAGTATGTGATGGGGACTTGATAATGGGGGAATCTAGTAACCACAATGTTGCTCATGTGATTGTATATCAATGATACCAAAATAAAATTACAAAAATATCAGGGAACAGGCAAAAAAAAAAAAGAATATTCATATATAAATGTTATCATTAATTAATAAACCTAATTCAAAATTCAAAACATTAATTTCATTTGAAATTCATTAAGTGAAATGTCTGTAAAAAATAAAATTTATAGTTTGATATACTATTTTCAAAATAGAATAATTAAAGAGAAAACAAAATAACCTGCCTTGTAAAAAAAAAGTCTCCAAGTGGATAAACTGTTGGGGGCAGTCACAGGGAGCAGAATTAGGAGGCATAAGGATGATAAATTTTTACTTTGTATGCTTCTTTTAAAAGGTCTTTACTAGGCTGGCTACATCATTTGCAGGGTCCAGTGCAAAGTGAAAATATAGGCCCTCTTGTTCAAAATTATTAAGAAGATAAAGACCGTGACAGCAGAGCATTAAACAAAGTGAGGAGCCTGTGTAGCTGTACAGGTTGCCAACCCTGAGTCTTTATAGTTTTTATTAACCTGATATTTAATGTGTGATACAAGGAATCTGTCTTCCTTAACAGCAAAACAGGACTACTTCAGAAAAGAAAATATCCAGCCTAAAGTCTAAAACTAATACAGCCACCAAGACAATCCTGATATGATCAGTGCTAAGTCAGAGAAGTTAGAAACATGTTGGTCAGTAGGTTTTTTTTAGACTGCATAGAGTAAGGGTATCCATGCAAGTTCACCAAGACATATGTAGGAGAATGTTCACTGCGGTACTGTGTTACAGTGACAACATGGAAGCCCAGCCCATCAACCAGTTAAATAAATTCTGGCACATTCATACAACAGAATACTAAGCACATGAAAAACCCACAGTGAAGCACATGTGTGCACTAAGTTGGTCTACATGTGCTGACACGGAAGCCGCTCCAAGGCACAAGGCTCAGGGTCTATGTAAACACAGAACATGCTCTACGGTAATCCATTGCTTCAGAAGGATAGTCCTAATTTCTTTTCTGTGACATCCAAGGAACTTATCATTTTTCAAGGTGAGTACAGGATGGGAAAGGGGAGTGGAGGAGGTGACTTGTTCTTCACCTTGTAACTTGCTGCTTTTTAAAGACTTTTTAACATGTACTTTCAAAAAAATAAATAGACTTTATAACAGTCACTTATATTTAAAAAAAAACTCGTTTGATAGTACTAGCAAAAAATTAACAGAAATACAGACAGCACTCAATTTTCTACTGTGGTCATCATAAAGAATGTAGTGTCACGTTAACCACCACCAGAAGAAGGATACAAAAAAGTGTCCATTCAGCTACAACTTTCCTTCCATTAAACTCTTCAGAGAAGATGCTAACAGGGAGCAAAATGTTAAATCAGACACCTAAGAAAGGCTCACGACTGAAAAAAAAAATAATGGGCTTCAATAAATCCCCAAACTGGGCAAACAATTTCAAAATGGTTATGTACTGGCTATTAAGATTCCAAAGGTACTTTGGAAAACATAACTGAGCTAGAAACAAACTGCTGGCTGGGAGGGGGAAAAAAAAATACCTCCCCGCTTTCTACCTCTCCTAGTTACTGAGGTAACAACCGTATCACCAAAAAAGAAGTTTGAAAATGCATTGAGGCACATTTCTGTACACTTATTTATCTCCGTGTATTCTTTCCTCCATAGATGACTGGTTCTCATTTCATTTCAGTATGTACTGAGTGGCCGACCACCCCCCTTAGCCAGGCACCAGAAAGACTACAGACACACAAAGCCTAGGCTGGCTTCAGATCACCCGAGAACCCCACCCGCACATACTGGCTGCATTCGGACTCACATTCCTCCAACCACTCTCGCTGGAAACACACACACACAAAGCAACACGCTCTCAGCCACTGTTGCATTTATTAACCTTCTGACTGTTCTATTGCCTTGATTTCTAATAAAGTTCATCTACTAGTAAATAAAGCCCTATCACTCCCAATTCTTTGGAAGCAGATTTTAAGAGAGAGTTATTAGTTATATAGAGATTTCCAAAGACTTATTTTTTTAAACAACTCATGATCATAAGTAGGTCGGTGTAAGTTAAATAGCCAACAATACATAGTCTTACACTCCTGCAGGTAGGGAATTCTGTATTATGTTAGAACAAACAGATATCACTTTTTAAAGTTTCTAGATAAAACTTGTCAATCAGCAATGCACTTCAACTTAAAATTAGTAACTAAATATTTAATTAGAAGTTTCAAAATTACAGCTGGCTTTCCTCACCTAGCTTCTTTCTATTCAGCCAGCAGGTAGGCCTGCTGACAAAACAAAGGAAGAGATAGAGGGCTGTGCAGAAAGCCCAGGACAGGAAAATGCTTTGGAGATGGTGTCAAAACCAGAATTTCAACAGCCATTTCAGATGCTAAATAGAGAGAGTCTATTGTTTAATGAATAATTACAAGATAAAAGATTAAAAATGAAAACATCTACTTTACTAGAAAATAACATATAGGAAAATATGACAAATTCCATTTTCCACTGACTCTTAAGCCACATGCAAAACACCTGATTCACAAATAGGTTTGCCTGTCTTCAGAAAAATTCAGGACCACCATCATGAATCTGCTTGTGCAAAAGCCCTTTCCAAACAAATACTCACTTTTCTGTTTCTTCTCAAAACCAGTGAAAAAACCAAGGTGCAGTTGGAGAGCCCAAATGATTTGTTTCTTTACACACACGGACCAGAAATAACTCGAACATTGTTACTGGAAGCCAGCACATACAAGCCATCAACCTACCCAACCTCTAGTGTTCTCTATTCTGTGCACTTGCTCCAACCAAGAGCTAAAAGCTGCCACTTACTCAGCAGCTACTATGTGCCGGGCCCTGTTCTGAGATGTCATGAGGATTCGTAAAGCTCTCATATAAAGCCATCCCAACCCTACCACCCCTCTGCTGACATCAGAGACTGAGCTGATTCGGTCAAACATTTAATGAATGACACCTATGTAAAGACTACACTGCACACTAGAGGGATTCAGCAAAGGGTGAGATTTTCCTCTCTTCCCTCAGGGAGTTTATAATCCAGGAAAACCTCCATGCGAAGAATAAACTAAGCAGTCAAATGGAAAAATTACAGCTGAGTGGAGCCACCAGTCAAGAACTAAGCAGAAGAGGAATGAGCTAATGCTGAACCATCAGGAGAAGCTTCTTTCACAGAAACAGAAACATTTAAGCCAAGCCTTCAGTATTAGGGCTTTTGATAGAAGAAAAAGGCACAAAGGACATTTCAGAGTAACGGAATTGGACAACCAACCACGAAAGTGGCCAGAGGTCTAATGTTGAAACACAAAGTGACAAGAGCAACATAGTAAAAGATGAAGCTGCAAGCTCAACGAGGCCAGATGGCACAGGTCTCGGAATGATTTCCTAACCCTTTAATACTCATTCTCAACGGGGCCAAATGGTAGTCCTCCCAGGTGAAACTCTTTGCAGGAGCAAGCTTACCGACAGACCTAGGTCATAGTCATGGGTGTGATGGGAGAGGGGGACATGCTGAGAACCTCTGGTATATACCTGGTCAGGGGAGGGGGCAGCGCATGACAGGATTTGCCTTACATATGGGATAATCCTGGTTACAGCAGAGAGGGCCAGAGAAGGTGGAGATGAGGGAGACCAGCCATCAGGCCTACAGTAACAATCTAGTGAGGACTGATAAAGGGCCCGGGAGGGCAGGCGCAGGGGAACCACTAAGAAAAAGGTCAGTGGAAAGGACATGGAAGCTGACTTGATAAAAATCTGGTCAAGAAAGGGAACACTCAAAATGTTTCCGGTCTGGGTAAGGAGGAGAAAAAAACGTGCTGTGAAGTAAGACATCTTATTACTTTGTATCTGAACAAGGACACATTCCAGAGTATAGCCACTTTAACTGATAATGCAAAGCAAAAATTGCAAACAGACTGTTCTCATTCCACAAAAGAAAGAAACCGAAGTCCAGGAGATTTAACCAACCTGAGCACGGTGACCCAGGAGGTGAAAGATGAGTCAAGAGGAAAACCTGAGTCTTCCGAACCCAGGAATAATGTTCTTTAAAGAGCCTCCCAAAAAGAAAAAAATTACTTTTTAGGAATATAACACATTTCCACAAAAACCCCAAAGCAAAAAACATTTCAACAAAAAGCATGTAATCTGCTGGGAGTGCAATTTTATTTCAAAATACCTAAAGATTTTTAAATGCTTGCTCTGATTCCCTCTACCCAAGAGACAGAGTGCAGTGCCTTCACATCAGCAGTGCAGGCTCGGGGACCCTGAAAGTTTAGATACAGACACATAAAACTGTCACTTCTAATGATGTGGTTGGTACTTTGCTGTCTGCCATTCAAATACTTTGTAATAATAATATACTACATAACGCAGATCACAGATTTTGACTCTATTTAGCAAACATTGAACACTTTAATGTTTAAGGTGCTTGGGACAAAATACATGGTCACTACAGCCAGAATTCAACATACACAGTACAATGTGATACAGCAATAATCAAAGTAAAAATGCAGACTTGTAACTGCAGAAAAGAATAATTCACATTCACAGGACTGCCAAAGGGTTCCAGAGAGGACATAAAATTAGATGTAGATTTTTAAAAACTGGAGGGGGTAGGAGTGAGACAGGGCATTGCAATCAGAGAAAGGATTTACGCAAAGGAATTAAGTACCTTGGCATGTTCAGGGAATCAAGAATATAGTCCTCCTATTCCGTGGGACAGTGCAGGAAGGTGACAAGGAGGACAGGTAAAGCTCAGATATGATGGGGGCCAGACTGTGAGGGGCCTCGAAAATGAGATGCTGGTGGCTCTGGAGTCTATAGTCTCCAAACAACAAGTAGTCTTAGAAGCTTTCTGAGCCAGAGATGATCTGTGTATAGGAAAGATAACTGGAGCCTGGCAAAGTAGGGATGGGAAGGAGTGGGGAGGAATCTGAAGACAAAGCATTAGCAAAGAAAGGAATCTGCGGCTTCGCACACTAGCATGAATCTCATGTGCCAAAACGAACTGAATGTTAACGGGATTATTTCACGTCTCCCCTCACTTGATCATCCCACAACTCTATTGCGGGGGATGTCACAATGTGACAGGTATCACCATTCCTCCCACTTTACAGACACAAAACCGGCTCGGAGGCCATTAACTGCTATAAGTCAAATGCTGCTAAAACGGAGAAAATCCAGGAACACAATGCAAAATAAAAATCAATCCTAGTGCTTTTGAAAAGTGCTACAGTAAAAGCAGAATGGTCTACCATATCATTAGAGAAGAGCTAAAAATCCATGTAATTTTCCTAAATGCTTTCTACTACAACTCATTAACAAATATGCAAATTTACTCTTAAAATAGTTACAGATTTGCCTTATGTTAATGTCATGTTAAACATCTGTACGGTTCTTTAACACACACACAGAAAATCTGTACCTTACTTCCTATGGAATTCCATATTTAAGAGTAGTATTCTCCCATCTATTCAATGTTCCAGTGGCCAAACTGGCATTTCACTGATGGCCCAAAACTGGTACCTGTGTCCAAGTGAAGCAGTAAACTATTTTCTGAATTATTAAAAATGCATTATTTAGCAAGTACAGCAATTGGATCTAGAATATAATAGGTAATAACTGCAAGGCGCTTACCTCTAGGTCTGCAATGGCTCACTTTTGGAAATAGTTTTTGTCACAAAAAAATGGCATAAAGGCTCTGAGACCCATTTAAGAATGGATGCATCCAAAACAGCCCAGGAGAGAGTATTTGACCTTCAAGATGCAGGGTGGTGGATTTTTCCCCCGTTTAAATTCAAAGTGTATGAAACGGTCAAGGTGTTGTGGTGGGGGTCTTCTACTACCTAGGAGAAACCTAGCCTGGGGATCTGATTGTACAGTTTTATCCACAGCATCACCTATTATCAAAACTGTTTGCCCCCACCCCTTCCCCAATCTTCTACCACAGTTTTTTTTCCTCCTCCTACTCCTTCTTCTTCTTCTAAACAAGCAAAGACCCTGAGATGTAAAACCCATTCTTGGTAACTTGGACGAAGTATCCAACGTAGATTTCCAAATATCCAACCCGGGTGATTATTATTAGGAACCACATGTCGTTAAACCACTCCAAGACCCACATGCCCCCTCCCCTGTTAATCGCTTATACTTCTTCCTAGGTTAAGGCTCCATAGCTTGCCCATCGAAGACGAAAACTGAAAGGTGGCGAAAAGAGAGGTCAGACCGGCTCCGCCGCGGACTGCACGCGAGCTGCCGGGAGCTCGGTAGGCCGTGCCCTCCGCGCGCCGGCCGCAAGCCCCGAAAGGCGGAGCCCCGAAAGGCCCGGCGGCGGGGTGCCCTGGGCCTGTCATCCCGCGGCGGCCGCAACCCTCAACGAGCCGCGCGCCCGCCTCCCCCGGCGGCTCCCGGCCGGCCCGAGAAGACAATGCTGGAGGGGAGGGGGCGCGGGGAGGTGAGCGGGCGGCGCCACGCGCGCCCACCGCCCGCCCGTCCCGGGCCCCGCGCCCCGCAGGCACTCCCCGCGGGCAGCCGCTCCAGCGCCGGACGCCGCCGGCCCATTGTGCGGACTCATCGCCGCAGCCCGCCGCCCGCGGGCCGGCCTCCGGCCGCCCGTCCGCGGTACCCGCCGAGCAGCCGGGCGGCGGCGGCCGGCGGGCGCCTCTCGCTGCGGCTCCGGGGCTGCGGCGCCGGCGGCCTGGCCTGCGCCTGACGTAAAGCGGCGGCGGCTCCGGCGCCACTCGGCGGAGGGCGGGAGGCGGCGCACCGGCCGCACCGCTCCGTTACCCGGCAACTGGCCTCAGCGCCCCGCCGACCGGGCGCGCTCCGTATCCTTCCGCCCAGGCACGGATTACATCAGCGCGGCCCGCCCCGCCCCGCCGGCCCCGCCCCTCCAGCGAGCGCGGAGCCCCGGGGCCACAGGACGTCGAGCCCTGCTTCGGGCGAGGGCGCCGCTGGGAGCTCGGAGGGCTGCGAGCGGAAGCCCAGTCCGTGCGCGAGCGCGGAAGAGGAGACGCTCCTTAGGAAGGGCGCGGGGGGCTGCTCGTCGCGAAAGCCCGACACTCCGCGCGGCCTCGCGGAGGCCGCGGCCCCCGGGGGACGGTGGGGTAGGCGAGCGCCGCCCCACTCGCGGCCGGTGCAGCCCCCGCCTTCCGGGGCGCGCGCTCCACCTGTCTGCGCCCGCGTCTCGCCGCGTCCTGGGATGGCTGGAGTGGGCGGTTTAAAAGAAAGACTTTAATTTTTTTTTTTAAAGAAACCCCAGAAGACAAGCTCAAGAAGTATGACATGGCTTTTTTTTTTAAGTAGGCAAAAATAAATTCTGGAACATTCGGAAGTGGGAACCCAAAATGTGCACTAACCTTTTAATCAAAGTCTCTTCACATCCACCCACCTTCCCTAAATGTGATTTCTAGTCCTGCCCTTAAAAAGCAAATAATTAAGTAGGACAGGCACCTGAGAGGAAGATTACCTACTGACTAAGGGCAAACCGGAAACCGGTCCAGAGAGGGAAGTAACCACGGGGGTCATTGTCACTGATTTATCAATCGACACCCACTAGACGCTAGGCGCTGAGCCTTTCTGCTCTGAGATTGGGAAGCAGCGCTCTCTCGCCAGCTCCCAGGCTCCCGGCAAAAGCAGACGTGTAGACTGGGAAGGGGCAACGGACACCACGTGCTGGGTGCTGGAGGGACGACAACGAACTCTCATTTACAGTCTGCCTACAAAGTGTCTTTCAGCAAACATTTCTGTTCTGCAGAAAACTCCTGGGTCTTCTGCAAAAAACTCCTGGGTCAAGGCATTACTATCCCCACATCAGGCAAGGAAGCTGAGGCTCATAAAGTAAAAGCGATTTCTCCTAAGCTGGGCTGCTAGTGGGGGCCAGGGCGGTCTAGGTCTTCTGACTCCCTTAAACTCCACTGCCTCTCGCGGGAAGCGGGACTGAACCCAGGCTCCTGGCTCTGAGCTCTGGGTCCTTTACACAGCTCTCTCACCTCATCACAATTTTGTTCTTTGAAGTTCATCTCAGTTGAATGTATCTTGCCATGAATCACAATGCATTCAATCAACACCTGAGTACCTGCCCTGGGCCTGGCTGATGGCAGACTGGGATGGCCCTGCCCTCTGGAGATCAATCCCTGAAAAGGGAAAGGAGAGGAGGAAATGGTATGGGGAAATCAGGTTGGTCTGGGAGCAAACACTGGGCGGGTAATGGAGCTAAGGGTCCAGTTCCCAGGTGCCGCCAGACTTGGGATTTCACAGGCTAGTGAAATTTCCCCCCTAAGAGGGGGGATTCGCAAAGATTGGCCAACTTTTGTCACATTGCCGCCTTCTACACTTAAATTTGGGAAAGGATTTATTAACAGTAACAAAATAGTAACCATGTATCTCAGATATTTTCAGAGAAAAGGAAACAGTTGGCAAGTTTATAGCTTATACATACAAACACACACACAGAGTCTACTGACTATTTTTCTCCTTTTGCCACAGAGCAGTTTTTATAAAGTCACAAACTAGTGAAGCCAGAAGGCTTCATGGAGGAAGGGGTATTTAGACTGTGTAGAAATTAAGTAGGATTAGTAAGAGTTGGAGGTGGTGGGAGGATTACGTATCAGAGAATGAAAGTGCCTTGGTTACTTTGTTTCCTTAACAAAATACCCCTTTGTCCATATTGTTTGTTTTGATAAAAATGTTAGAAGATTTGGCTGACCCCAGCCTCAGGACCTTTGCACCTAATGATTCCTCTCCAGGGAACCTCTCTCCCCAGAGCTTCCCATTGCTGGCTCCCTCTTGTTCAGGGCTCAGATATGTCACCTGCTCAGAGACACTTTCCCTGATCCCCAGTTTAGAGTCGCCAACCTTCCCAGTCATGATTCCACCACTCTGGGATTTTTTTTATTCATAGCTCTTATCAGTATCTGAAATTATCTTGGTTGTGTGTTTATTTACCCATTAAGTTCAACCTCCCCACCGGACCCTCACCCCTGGCTCCAAGACCTAGCTTCCAGGAGAACAGTCGTCTTGTCCGAGGTATTGACCCGCCCACCACAGGGCCTGCCAGTCTGTAGGTGAGTGATGGAGAGGAACCAGCCCATGCTGGTGTGGGCAACCAACAACAGGGGTCAAGCGTGAGCTCTGAACTTTTTAGGGTGCACACTGCCCATGACCTTCGTTGAAGCTCCTGGGTCAACCAAGTTAAATTCAGAGTAACAGAGTTAAACTCAGGATAACAGTAGCTTGCTCACTGTTGTGGGCTAAGAACCCCAGGAAATGCAAAGAAGGCCAGAGGACTCTGTCGTTAAGGCATAGTTAGTGTGGAAGGGGAGGAGTTCCACTAAAAGCTTTTCCAAAGAGAAGCCATCTTGGTCTTTCTGTATGTCCTCCATCATTCATTTCATTCCACCAGCCTCGGGACCACCTGTCGAGCCTCTTTGGCCCCTGCCCTTGGGAGGGGCAGTGAGAGGGAGAATATGACAGCCTCCAGTGCCCTATGACTTAGATGTTCTAGATGCCAGTGAGGATTCAGGCCAATGGCAGCTGGGACCATGGTATTGTAACCGCGGGTGTACATGGTGAACCACAGGATGGGGCAAGTCCGGGATGCTTTGGGATGCCTTCTAGCACACACTGGCCGACAGAAAGCAGGGGCCAGGCCTCCTGAGCTCTGTGACCTTGCCTTGCTTTCCCTCTGCACAGCAAGGGACTTGGGAAGATTTCAAAAGACTCCTCCTGTCCTTTTTTTTTTTTAATGTAAACTAAAATTTCAATGAGGCTACACTCTGATCCAAGGGGGAGGTCATGAGGGGACAGGGAATATGGGAGCTCTCTGTACTTTTTGCTCAGTTTTTCTGTGAGCTCTAAACTACTCTAAAAAATAAAGTCCGATTTTAAAAATAAAAGAATATACACAAGCCTTAGCTGTCATCCAACACCAACAATACCAGCTCCTGTTTACTGACCACCAGCTGTAAGCCAGGGGCTTTAGTCACCTTGTCCTAACCCCCCAATAGCCAGCCGCCAGGAAGTTATCCGCATTTGCAGTTAGAGACCCTGGGGGCACTAAGTGAGGTGGCTTGTCCCAGGCCATGCTGCCACGGAGTGGTGAGCACCAGGATTTTATTGTGGCCCTGCTCCTGCTGCTGTTTAGTGCCGTGCTGTTTCCACTGAAGTCCATCCTGAGTCAGCGTTTCAATGAATGATGCCCAGAGAAGACCCTGGCCAGAGAAGCTGCTTATTGCTTCCCCCCAGGACCAAGACCCTCTTTTAGGATTTTAACTCTTCATCTCCACTTGGACACTGTCCGTCAAGGTGGTCAACTGTCCCTTCCTTCAAGGCATTTTCTCTTACTCTCTCTGGCATGCAGCCCCTCCTGACAGCCTCCTCCTCTTAGGAGTGGCCAGTACCATTCCAGCATCTGAAGAGTTGAGGTCAAGCCTCTGACACAGCCTCGTGGTATGACCTTGAGTAGCTCACTGACCTTCACAGGGCTTCCATTTCCTAGTATATGAAATGATGGAGGGATAACCAGCCCATCCTGCTCATCTCGGTTGTCTTTGTGGCCAAGCAAAAGTAGAGGTGTGCTGTAGACTCTTAAGATGCCATGTAAACATCAAGCCTCAGCATTCTTTCAGATTTGCTCCAAGAGCTGACGGCCTTTCCCTGCTCCTGCAAGGATGCTCAACAGTGTCACCGTCGCTGTCCAGTTGAGAGGTAGGGTAGCATGCTGGGCAAACACTGGCCGCAACGTTGGGCTAAAGCCAGGTTCCACCGCTTAGTAGCTTGCTGACATGGCTATTTAGCCTTTCAGTTTCCTCATCTGTAAAATGGACATGATGTCATAGTATCTGTCTCAGAGGGCTGGTGCGAGTGGGTGAGTGAATCCATGTAGAGGGTGAGCACAGTGGCTATGTACCGCCAGCACTGAATGCGACCCCCCCCACACAGCTCCTGCCTGCTCTGCCATTCTGGGCCACCCTCCTCCCACCCATCCTCACTTCCTGCTTCTTCCCATCACAGGGCATGCTTCTGGGGCAGCTGCATTCTCTCTGCTGCCTGAACTGACATGGAGATGAAGGACATCTCTCTGTCCTCCTCTGACCTTGTTCTGAGGCCCAGGCCTGCTCCTGTACTCAGGGTCAAGGCACCGACCTCAGCATGTCCACGCCGACTCAGCCTTTCCCACACAATCAGTGCCCCTTCACCCATGGTGCTCCCCCATTGGATCTGCTTCAGAAATGCAGAGACCAAGGTGGGTGCAGCACCACTCAGGGCAACTATGCAACCTTGAGCAAGTTACCTCCTCTCTCTGGGCTGGCTTCCATATCTCTGAAACAGACACAAGCAGAGCGCCCTCTGGTAGCAAGCACTACTCTCTCGATTTGGCTCCCTGGGTCATGAATCCCCTTCCCATGTTTGGGGAATCTCCCCTCCTTGTGGGGCTGGGAGGAAACAAGGCTGACATCCCTTTATAGGATCCTGAGGCTGGACACTGACCACACCTCCCTCCTGACCTTATGGCCTCAACCTTAAGGTCATTACTGATAATGCACAACAATGCATGTGGCTTCCTGTGCACTCATTAGCTCGCACATACCCCAGAATACCCTACATCTAGGCTACTGGGTGCAAAGGGCTTGGAAGTGACTTTTAATCGAGGTATTAAACCAGGAGCATAGCCTACCAGCAGCTGACAGCAGCCAGGCCTTCTGTAGATGTTCCATCTGCGTTATAGTAAAAGGACTGGAGCAGGTGAGCCAGAAGGTGGATGTCCGCTCTTCTCCATCAGTGGGGGTACCCCCACTGTGTACCAAGAACAGGATCCTGGGAAGGCATAGGAGGGACCACTGTTTAGAGAAGCAGGTCCCACCACTGGGAAACTGGGGTGGACCCAGATCCTCTCCATTTACCTCCACGTTTTGGGCCAGACAAGTTCTTGTACCTTTCTTCCCAGTGCACAGGACACAGCATGGGGCTGCTCCCAGCCAGTCAAGGATAACAGGAAACTGGCCCTTCTCCTCCAAACACCAGTGCACAGGGCTTTTCCAGGTGTACTGATGTGTTTCATTCACACTTCATTAGCATCCTGGACCTGTACTGTGCTGAATGAGTTGGACATAGACCCTGTGAGGACCACAGTCTCCCAGGGACTAGGGACCACATGTACATAAACAGAGAGCTTTGGTAGAGCACAAAAAGCTGGAGGCGCACTGCCTGACCTTTGCTGAGGACCAGCTGCATCGGGTTCCTAAGGCTTCTGTAAGAAGGACCCTGCGGGTAAAACTAATATTTCCAGAAGGTCTCGCCTGGCTTTAGTATATCTGCATATCAACAGACACACAAGGGTGGAGAGAAGTATGGCTTTAGGGCATTTGCATCATTCCTCAGGGGTGGAGAGAAGTTCATCTCCATATCAATGGGTAATTACCTAGGCAACCAGGGGCACGTCTGAACCTGAGAGGTTAAGGGGAGGGGGCTGGCTTGCTTGCAGGATTGCTTCCTCCGGAGTAGAGGAGAGGGATGGCCCCGGACTGCAATTGTAGGTGAGGGAGGGGGGGCGGTTTTGCTTCTGCTGGAGCAGGAAAGAGAGAAGGCCCCGGACTGCAGTTTGTAAGCAATAAACGGATTTTAAACTTTATTTCTTCCTTTGGCTGATTTCGGTTTTTAAAGGTAACAGAAGAAACAGACCCTGAACCAGGGACTTAAACAACAGACATTTGTGGTCTCACAGCCATGGGGGCTGGAAGTCTGACATCAAGGTGTCAGCAGGATGTGCTCCCTCTGAAGGAACTAGAGGAGAACCCCTCCTTGCCTCTTCCAGCTTCCGGTGTTGTCAGCCATTCTCGGCATCCCATGACTTGTAGGCGTGTCACTCGGTCTCTGCCACCATCATCACGTGGCTATCTTCTTCCTCTCTCTCTCTTCTTATAAGGATGCTAGTCATATTGGATTAGGGGCCCATCCTTCTTAACTAAATAGATATGAAAAGATCTTATTTCCAAATAAAGCCACCAGGGTATTGGGGATCAGGATTCCAACATATCTTTTTTAGGGGGGGACACAGCTCAACCCATAACACCTATTATGTTCTTGGCCTGGCATATTACACACACTGTCTCATTTAATCCTCTCAAGGAGGGAAGGACTATTATTACCTTTGTCTTACAGATTGGGAAACTGAGGCACAGAGGATTGAAGTAATTTTTACAAGTTCGCAGTTCAGCTGGTGTGTGCTAGGACCAGGAAACAAAGTCAGGTCCCTATCAACCCCAAATCTCATTTTCTTCCCTCTCATCCTTCTGTGCATTCTTTCAACAAAACTTTTCCAAGCCCAATCTGGCAGGCACTGTGCTAGCCCCTTGGTAGTCATTGGTATATAAAGCAAACGTGGCTCCATGGAATTTACAATCTAAGGATAGAGACTGACTATGAAAATTTTAAATATACCATTGCTACCTGTGATAAACAGGACAAGAAGGAACAAACGGGGAGAATCTCCTTAGCTATGGTGTCCACAAAAGGCTTCTCTGAGGAAGTGGTAATTCAGATTGAAGTCTGAAGAATGAGAAAGACCCAGATCTCCATGATGAGTAGGGGACGGTAGGCTGAAGGTAGTGTTCAGGCAGAGGAATAGCCTATACAAAGGGCCCGAGGTGGAAAAGGTTATAATGCACTGAGAAACTGAAAGCAGTTTGATATGGCTGTAGGCTTCCAGATAATATTGGATAGGTGGTGTGTGTGTGTGTGTGTGTGTGTGTGTGTGTGTACAAAGTGTGTACAAAATACAGATCAAGCCAGGCCTTGTAGGCTCTGGCAAGGAGTTTAGAATTTATTTACAGTGCAGTATGAAACATAGGGAAGTGTGAAGCTATGGCAAACGTGCTGTGGAATAATTCACTTAACTATTCCACATATTAACTAATCCACACATGGATTGAGCATTGTGGGTAAAATTGTAATATTTCCAGAATATCTCCCCTGGCTTTAGTACATCTGCATATAAGGCACTCATGGGTGCAGAGAGGTAGGCTTTAGTACATTTGCATCATTCTCAGGGGTGGAAAGAAGTTCATCTCCATATCAATGGGTAATTACCTGGGCAAATGAGGGCTTATCTGTGCCTGAGAGGTGGGGGGGGAGGGGAGGGGCGGGGTGGTGGCTGGTTTTGCTGCTGCTGGAGCAGGAGAGAGAGATTGCCCAGACTGCAGTTTGTAAGCAATAAACGGGTTTTAAACTTTATTTCTCCCTTTGATTGATTTTGGTTTTTAGAGGTATTTTGCCCCGGGATTTCCTTTCCCTGGGCTTACAAGCACATTTGCTGCGTTTCATGCTCTTGTGGGTTCAAAGTTAAGGGAGACTAGTTCTTGGCTCTGGAGGTATTTGGGGGCTCAGGTCTCAGTGCCAGGTCGAACTCAGCTCCGAGAGGCCCACAAGGCAAGGACTCCACTCCGCAGTTAGCCCCCGGGCCTGAGTCTCACTTGCTGGGTGACCCTGGGCAGGTTATGCCCCCTCCTGGGGCCTCTGCCCATGACCTGCACAGCAATCAGCGCCGTGTGTCCTCCCTTCCCAGAACCTCTGAAGGAAAGAGACAGAGGAGATCCCTTTGGTAACTGTCTGCCCTTCGTGTCTAGCTGTATCTGAGACTCATGTGAAGTTACAAGTTTACACATTGTCAGGAGCTAGACTCTGGGCAAAGCCGTCACTGAACCTCAGTTTCCTCATCTGTAAAAGAGGGTTAATAATGCATGCCCTGCATAGGGAGCAAGCATTAGTAACTTGTAAGTGAGGTATCTGTGCGTGGCCTGACCACTTTGCTGAGATCCTGTAGGAGATGTTGAAGCGTATGGTCTGGATGGGGCAATCTCCAAGGATCCCTCCAACCCGGCAAGTCTGGGCCAATACAATGAAGAGCAGATAAAGAGTGCATTTATTCAGCCATGTCTTGGGGAGGAGGCAAGGAGGGTGGGGACAACAGTTGGAGTCTGGGGCCTGAGTCCCAGTCACACTGGGATAAACTCGAGGGGCTGGGAAATTCCATACCATGTAGGCCATTGTTGATTCTCCTGGCTGCTCTTGGTCACTCCCAAGGCCACTGTGGGAACACAGTAAAACGCTGGGCTGATGGAGACTTTTGCCAGTTCATGCATGTGCAAATACACACGGATGTTTTACAATTCAGTCCAGTTGGAGGTAGGTTCCCATTAACAGCCAAGGGCAGAGGACTGCTTCCTTTCTTGTGGGCTGCATAGCCTTGGGCAAAGTCCCTGCCCTTCTCTGAGTCTTGCTTTCTTAACTCTAAGGTGGGCGTGAGGATAATAGCATCCACCTTCTAGGCTGTGTACTTTGGAAGGAGACAGATAATCCACATAATATGCTTGCTCACTGTCCAGCACAAAATCGGAACCACAAGGAGTAATGTTGCTATGATAATTGGGAAGGCTGGTGTCATTTCCTGGGGCTTGCAAAAGGCTTTTTTTGGCTGTAAGAGACTTTGCCTGGAGAGAGAAAGAACTAGTAGCTTCTGTGGGAAATGCATTCAAAAAGGATCTGAGATGTTTAAACAGGAAGGAGGGTGGCTTTTGCTGGGTGCTGTGTAACTTCTCCTTCCATTTTCCCACCAAACCTTCAGTAAAACACGTGATCCTGAGGACACATTCAGAACTGGTTTCAACTTTTGGGGGAATGTAAAATGGGCCTCACCACTCACCCACTTGGTGTCTTCTCATCTGATGAAAGACCATATCAGATCATGTCAGCCTCCTACCCAAACCCTCCAGTGGTGTCCCATGGTACACAGAGTAAAGGCTAAAGTCCTTTTCCCACAAGGCCCTCCCACCACACTCCTTCTGGCCCACTCTCACTCTGCAGTAGCCACACTGGTTTTTGCTGTTCCTCAGGTCTGCCCTCTCAGCCTCAGGGCCTTTGCACTTTCTATTCCCTCAACCTATAATGCCTTCCTCCACATAACTGTGTGATTACTTCCTCAACGCATTCAAGCTGGGTCAGAAGCCATGTGTTTGAATTTCCTATGGCTGCTGTAAAAAAACACCACAAACTGGGCAGCTTAAAACAACAGAAATGTATTCTTTCACAGTCTGGAGGTCAGAAGTCTGAGATCAAGGTGTCTGCAGGGCTACACTCCCTGCTAAGACTCCAAGGAGGAATCCTTGGTCTCTTCCAGCTTCTGCTGGTTCCAGACATTCCTTAGCTTGTGGCCACATCACCCCAGTCCCTCCTCTGCAGTCACACTGGGCCTTCACATGGCATTGTCTGGGAGTCTGTGTCTTCTCCTCTTCTTATAAGGACACGTGTCATATGATTTAGGGCCCACCTGGATGCTCCAGGATGACCCTATCTCAAGATCCTTAACTTAATTATATCTGCAAAGACCCTTTTCCCAAATATGATCACATTCATAGGTTCTAGGTGGACATATCTTTTGGGGGCCACTATTCAACCCACTACATTATGTTCCTAAAAATCTTCTGTGGTCATAAAATAACACAGCCCCTTGTTACCTGCATTTTTTTCTTCATAGCAGTAATGATCACAAGTTTCTTGGCATATTGATTTGCCCATGGCCCCTCTCCCTGCTCTAAGTGTAAGCTCCAGGAGGGCAGGCAGAGCTCTGTGCACTCTGTACCCTGCTACATCCCCAGCCACTAGAACAGGGCCTCACGCACAGCAGCTGCTCAAAGTTAACATTTGTTGAATGAGTAAATCAAAATCAGAGGATACCAGGCAAAACTGGACAGCTACATGCAAGAGAATGAAACTGGATTATTGTCTAACCCCACACACAAAAGTAAACTCAAAATGGATCAAAGGCCTGAATGTAAGTCATGAAACCATAGAGCTCTTAGAAGAAAACATAGGCAAAGATCTCTTGAATATAAACATGAGCAACTTTTTCCTGAATGCATCTCCTAGGGCAAGGGAAACAAAATAAAACATGAACAAATGGGACTACATCACGCTAAAAAGCTTCTGTACAGCAAAGGACATCCTACAGTATGGGAGAATATATTTGTAAATGACATATCTGACAAGGGGTTAACATCCAAAAATCCAAAATATATAAAGAACTCACATGCCTCAACACCCAAAAAGCAAATAACCCTATTAAAAAATGGCTGGAAGAAATGAACAGACACTTGTCCAAAGGAGAAATTCAGATGGCCAACAGGCACATGAAAAGATGCTCCACATCGCTAATTATCAGGGAAATGCAAATTAAAACCACAGTGAGATATCACCTCACACTAGTTAGGATGGCCAACATAGAAAAGACTAGGAACAACAAATGCTGGCGAGGATGTGGAGAAAGGGGAACTCTCCGACACTGCTGGTGGGAATGTAAATTAGTTCCACCATTGTGGAAAGCAGTATGGAGGTTCCTCAAAAAACTCAAAATAGAAATACCATTTGACACAGGAATTCCACTCCTGGGAATTTACCCTAATAATGTAGGATCCCAGTTTCAAAAAGACATATGCACCTCTATGTTAATCACAGCACTATTTACAATAGCCAAGAAATGGAAGCAACCTAAGTGTCCATCAGTAGATGAATGGATAAAGAAGATGTGGTACATATACACAGTGGAATATTATTCAGCCATAAGAAGAAAACAAATCCTACCTTTTGCAACAACATGGTTGGAGCTAGAGGGTATTATGCTCAGTGAAATAAGCCAGGTGAAATAAGCCAGGTGGAGAAAGACAAGTACCAAATGATTTCACTCATCTGTGGAGCATAAGAACAAAGCAAAAACTGAAGGAACAAAACAGCAGCAGACTCACAGAACCCCAGAATGGACTAACAGCTGCCAAAGGGACTTTGGGGTGTGGATGGGAAGGGAGGGAGAAGGGGAATAAGGGGCATTACGATTAGCACACATAACGTGGGAGGGGGGTCACGGGGAAGGCAGTATAACACAGAAGACAAGTAGTGACTCTATTGCATCTTACTACACTGATGGACAGTGACTATAATGGGGTATGTGGTGGGGACTTGATAATGAGGGGAATCTAGTAACTAGCCCATGTGATTTTATATCAATGATACTAAAATTAAAAAAAAACAGAGGATACCAAAGATTTACTGCCCTATTTAGGTCATTCCTAAAATACAATCGCTACTACAGCTCATGATACTGTGGTATTTACAGGGAAAATGGGTAGAATTGATACCTATTAAAACAGATATTATATTTATGTTTATATGCCACAATTGTGTCCTCATCTGATGACGTTTAAGGATCCTTGGCAGGAAGCTGGCATCTTCCTGAAAGAAGTGACTTCCACTAAAGCTCATGGCACAGAGCTTGCCAAAGGTGGGCGGGTTTGCTTCACAGAGCCTCCGTTTCCCACCAGGAAAAGCTGGATGGGTGGCCGATCCTAAGGGCTCTTCAGCTTGGACTGGGAGACCTCAGCGTCAGGACATCACCTGCCCTGCCTCTCTAGACCAGAGGCATCTTCTCTGCCGCCCCTCCAGGGCTTGGGGCTTCCATAGCTGAATGGTATCCCTCAGGAGGTAAATGGAGAGGATCTGGGTGCACTCTGACCTTGAGCAGGAATTCCACCCGCCCTTGGCCACCATCTTCAGAAGCAGACGGAAGGTCCCACAAAACATGACATTCAGGATAGAGGGCTCCTGATGGGCTGGGTGGAGATGGTTGGAGATTTTGCTCCGTTAGCCTCCATGTGGGGACTCTGGGGTCCCAGAAGGGGAATCTCTCCCGAGAGGGGTGGGGGCCAGTGTAGATGAAGTGGCTCAGCCAAGAGCTGAATGGCTCAAACTGGCCCTTCACTCCCTTTCCCTGCACACCGTGATCCTCACAGTGCGGGCTGGTGAGGACCTAGAAAGGAAACCCACACCCTTGAGCATGCCTTTGTCCCTACACCATCTTGCTTCATACAGAGTACACTCCAGAAATGCCACCCCTCTCGAGGTGACACCTTCACTCCCATTCATTGTGCAGATGAGGACCCTGAGGTTCAGAGAAGTGGACCACTTTAGCCAGGGTCACCCAGTTGCAAACCTCCGTCCGCCTGGCTCCAAGCCCTCAGCCTTCCAACTCCGCAAGCTACGTGCTGCCCCAACCATTGACCATCGGCCCTCAGGCCTTCACACCTGCTTCTCCCCAAAGCTGGTGCACTTCCAGCTCTGAGAAGCTTATTCATCCTCCAGAATCCAGCTCCTGTGCCCTTTTGTCCAGGAAAATCTGTGAGGTGGGCTGCGGTCCCCTGTCTCCTATCTGTCACTGTATTGTTACAGGCTTGCTGCCGTGACTGTCTTCCCCACAGGCCTTGGCCCATCCATTCTTTATCTCTCGCAGCTCCGGCCTGGCTGGCACAGGACATGCTCAGTGAGAGCTTGTGCAACTAGGCTCCAGGCTTGGCCCAAACACCACCTCCTCTAGGACACCTCTCTGGGGCCCCCCAGCCAGAATGCAGCCTTTCCCTCCACCAGGAACTCTGCTGGCCCCACCCTTGAAAAAACCCTACCCAGTACTTTCTTTCTTTCTTCATAAGATCTCTTCCTATTTATTTACTTGTCTTTTGCCTGTCCTCCCCAATAAGATTTTCTGGCCCAGAAGAGAGCTTGGTACCCAGCAGGTGCTTGAGGGAGAAGACAGTTCCCAGCACGCAGCAAGGATCCTGGCACAGGGAGTTCCTGCACCCAGCAAGGGTCTGCAGGCCTCCTGGAGCTGTCAGGATGTCCCAGGCAACCTGCACCCCACCTCACCTGCCCCACCCCTAAGAGCTGGAAGGGACTGGGTGCCTTCCTGACCTACCCTCCTGCAGGTGTGGAGACACAGAACCCAGATAGGGTCAGTGGAATGTCTAAGCTCACACAGCAGAAGCCACCTGACACCCCATTCTCCTGACTTCATGCCCACTGGTTTCTCCTCTCTCCCAGGTCACCTTTTGTGTCTTCCCTCATAACATATCCAGCACTCTTTCCAGAAGCCACCCTCTTCCCTGAATTTTGCCCTTTCATCAGATGCACAGTGAGGAAGTATATGGTGGGGAGTCACTCTGACTGGGTGTCAAGCTTCCCAGCAAAGGGACCTGGGCAAGGTGGATTCTTTCTTTCTCTTTAAAAAATTTTTTAAATTGTAGCAAAATACACATAACATAAGATTTCCCATCTTAGCCATTTCTAAATATACAGGGATATTATATACATTCATAGTGTTATGCCCCCATCACCACCGTCCTTCTCCACAGCTGTCATCTTGCAAACTACAACTGTGCACGTGAAACCTAACTTCCCATTCCCCGCCTCCCAGCCCTTGGTAACCCGTTTTCTACTTTCTGTTTCTGTGAGTTTGGCTACTCCAGGGACCTCCTGTAAGTGGAATCGGGCAGGATTCTTCTTTTCATGAATGGCTTGTTTCACTGGGTGTTGTGTCCTCAAGGTTCACCCATGTTATAGCACGTTAGAATGTCCTTCCTCTTTAAGGATTAATAACATTCCGTTGTGTGATATGCCACACTTTGTTTATCCACTCATGCCTCCTTGGACACTTGGGTTGCTTCCACCTTTTGGCTGTTGTGAATAATGCTGCTATGGTTCATTTCTTTTTAAGCCTCATTCCTCATTTGCAAAATGGTGTCCCTGTCCTCAGATGCTTATATCGATTAGTTTGCCTGCCGTTTACTTAACAAGCCATAGAGGCCTCTTGACAGGGTGAAAATGCTGCTAACATTTGTGGGTCACTCACTGCATGCCAGATGAACTTCTGTGGACTTAGTTGTGCATCACATCCTCACAGCCCTATGAGCTCAGCGCTGTTGTGATCCAATTTTATGGAAGCAGAGAGAAGTAGAGAGACCTTGCCCAAGGTGGAACAGCCAGGAAGTGGCAGAGTGGAGACAGGAGCTCAGACCACTGGCTCCAAAGATTGGCCCCTTCACCCCACATTCTCCCATGAGCTCAGGCTTTTCCCATCTGTGGTACCGAGCCCAGTGTGTTCATGGATTCACAGGGAGCCATTCTCACAGCCCACCACTGCTGAGTCGCTGGCTTATCGCAAGTACTCCCAGCAGTGGGGAGTCCACCACAGAGGGGGCCAAGTCCCATTGCCCTGGGCAGGAAGATGGAGAAAGCACTAGAAGGCTGCAGGTGACCTAACGGGCTGCCAGGTGCCTGGTGGTTCCTACAAAGTAGATGTTCCTTCAACCCATCTTTTGAAAAACAAAACAACAAAATCCATTCAGGATTATCTGGCTGACAATCTAATCACACGTGGAAAGTCCTATTTCATAAACCCCTATTTAGCCCTTTCTGAAAAAAGGGTAGAAAACCCTACACTCTGTCTATTGACACGATCAAGAGAAATATCAAGCAATATTCCCAGGGATTACATTATTTTAATGCCAGAAGCATCAGAATTCACCAGCTGACTTATTTCCATGGGCAAATGGAGGGTCTGCTGGATCGGGTGCTACAGAAGCCTTGCGTGAAGGAGGAGACTGCTGGGCAGTCACACACCCCACGTCCAGGAGACACCCGCCCCATTTGTGGCTTGATTTATAGCTTCATGGGGACCGTTGGAATTTCTGTCTGGAGACCATCTGGCCTCACTATCCTTATGGCTGGCCCAGGGCCTGAGCCTGCTCTTGGCTTTGAAGCCAAGGTGTTGGTGGGTCCTCAGAAGAGCCCTCTCCCGTGCCCCCCCAAAATTTCAGCCGCCTTCCAGGCAGCGTCAGCATTGGCTGGGACAACTGTCAGTTGCGCCAGGCTTGGAGAAATCAGCTGGTTCTTTGTATCCAGGAAGCAAACAAACAAACAGAGTTCTTTGCCCCGAAGCAGTGGCAGTTCAGTGCAGCAGTGAAGCATGTATTTATGCACTGCTGTTATTTTCTGTAAGGGGGAGGCTAGCAAAGGGCTCGAGCTACCCGGTCACGGACCACGGCCCTTGTTCCTGAGAGCGGACTGTGAGCCAGCCCTTCACACCCATCAGCTCTCTAACCTACTCTGTGAGCCATCCAGGCCCCCCACCCTCTTTGTCAGGTAGGGAGACCCCGGCTCTGAAAGGACCGGCGAGTCTCCTAAGGCAGCAGAACAGGAAGCACTGGGGCCAGAATGCGGCTCCGATGCTCTGCCTGGCTTTTGCCTCCACTGTCCTGGCTTGAGACACTCCAAGGCCGAGGGCTGGGTCAGGAGGCAACGCCTAAAGGTGGGAATTCAAGGTCAACGGTCAGCAAAACCCAATGTCTGTTGAGACACTGAACTGCCAAGACCCCCAGAGAAAGGGGCCAAGGCTGCCCTGGAGCCTTGCATGGAGGGGAGTGAGACCAAGATTAAGGTTTGGGGGTTCTCAGGTGAGGCCCCCAGAAGCAGACCTTGGGGTAAAGGTTCAGTGCAAATGGTTTACTATGGAGGTGGGGCCAACAGAATATGGTGCCCAAAGATGTTCATTTCCTAATTACTGACCCTGGGAATCTGTTACATCACATGGCAAAAGGGACTCGGCAGGTGCGATTAAGGCTACGGACCTTGAGATGGGGAGATTATCCTGGATCGGCTGGTTGATAATCTAATCACAGGAGTCCTTGAAAGTGGAAGAGGGAAGCGGAAGAGTGGGCCAGAGAGATGTGAGAGTGACTCGCCCTGTGAAGATGGAGGAACACGGGCCCTCTCGAAGTTGGAATAGGCCAAGAAACGAACTCTTCCCTGAGAGCCTCCAGAAAGGAGCACAGCCCTGCCAACGCCTCAGTTTAGCCTGGAGACGCTTGTGCCAGCCTCCTGATTCCCTAGGACTGTAAGAGAATAGATTAAACCTCTAGGTTTGGGGCCATTTGTCACAGCCGCGATGGGAAACTAACCCAGCAGGCGGCCCTAGGAAACACTGACAGGGGAGTGGGGAGCAAGACAGAAGGGAACAGGTGTGTCACCCGATGGTAACCAGGAGGCACCTCTGCGCCCCGGCTCCTGGTGGCAGTGGAAGGAAGTGGGGGTAGACGTTAACTCTGGTAGCCAGAGAGCTCTCAGGGAGACCTGCAGGTGCTGGAAACTGGAAGTCGGTAAAAGGGGCCTCAACAGCTCTGCACAGGAGCCCACCAGGGCCAGACGTCGGAGTCCAGACCTTGGTGTATCTCGTTGAGCTCAGGAATCCAGCCTTTCTAAGACACTGATCTGACATGCTCACCCCTGCTCCACAGCCTCCCTTGGCTCTGCATTGCCTCACCATGTCTCCTGCCTCCTCTGTGATGGGGTCTGCATGCTTCCCCAGCCAACACTGGACCCTGCGTCCTGTGCCAGCGGGCACCCGCCCTTGCACTTCTCGATGGGTGCAGATGTGCCCAGATACTTGCATTTCTCAGTAGGTGGTATTTGTCACACCTCTGTGCCATTGCAAGTACTGTTCCCACTTGCTGGAATGCTCTCTGCACTCCTTCTCAGCTGCTGTGTTCTCCCATGTGACCTCTTCTTGGAAGCCTTCCCTGCACCCCGCCCATCCCACCCACAGCTGAGCAAGAGGCCTCTCTTGCAGGGCCCCCTGCATCCCCTACGCTGCTCTTCTCGGGTCCCCAGTCCACAGTGCTTTGCTGGACATGTCCTACCCCCCAGGCTGTGAGCTCCTCCAGGCAAGGCAACTGGGCCTGACTGGGCTCTGCCTCCTGGGCACCCAGCCCAGGGCCTGGCACGCAGGATGGGCTCACGGAAGGACTCTCAGGACCCGAGTCATAGGAAAGGCACGCATTACTGCCCACAGCCCAGCCGCTGGCTTCTCCACCCGGTTATTTTTATTTCTTCCCTCTGCAGAGCTGAGGCCTGCAGGGCAGGTTCTCAAACCGAGCCAGTGAGACCTGCCACACAGAATGAAGACACTTGTGGCTGCTGCCCCCGCCAGAGGCCAGCTGAAGTGGCCACAGGGCTCCTCCTCTGGAGCACAACACCACGTTCTCAGCTGAAGAGCTGCAGGCTCAGAGCCACCAGCAGCTGCTCCACAGAGCACCAACTTGCCGCTCAGGCAGAGTCCCTTAAACAGAGCTGGGTTCAGGGTCCAGCTTTACCACGTTCTTGCTGTGTGTGACCTTGAGCAAATCATGTCATCCTGTCTGCCAAATGGGTGGATATCTAGCTTTCTCTTGCAGGTTATTCTGAGGGTCAAATGGGAAATCTGTATGTCCAATTCAAATGTCATTTTAAATAGGTGAAACAGTCACATGATTCAAAATCAAAATACAAAAAGAGATATTTCCTCAGTGCCAATCAGCCCTTATCCCTGGGTAGCCAGTCAGCCGTCCAAGTCAGTCAATGTGATTATTCTCTGTCTCTCCCCTCCCTCCCTCCCTCTCTTCTTTTCTTTCTCTCTACAAGCATACAAACATATATACATATATGAAGAAAGAGCGAGCCAGAGGTTGTTATGAGAATATGTATATTTGTATTTATATTTAGACACACACATATCTATCACTATTATGGAGTACCTACTACTGTGTGTTACATGCTTTGGCACATAGTAGGTGCTCATAAATGGGAGCTTTTATGCTGTACCCTCTGTCATCATCAGCTTCGTAATTATCAGTGTCAACTATTGTTCAATGAACCAAGCACTGAGCTAGGTTCCCTATAAATATTACCCCCATGTTATAGATGAAGAAACTGAGGCTCAGGGAGGCTGGATGACTTGGCCGAGGTCACACAGCTGCCTGGAGGCAGAGCCAAGATTCAGGCCCCAGTTTTGGACCCCAAAGCCTGTGCTCAGAGCCACTTGGCTTCATCACTGTGACCCACTCTGATGACCTCAAGGAAGCCACGCTTTTTCTCCACACTTGCTCCCAGGCAGGTGTCCCAGGTCCTAGGAATGACTGGCACACTGAGGCTGTCCCTGTGGGACCCCACATCCCTTGTATAAGCAATAAGGAGGAATGCGTCTGCCCAGCCTTTCTCATATCTCATGGGCCCCACCCTCCTCAGAGCTCCCGGTGTTAGGCTGGAGGACCCTGTGCCAGGCAGCCCAACCCGAGTGATGCCCTAACATCCAGGGAGGGCAGGCCTTTTCTCAAAGTCCCACAAGGGAGTGTCCAGAACCAGCAAGCAGGGCCAGTCCTGCCTGGCCTTGCCCTGTCATATGGGAAGTGTTTAATCAGTGCCAGTCTGGAAAGTGTTTCACCTGTACCCTTTCATCCCAAAGCATCACCCATTCCCAGGTCTGGGGCACCTGACTAAACCCTGAGCTCCTGGAAGGCAGGACCATCCACAGCTTATCCATCTCCAGGTCCCATCCTCACCACTCCCAAACAGAGCTCCAGGGACAGGGCTTGGAACAAAGCTGGAAGGACGCATGAAAGAATTCTGCTCCTCTGACGGTAGGTATGGCCAAATTGAATCTAGACTCATAAAATAAGAACTCTCAATGTATTTAAATTCTGAATCGTGTTGTGGTCCCTCAGGAATGGGAGGCCCTGGACTTAAAATCAGGGGGCTTCTTTGACTTCAAGTTGTCCCACTTAAGAGCTCTATGACATTGGGAAAGTGGCTTAACCTCTCTGAACCTTAGTTTTCTCATCTGTAAGATGGAAATAATAAAACCTACCATACAGGTTGTGGGGAGGACAAAATCAGATGGGACCAGTAAAAGCAGCTGGCAGATAAGGGTGAAATCGTGTTAACCACAACAGCGCTGACACTTGTGGGGCCCCGTTTCTGAGCAGACACTGTACTAGGCTCTCAACACCCTTTCCGGGAGGTCAAGGTCATTTGTGCAGCCACTGCCACCTGCTCTGAACTTTTACACCTCTTATGTCATGCGTTCACCTGGCAGACTATGCTGGCTAATTTGTTCCTTGTCTTTGACCCTCCCCTCGCATGCCAGTGCCAGGAGGGCTGGGCATCTGTTCTGCTTGCCATTCTGTCCGCAGCACCTGGAACCTGCCTGACTGGCACATGGTTTAGAGACTCATTGAATGAATTCTCACTTCGGTTACTGTTAAAGGAGGCATCCTCTTTTCCCTGTCATGGCTGAGGGGACCAAGGCACAGACAGGGAGGAGTGGCTCACTCTCGGTGGTTCAGCCACAGTCCTCCCGCCACAGGGAATGGGGTCTCAGAGTCTGGGCCCTGGATCCAGACAGCCTGGGTTCAAGGCCCAGCTCGGCCGTTTCCTAGCTGCGTGATCTTGAGCTCTCTGGTCCTTAGGTTCCTGTCTGTAACACAGGAGTGATCACAGTAGCTGTCCTGTGGGGTTGTCAGAATTGTAGGAGGTTCTCTCTGTAAAGCAATTAGGACAGTGCAGGGCAGAGCTCAAGGAAGGTCAGGTGTCAACACCACCATCCGTAACACTAAGAAGAAACAGGTCCGGGGAGAGATGATTCAGCCGCAGTCACCCTGCTAAACTCCAGGCTCTGTCCACCACCCACACACACCCCACCAGCTGTAGTTGGAGAACAACCATGCTTGGGAAGTGAGCTAGGCTGAGCAATGGGCTCCCAAGACAGTTGGGGTGTTGGGGTGCTCCATCCTGGGTGGGGCCTGACCTGGGGACTCTGCTATCAGCACACATCCAGCTCCTGGAAACAGGCACTCCCATGTTGGCCAATATTAGTCCGTATTGGCCACAGCTATTCTGCCCCGGGCTGGGTGGGTGGGTGAGTGGGTGGGTGTGCAGGCCTGGCCAGGAGCCAAGAAAGGGGAGTACACCGAGAGGGTGGGGCACCCTGTTGCCTGAAGCCTGCCTCTGCCTTAGCCACAACCCAGGCATGGACCCCATCCTCCAGCCAAGCTCCAGAGGCCTCTTCCCCCAGCTCTGGAGGGCTGCCTTCCTTGGCCGGACTCTAATGGCAGTTCGGGGGTGTCAATTTACAAGGAGCAAGGAGCCCTGGGTCTAAACTGCCAAGAAGAACAATCATGCCCACACTCGCCCTCCTCTGGGACAAAATCAAATCTGGCTAAGAGAGTGGGTGTAGATTTCTAAGCCTGGACTTAAGATCACTTTAGGGGTTTAGGATAAGCTTCTCCAGAAAGTTTGTGTGATATGGCTCAAAGAACAGGATTTTGGTGCCTGATCGACCTGCCTCTGCCACTGACCATTTGTGTGACTTTGGACAAATAATGAACCCCTCAGCCTCCGTCTCCTTATCTGTAAAATGGGCATAGTGCCAGTTCTTCTTCAGAGCTGTGTTGAGAAAGGGCACTTACCATGGTAAAGCCCTTCTTTTCAGAAAATCCTCTCCCCAGCAAGACAGGACAGCAGATCAGCAATTTTTCAGGTGTCCCCAGGTGGGCAGGGGACACCTCTTCTTTGCCGGGGCACTCTGTGGCTCCCCCTTACTACTGTTAGTCATCATGATTAGAGCAATTTTCTGGAAGCCAAAACATCACCAGAACTTTGCATGACCAGTAGGGCTCTTGTATGTATATGGCATTGACTCGGTATGGGGCACAGGGCTCTGTGGGGCCCTCCCCATTGCTGCAGGGTCCAGGGCTTGCGCACAGCTCCCCTCTACAGTGGGACAGTCTGACACACCTCGTTCCACTGTGGATGGAGTGGCACTGCCAGGGGGCTGGTACTAAACAGGTGGCCTGAGTGTCAGAGCTAAATTGGAGTCCTGACTCCATTGTGTGACTTTGGGCAAGCTACTTAATCTCCCTGGGCCTGTTTTCACTTTTGGAAACTGGCCCGATGTCACCCTGGAAGAGGTTAGTCAGTGTCTGTGACAGACTCAGTGGGGAAGGCACTCTTCCTTCCATCGCCTAGGAGGTGGGGTTCTTTCTCATCCATTGGGGTACCAGGGCCCCAGATTCACCCAGGACAGTAGCCCAAGACCTTGGGAGGGGACCTCAGGTGGCAGGCTGAGCCCCAGAAAGATAGGAGTAGCGTCAAAGGTGCAAGCTGAGAAAAGTGGACTTGGGAGAGCCCTGAACCTGTGCCAGTGAGCCCCTCCTGTCCCAGGGGAGTGTCTTACAGGAGGAGGACTCACTGTGCCTCTCGGAGGGCAGGGATCATAAGGATGGGGAGACCTTATAAGCTCAGGGCTGCAAAGGAGAAGCCAGAACACTCTGATGGGCCAGGATCCTCAGCAAGGGGCTGAGGGTGGGGCAGTGCCTGATACGGCCCTGCCTCTGGGACTCTGCCCACACCTGCTCCTTGTCAGCTCTGACTGTGTCCCTCTAGAACAAGAAGGTCCCAGGGAAGGAGTGGGCAGTGGCTGGCTAAGGAGGAAAGGAAACCGGCCTAGCCCTGGGCCAGTGGGTGGAGATCCGGAAAGCCAGCTGGACCCTGGGAAGTCCCCTGGGCTTAAGAGTTGTCAGCTTCCTGTGGGTCCCCGACAGCCTCCCACAGGCCTCCTGCTTGGTGTCATGAGGCTGAGCCCATTTGGACATCTCAGGGCAGGGGCTCCCAGCTGAGGCTCTATGCCCAGACAGGCCTCTCCTACCAGTCTCCGGAGCCAGGAGAGAATGGGCGTGAATTCAGGACGCAAGCCTTGCTGTGCGTCAGGAAGCAACCCAGATGTGGGGTGGCTGGCCACCCCAGACCCTCACACTGAAGACTCCGGGCATGCTCGGGGGAGAAAGGATCACAGCTGGAACTTCAAAGAAAAGAAAAGAGTCCTCATCTAAGGGGAGCATGCTGGTCAGTGTCAACTCTAACCGGGCCACCGACCGCAGTCATTCAGTCCAGCACTTGTCCGGGGTTGCTGTGGGTGTGTCTGTGACTGCGCAGCATCCAGTCAGTTGAGGGCCTTAAGAGCAAAACGGGTTTCCCTGCCTGTGGACAGCAGCTTCGGCCCGAGAATCTCCAATTTGCAGGCCTGTCCTGTGGACTTCAACACGTGCCCAGCCAGACCCCACAATCACAGACCAAGTCCTTGAAAGAAGCTCTGTTTCTTTGGTGGAACCTGGCTGATGCAAAAGGACACAGGCACCTAGGCTCAATCCCACCCACCTTCCTTCTTTGCACACATTCCTTGAGAGCTGACTTGGAGTCCGCGGTGACACAGTGCTGTGCTAGACCCCAGGTATGGGAGACTGAACATAGAAGACATCTTGCAGACCAGCAGGGAAGACTGATGGGAAAAAGACACGCATCTAGTAGATGTGGTGACACTGCATTCACAGCATGCCATGACTTACGGGGTTGGCTCGGCCGGCTCATGAGAGCTGATCGTGCATATCTCTTCCTGACTCCACAGTCAGTGGTATCATATTGGTACTTGAAATTGGCTGTGATGGGAGTATTTACACCATGGAAAGTGGCAAATGCTGTAAACCAGGATGCCCCCCAGCTTACCAGCACACCACCAGCTATGAGAATATAGCAAGGGGCCAGCTAACACTGGGAGCTGGGGGAGACCTCCGAGAAATGACTTCTGAATGAGGCCCAAAGTCCAATCAGGACTTACCTGGATGGAGAGTGAAAGGCAGAGCAGCTAAGCAGAGGGAAAAGCATGTGGGGAGGCCCCGAGGAGAGGCAGAGCCTTGTTTTACCAGCACCTCCCTTGTCTGGAATTCCCACTAGACCAGGGGCTCCTGGCGGGCATATACTGCAGTCTTGTTCTTCTCTGTATCTGCAGTGCCAGCGGGAATACTATATGAGCTGTGTGACCTTGGGTTCATCACTACGACTCAGTTTCCTCATCTGAAAATGGAGGGAGAGTGATAGCTGAGGGTGGAAGGGTAGGCCTTAGGATCAAGGGAAAGAGTACAGGTTCTTTTCCAAGTCCGGTGGAAGCCACAGGGCAGAAATATGATCTGATTAATATTTTTAAAACATCAATGAGGCTGCTATAGGTGAGTGGAAGAAGGGAGAGCAGCTAAGGTACGTTGACAGAGGTCGGGGAGATGTGGCGGGTAGGGGTTAGGGTTGGACATCAAGAGTCCTAAAAGGGATGTGAAAAGATAGAATGCATTTGTGCTCAGGGCAGGTGAAGAGTTAAGCCACCAGTCTGTCAGGCAGCCCTGGATTACTGGCCACTGGCTTAGGATTAGGAACAACTAACATGGCTCTTTGCTCTGCTCTCCTGAGTCCTGGCCTCTAATCTAGAGATCACCTCATGGCCTAAAATAACTGCTGTACCTCCAACCATCATGTCTTAATCCCAGGTGGAAAGCAAGAGGAAAAGGAGATAGGCAAAAAAAGTTTTCAAACACCCTCTGTCCTCCTTTTAATGAGCTTTCTGCAAAACCTCTCTTACCAACTTCTCCTCTATCTCACTGGGCAGAACTTGGTCACACGCCACACCTGGCCTCAAGGGAGGCTGGGAAATGTGACCTTTGGCAGAACACCTTTCTGCTCCAAATACAATCAGTGTTTCATTGGAAGGCAAGAAGAGAGGACTAGATTGCGGGGAGGCAGCATCTCTGCTATACAGTCTGCAGGGCTCTTTTGCTCCCTGGTTTAACAATCTCCCGTGTCCCTCTGTGTTGGACACAGTAAAATTCAGACTTCTGGCTATGACCTGCAAGCCCTTCACAGCATGGCTTCTGCTGCCCCATCCAACCTCTCCCCAGGCCTGTTGCTCTGTCATCACTATGTTCCAGGAATCCCCAGACCTGATTCCTGTTCAGGGGTGAAGGCAGGTTGTGGTCACTCTCTGTGTCCTCAGTGCCCTGGCCCCTGGAAAATGCTGAGGGACAGGAAGGAATGGGCATTGTGGTGCTTTCCCTGGCTGTGCACGGTCCCAGGGTTGGTAGTGACATTTAAGAAGCTGTTCTTTCTGTTCACTGTGGTGCAGTTGTTGCCAGCTCTGCGAGGTGCCTCCCCTGCAGATGGAAGCAGTGAGAGACTGGGGCGGATCCTCGCCAAGGACCTGTGGCTGCATGGCCCCAGAGAGGGACGGAAGTGAATAGGGCTCGGCTGCAGACAGTTCTAACTGTAATGTGGACTTCAGAACGCAAACAGAAAGGGATGCACTAAAAATTGGCATGGCCCTGGCAGGCAACAGTGCAGGGAGGTCAGTCCTGGAGAGGGATCCTTTCCAAGCCCACCGGGGCCTCTCTGAGCAACCATCAGGCCCTTGTCCCCATTCGTGGGTCCAGAGATGGGGGGAGAGAGGGGACCCAAATTACTGGGGAGGCACTCCTGTGCATGGACACTGACACCTTGTGCAGAGACTCCAGGCTCCCCAAACCCTGTGAGGGCAGGCGATCAGTCAGTTTTACAGATGGGGAAACTGAGGTTTGGAAAGGTTAATGACCTGGCGCAGGTGCCTTTACTTTTATTCTGATGCTTCATCTCATATTCTCTCACCACTGCCTTTTCCTTCCTTCCTTCTTTTCTTCTCTCCTGCCACCCCCACCCCCTTTCTTTTTAGGAATGATTTCATGGAGTAAGATGCACAGATATGTGTTTGATGACTTTCACCAAATGTACACACCTCATAACCACTACCATGCTCAAGACGCAGGACACTGCTAAGCCTGCCCTGCTCCACGTTCCTCTCCAGTCGGCGCCCCTCCGCCCCCAGAAGGGCCCCCGTTTATTCCGGTTCCCTCGGATTTGTGTTTGCCTGCTCTTGAACTCCACCCATGTGGACCCAGGCTGGCTCCTTCTTAACTTTAATTGGGAAATGGTGTGGCAAATAGAGGCACAGAAGAAGGGGCTGTGGTCAGGGGATGACATTTCCTGCAGGTGGG
Source organism: Smutsia gigantea (assembly GCA_032199065.1). Classification (NCBI taxonomy): domain Eukaryota; kingdom Metazoa; phylum Chordata; class Mammalia; order Pholidota; family Manidae; genus Smutsia; species Smutsia gigantea. The sequence continues at coordinate 109,736 of JAVSCE010008711.1, read as the reverse complement.
TCCTTTGGCACTCCCGCAAGCAGGACGAGAGTGTCCCCACTGCGAACCCCACCTCCCCGGCTGCCAGTTGTGCCCCGCTTCTGCATGGGACCCTGACACTTTCTCCTTGGGAAGACTTGCTGGCCTCCTGCTGCCATGTGCTCCCCTTGCCAGAGCTTCCCTGTGCAGCCCTCGGCACAGCTGTGATGGAAGCATTCATCCTATGAATTTTCTTCAACACCTGTGTCCCCCACGGGAGGTCAGCTTCCAGGGCAGCCAGGCATTGTGGTCGTGTCCTGTCCCCAGGTGCACCCTACCCCAGCACTCACACATGCTCCGTAGAGATTTGTTGAACTTCAGTGTAGGAGAATGTGTGCGTGTGTGTGTGTGTGTGTGAGCATTGCATGCATGGGAGAGAGAAAAAGGGAGTGTGGGTAAATGTGGGCCAAGGAACACAGAGGAGGTGGGGTGGCCCTGCCTGGGGGGCCAGGAGAGAGCACCCATGGTGGGGCTTATGAAGCCTGGCCCTGCCCCACGTGCTTCACCCGTATGCACCCTTTAAATTCTTTCCCCCATCCTGTGAGGAAAGTGCCTCCCTCACTAGCTTTACAGACAGGAAGAGGTCTAAAGGGTTAAGCTCTGCACCTGAACACAGGTCCACCAGACTACCAGCCTCTGTACATTTTGGTTGAAGCCCTGGTAGCCCATCTAGGGTCAAGAAATAGGGACACAGACACCACCTCTCCATGCAAGAATTACCCAAGAATTTCAGGGCTGTGTTGTAAAACCTATACCTAATTAGATCTTAGATCGATGGAAAAATATCTAAAATGTATCAAGTGCTTACTCAGAGCCGGCACTGTGCTAAATCTATTTATATAGATAATGTGATATAAAATATGCATTTACATCTGGCATTTAAAATACGTAAATGTAAAAGTAAAACCATGCAGATAAAAGTTACAGGAACTGTGTGTCTTACCCCGGTCACGTGGCCCTGGTGACGTTGCTGGTCAGAGGCCTCTGGCACCCCCAGACCTGGGCAGGCTGCCCAGCCTAGCCCCCGCAGCTGGCCGGCTGCAGCCACTTCCCCCTCATTCAGCCTCTGCGTCTCTGCTCTGGCTGGGCTGCCTAGCTCTCTGCGAATCTGAGCCTTCCTACCCCTTTCCCCGCTGAGCACCAGGCCCACTGGGCCTCCTGCACAGCCTCCAGAAACTTCTAAAGGGTCTTGGTGCTTTTTTGCAGCAGAGAAATGCATCAGTTGACAAACAGGAGCAGTCCATCTGTGGATAAAATGAGAGTTCCTGTGGCCAGGATTCTCACCTGGCCCTGGTTGACTCGCTCACTGCACACCTGTGGGCAATACATGGCTGTTGACTCTATATAAAGAGCTCCGCCCAGTGCTCTGGGCGTGACATGGGGCAGAGCTGCAAGACTTCAGGAGAGCAGAGCAGAGTCTGGAGTGGTGGCAGCACCTAGGACAGAGGCCCAGAGGGCAGCTGTGTGGACAGAGGGGCCCAGAGGCAGAGACTGGCTTGCTGCATGCAGACTTGCTCTGAGTGAATGGGATTTTAGTGACTGAACTGCCATTTGGAAATAAAGTTGGGTATAACCCTTTCAGCCCAAGAACGTTTTGCTGTCAATTTCTTTGGTCACATTGAATCCACAGTGAACTTGCCCGGGGCTGAAACCCACTGGCAAAACACCACCCTTAACACATGGAGGTGGGAAGTGAGGACCACACGATAAGCAGTCAGGGCTGCACAACGATATTAAGTGCACTGGGCTGGGGTCAGAGCTGTCATTGCGCCTGGCCTGCCAGGGGATGCTTCCCATCAGAGGCTGGTGACACGGTGTTCCCTCAGAGGCAGGACAGAGTGAACAGTCTCCCTGTTCCACCTGGGGAGGGGTGGGTGGGTGTGAGACCACAGGGTATTAAGAAACACTAGGTTAGTTAGCCTAGTAACTTAACAGAACCAGACAGCTTAGTAACAAGATGGATCTGTTGCCATCTGGGACATGCCCAGGGAGGGGTGTGGATGGAGAGTCACTGAGCCCCACCAGGGACACAGACCATTGAGGCAACCTCCTTACTGTGCAGATGAGGAAGCAGGTCCAGAGGGAGGAGGCCTTTCCTGAGGACACACATCAAGAGGTTTCTGGGCCTGCCATACATCTGGTCTGGTCTACTGCATGGACCCTGCCCTTGAATAGTCTTCCTTTTTGCAAGGCCACACATTCAAGGCCTAGACAGGAGCTGGCAGGGCAAGGACGGTAGTTGTCTGGCGGTGGCCCCTCCGATTCTAAGGGCGCTCCCAAGGTGGTGGCCTTCACAAGGGTGTGTGTGCTCTGGGCATCTGCAAAGACTTTCCAAGTGGCATGTGGGCACACAGCGCTTAAGGACCTCTATTTCCAGGTTGTCCCCTACTGAGATGTCAGGGTGATGCTCCTTCCGTGGCCGCCCCACAAACTGCCTCCCACACCACCCAAGAGAGAGGCCCACTCTCTTCCATCACGGGTCAGAATCCAACTGCAGTATGGGCAGAGCCCCTTTGCCAGGCACTGAGACCGGCCTCCCCATCTTTGTCCCTCCATATTTCCAGTTACCGCAGACCTGGCGATGCAGCTACAGCTGTGGGCTCATGGCAGGGTGTCTGGGTTCCCAGGCACTGTCGTGTGGGGCAGGAGAGAGAATGTTCTGGTTTATTTTTTAAGGAACGTGACCTTCGCCCCGTGCTGTCAGAGCAAGAGTCTGGTAGGAGCTAAGCAAAAAGCCCATCATGAGAGACGGACGATGTGTGTCTTCTCAGCACAGTTTAATCATCCACCCAATAATCTGTCATGTATTGAGAATTCAGAAGGGAGGTGGTGGCCATGAAGGTGGGTGTTGCTACCTCCATTTGCAAAGAAAGATGAAGCCAGACTCTTCCTGTCAGAGAATGTGTGTCTGATTGGCTATTGGACCGAAATGAGGGCCTTTGCCAACTGGGAATATGGTGGATGTTTTCCATAAACTGAATGAACTCAATCTATAGCTCCACATTGATGGAAATATACATACAGCATGTGACAAGAGTTATTTGATATTTTTTGGCAGAAAGGTGTATTGGAATTAACATTTATAGTTAAGTATTTTGATAATGATAACCCAAAAGTAACATTTTTAAGCCCATCCATAGAGCTTTACAGTCAAAGGAAATTAATTTCAATTTATATAAACGTCTTTGTTAGAGAAAATAACAATTGAGAACAGTAAAATACTTTTAAGTCTAAAAATATATCCTATTAAATTAGAATACTGAAATTAGAAACGGAAATACAAAATCTCAGACGAAAGAAACAAAAACAACAACACAGAATGTTTGTCAGAGCTGTTCACCCATTTTTAACTGGATGATCGTAGATATGATTGCTATGGGATCTGGAGACCACCGATTATGTTTAAAAGACTGATGAGACAATCTTATTTTAAAATGTCATTCACAATACATTGGAAATTACATTGTTTGCAACTGTGTAAGTGTAGGATGAAACATTGAGTCAACTTAAAAATATCCAAGGGGCCAACATCCAAAACACAAACAACAACAAATGTTGGCGAGGATGTGGAGAAAAGGGAACCCTCCTACACTGCTGGTGGGAATGCAAATTAGTTCAACCATTGTGGAAAGCAGTATGGAGGTTCCTCAAAAAACTCAAAATAGAAATACCATTTGACCCAGGAATTCCACTCCTAGGAATTTACCCTAAGAATGCAGCAGCCCAATTTGAAAAGGACAGATGCACCCCTATGTTTATTGCAGCACTATTTACAATAGCCAAGAAATGGAAGCAACCTAAGTGTCCATCAGTAGATGAATGGATAAAGAAGAGTGGTACATATACACAATGGAATATTATTCAGCCATAAGAAGAAAACAAATCCTACCATTTGCAACAACATGGATGGAGCTAGAGGGTATTATGCTCAGTGAAATAAGCCAAGCCGAAAAAGACAAGTATCAAATGATTTCACTCATATGTGGAGTATAAGAACAAAGAAAAAAACTGAAGGAACAAAACAGCAGCAGACTCACAGAACCCAAGAACGGACTAATAGTTACCAAAGGGAAAGGGACTGGGGAAAATGGGCGGGAAGGGAGGGATAAGAGGGAAAAAGGGGCATTACGATTAGCAGATATAATGTTGGGGGGGGCACGGGGAGGGCAGTACAACTCAGAAGACAAGTAGTGATTCTATAGCATCTCACTACGCTGATGGACAGTGACTGTAATGGGGTTGGTGGGGGGGACCTGATGAAGGGGTAGTTTAATAACCGTAATATTGCACATGTAACTGTAGATTAATGATAATAAAATAAATTAAAAAATATATATATATCCAAGGGAGTATGTCAGGGGGTTCCCAAACCCCCAGGTTTTTCTGAGGCTTATAAGCGAACATAAAAGTTTGGAGGTCACGACTCGAAGGCTCGCTCTTCAATCACAGACCAGATCAGGACGGGCTCATTTTCTAGAAGTCTCTCCATGTAGAACTGTGATTCGGGCTTATTTGCTTTAAGGCACAGAGATGATGTTCGCAGCTGGACGAGTGTCAGATGAGAACGCATTCGCTGATACCTTCAGCCTGCTCTGGACCTGCCTGGCACACTGGCAGCTCCGTGGATCACAGGCAGGGCTGTTGCCTTGGGGCCGGAAGGCTGTTTGGCCAAGCTGGGGAGAAGGCCCACAGGCAGGCCAGGTGCTGATGGGAGGACGTGTGGAGCTCACGGAGGCCCCTCTCTTCTAGGCAGGGTTGGAGCCTCATCCCAACTCTTCCTGCAGTGGAGGTGAGACACTGATTTTTTTCCAAAGGGCCAATGGGCACATGCTGGGAAGGCCACCAGTAAAGGTCATACATACCCCAAAAGCACATCTCTACAGGAACACCGGCAGCCACAGATGGCAGTTACTACTGAGGGCTTGCCGACAGAACCAGGGGCTTCCCACGGGCTTCTGTGGCTGATACTCAAGCAGCCTTAGGAGGGATCGGTGCTTGGAGCCCCGGGCAGCCCGCCAGCAAGCTGGGGTGAGTACAGAGGAGCATGGCACATGGGTGCATTCTAGACTCGAGGTGATCTGATGCATGGCTCTTTACTCCCAACTGTGGTCTGGGGCAAGGCTCTTTACTCACAGCCCCTCCCTGGCCTCATTCTTCTCATCTGCAAAAATGGGTCATAAGAGCTACTTGACGGGACCTTCAGGCTCCAAATCCTTCCAGGCAGCGTAGCTGCTCTCCGCCTCAAGAGGTCTGCCATCACCAGGGAAGTCTGCACCTAAAGTTAGAAGCCTGAAATCGTATCTTGAAGTTCAGGTAAGAGAACACCAGGGGACAAACCACCCTTATTTCTGTGGCTTTTCTGCTCGGCTCTGCCTGGAGCACTGTCCAGCATTTTTCATGCCTGGGGTGTCCCCAGCTGCTGCTTGAGGCCTGAGCAACCTTTCCTTCTGAACCCCAAATACCAGCACAGCTGCACAAGGGCTGGCGGCCATCTGGATGATTCCCATGTGGCCTCTTCTGGACATTTACAGGGGATGGGCAGGAGCTGCGTTCCCATCATCTGGGGGGTGGGGACTGTCCAGGGCACAGTGGGGGTGTGTGGAGGTGGAGCCCAGAAACCTGGGTCTGGCCCTGCAAAACCACTTACCTTGTCATTCAGGCAGCTGGCTGAACCTCTCTGAGCTTCATTTCTTCACTCAGCTGCCCAGCATTGGTCCAGGCAGCACCCAAGGTTGGGCCATGGGGACTCAGCGATGAGTCAGACAGGCGCTTCCCTCCAGTTTCATGGGCGAGGCAGCCAAGGAAACAGATAGGGACAGGCCTGTGAATCCTTCTGCAGAGCCAGGCAGTGTGCCCAGACATCAGGAGGACTTCCTGGAGGAGGTGACCTCTGGGTACCATGTTCTGTCAATTGAGAGGATCATAATAACTAACATTTTTTATTTCAGAGTATAATTTTATTTTAAGCTATTTTATTGTAAGAGCAATACATGCTCCTGGTGAATTTTTTTAAGAGAACAGAAAGGAAGGATGAAAAGTCTCCTTGTTTGCTCATCCCTGGAGGGTGGGGGAACCTAACTCCTGTCCCCAGTTTCTCATGTAGCCTTCCAGAGATGTTCTACGTGTACAGAAACCTACATGCCTGAACATTAGAAGCCCAGTAAGTACTAATAGTGGCTCCCACTTGTTGAGTGTTTATGAGGGGCCAGGCTCACTCTTTCAGTTAATATCTCTTGGACGTATTTCCATGCCAATAATCAGTTTTTCAAGGTGCTGAAGAAACCTGGTGTGGATTGGGGAAAAGTGAATGAACTCAGAACATGCCTGGCCCTGCGGACCCCTCCCTTGGGTTATTGTTACCTTGGTTTTCAGACAGAGAAACTGAGGCTCAGAAAAGTGGGATTCAGAGGCCACACGGTGACCAGAGGTAGTTCCATGCCATGATACCACACGGGGCCCTGGGGCCCGTGGGAGGCCACACTATTCCCAAGCCCTGGTTGAGAGCCGGATTAAATATCACCCAGGCAGGCAGGAAGCAGGTGTTGAGAGCACTGGCTTAACCCCAAAGTGCAGGTCAAAGGGCAGCCCGGCCCTCTGCCCCACAGGGCTGTGGATCACCTGCCCTCAGCAGTGTCTCAGGATTCAGGCCTACAGCCCCCACAGCCACCCAGGTGCCCACACAGGCGGGGCTCTATTCCCAAGTGCGTCATGTGGCAACCTTGACCCTGTGACTTCACTTCTGGAAACTGGGGTCCTGGTGATGGGCACAAACCCTGATGAATAAGGAGCTCTGCCATGTGGCCTGTGGTCATCCAGCAGGAGAATCATTGAGGCTATGTGACTGTCACAGGCTGGGTGACCATGAGCCTGGCAAGCCACTCACCCTTTTCTCTTTCCCTTTTTCTTTTACTGACGTGCAACTCAATAGCACATTAACTCTTTTAAAGAGTACGGCTCAGTGGCATTCAGCACATTCACAGTGTTGCGCGACCATCACCTCTGTGTGGTCCCAAACCGTTTCCAACACCCCCAAAGGAGACCCCGTACCTGTTCAGCAGTTCTTCCCTATCCCCCCAGCCCCCCAGCCCCTGGCAGCCACCAGCCTGCCTTCTGTCTGTACGGAGACCTTTCAGAGCAGTGGAATCACACAGTATGTGGGCTTTGACAGCTGGTTCTTTCCACTTGGCACGGTGTCTGTGAGGGTATCCACGCCAGAGGGTGTGTCCGCAGAATGAAGAGATTCCTTGTTGGGGGTGAATAATATTCCATGCTCTGAATATGCCACATTTTGCTGATCCATTCTTCCATCTGTGGTCTTCAGAGCCGTTTCCCCCTTTGGGCTGCTCTGACACCAGCCTTTCCCGCCACAGTCCCCCACCTGTGAAAATGGGCCCAGCCAAGGTGCCCACCTCCTGGAGGTTTTGGGGGGATTAAATGAGCTGTGAATGGAAACCCTGTACCATACGCGTGCAAGCACGCCACTGCTCTCTCTGTTGGGTGCTTCCTGCACACCCTGACCTTCGCTGCACACTTCCTGAGTACTGCTCTAACTCATAACGTGTTTCAACCTGTTTATGGCAATGCTTTTCATTCACATGTTAAGTCCTTTAGCAACTTCCACGGTAGGCAGTGCATAAGAGAAAACCTAGGCCCTGAAAGGTCAACTAAGGAGTTGCCTGTGGAGGGAAAATGTGGACCCAGCTGACCTGATCCTGAAGCCCATGTTCTTCGTGCCCATGTGGGTCTGCAGCAGCAGGGGTGGCTCGCCCAGCCGTGCGGTGGTGTCCCGGGGAGTTGCCACTGGGCTAGTGATTGTGGGGGACTTTCACTTTCCTTTTCCCCTGGACTTTCTCTGTTCTGCATTTCTGTAATTGTTTGTTTTTACAATGAGCAGATAATAATTTCAGATAATAATTTTGTAATCAGAAAGAAACAGCAAATATAATTTTAGATCATAACATATATGTTAAGTGAAAAGAGCCAGACGTAAAGGTCAGGTGCAGCCTAATCCCCGGCAGTTCAGGAAGCCCACAGAAAACCCTCGGCAGCTGTCCTCCTACACTTTACCGAGGTTTGTTTCTGGAGAGTGGGAGGGGGTGATTCTGTGATTTCTTCATATTAAATGTGATATCTTTCTAGCTTTTCTAATTTTAGTTTGACAACAGACAACTATCTCTTTTACATTCAGAAAGAAAGTAATTCTAGAACAAAAGACAGACATTCCCAGCCATGTTTCTGCCTTAGGCCTGGCCAGGTGGGTGAGTCAGATCCACTGAGGGGCCAGCGAGCTCACGTGGAAGCTGTCAGAGACCTGTCATCATGTCAGAGGGAGGGTCCTGCCTCTAGGGACATGCCCAGGGGTTGCTAGCCTGACACTGCCCTTTGTCACCCCATCTCCACCCCAGGGACACAAAGAGGGCTCTCCAGCCTTGCGCTCCCAGCACAGTGCCTAGAGCAGGGGCACCTTGGCCCTCGGCTTTCCCTGTATCCTGCCTCCCCACGCATCCCAGACGCCTTGCTTTGCTTAGGCACTGCCTTCCACCTGGGGTTCCTTCATTCCTGGGGCACATTTCCCAAACCCTCACTATCCCTCAGGCACAATCGGTTGGCCCAGTGCAGTGTTAAGAAGAGCCGCCCGTGGTTCGAAGGGGGCTCTTGTCCCAGGCGACAGTGGGCAAGCTCCCACGCCCTAGTCTCAGGCAGTCCTTGCCTCCTCCCCGTGGGGCAGGATTGCCTGTCCTGATCGTGGCTGAGCTCCTGGGTCAGGGCCTGGAACGCAGAAGGCACCGAGTTCGTGCTGAGTGCATGATACTGTACTATCCCAACTCTAGAACAGACACCTGCGACCCATGGGGGTTGAGCAGCTCATCTGAAGTCACACAGCCAGGGGGCGGCAGGGCCACGAAGAGCTGTGAGATTCCAGACCAGGGCTCCTGCCTGCCGCGTGCCAGCCTTCCCCACTCTGGGTCCTGGTTGCCAGTGGGAGCTGGCCCCCTGAGAGCTGCAGAGGGCTCTCTGTGAGGGAGCTGGCAGCAGTCCATGGGCTCTGACACCGGACAGCCAGAGTGCGAATCTCAGTCCTGCCAATTACTAGCAGTGTGACCTTGATCAAGCCTCCTAATCCCTCTGCGCCCTGGCTTCCTCATCTGTAAAATGGGTGCAGCAATAGTGCCTTGCATAACTGCAGGGTGGCGTGAGCAGGGCCTGGTCCGGGGTATGCATGGAGTCTGCTTATGAGAGGAATCAGAGCTCCTCAGGGGGTCAGCTGAGCTGCTGGGAAGAGGCTGCTGGATGTGGGGCTGGGCAGAGGCAGCTAGGCCTCCTCCCTGGCTTGGCGTGTCCACTGAGCCCCTCAACCTGTTTGGACATCTCCTTAGGTCCTTCTCTCTCTGCTTGACACACACCTCAGTCTGAGGCCCCATTTCCCACTTGCCCTGGCTTCAAGTGACCCCCCTTGCCTAGGAAAAGGAGAGTTGAGCCCCCCAGGCAGGGCTGGGAACGTTTGGTGTAGCTAGGGTGGCCAGAGAGATGGCAGCCCCGTAGAGATAACACTGCAGGGTCAAGCGGCTGGACTAACTTCAGCTAGGGGAGTCCAGAAGCTTCCCTGAGGTAGTGCCACTGCAGCAGTTTGTGCCCCCGGGGTGGGGGTTTGACAAGCCAAGCCAAGAGGAGAAAGATTCTCAGCCAAGGAAGGGGCGGACTGTGCAAGGGCAGCGAGGGTGGAAGACACTGCAGCTGACCCCACAGCCACATCTGCTTGGGCAGGACACCCGGGCTGGCGGCCCCAACCCTGACAGCACCGGCCAGAGAACAGGGCAGAAGGGTCTGGCCCCTGGCAGCCTGGCCCACGAGCTTGGCTGATACACACGGCCTGAGCCAAGGAGGGTGGGCAGGCTGGGCAGCTGTGGGTGGCGGGGCTGGCTCCTCGGCCTCCTCAGGCTGTCACTCCCATCCTGACCTCCAGGCCACTCCGTGAGTTTGTAGGCCAGTCACAGCCCGGCTGATGGGGGGCTGGCGGGCTGCCTCCCGGCCCTGCCCACAGTGTGTCCTGACACAGCTCCATCCAGGAGAGGCCCAGCCTCACTCAGCACAGGGCGGGGCGTGCAGTGGCCCCATGTACAAACACCTAGGAGGGGTGCATCCTTGGGCTTTGCACGGGGCTGGCCAGCCTCTGGGAAAGGCCACGGTCAGCCCAGGAGGGCAGAGCCCAGCTGGGGCAGCTCCAGAGCCAGCGGCAGCATCCTCTCTGGCCAAGGCCAGGCCGCTGCTCTGGCCTCCTATGGCCGTCGCGTCCCTGGCTGCCCCATCCCTCCCGCCCACCCCCGCCCCAGCCAGCTCACACTCCTGCCGGCTAACATGCTGACTCTCATGACCCCTCACCCATGCATGAACCCGTGCTGCGTATGGGGCATTTCACCTAAAAGGGGCTGTCATCCCCTCCCAAAAACCCTGTTCAGCTGCGGCCGTGGGCCGGCCTTGTGCTGGTTCTGGGGGCCCAGCCTGCCCAGCAGAGACAGCCAGCGGGCTGCACTCAGCACCTGCCACTGAAATGCAGGCCCAGGGTGGGGGGCCTGGGGGGGTTACAGCAAGGCTTTCCTGAGGAGACGGCCTTTGGTGTGGCCTTGGAGGGGCCCCTGCGGCCTGGGCTTCCGCCCCTCATGCCACTCGGGAAGCCCGGGCTCTCCGCTAGCTCCCAGTGCCGTGCACACCCCGCGCTTTGGTACAGGCCCAGTGGAATAAATGTACATGGAATACATGAATGAGGGAGTGAATGAAACGAGGTGGAGAAGGTTTTATTATCTTTGTGTCAGACTCAGATTTCTTCTCAGGGAGAGAACTCGACTCTGGGAAGTTACTTGGAGGAGATTCTTAGGGTGGGAATTGGCGCGTCCAGGAACACTTGGTGACTGAGTGGTGGGCAGTCTGCCTCCCAGGTTCCCACCCAGGGAGTGAGTGGCGCTCTCCCCAGCCAAGGCCGCCCCAGGGCAGGGAAGTCCTGATGGTCAGAGTCCGGCTTCAGGCCTTCCACTGACCGCTCTTGGGCTCAGTCTTCCCACCTGTGTAATGGGATTGTGACTGTCGTGTGCCTGGGGCTCTGTGGGGTAGCAGATAGCTTTGCTCCTTCAGAGTTAGTCTGTGCTCCCCGCTCTCTGGAGCCCCATGTAGTTTATGGGGAGACACCATGGAGATCCTGAGCATGCAGCTCCCTTTTCATTTATGCTCCTGGGCACCCTGGGGCCAGCCACACTGGCTACTGGCACCCTCTTTAATTGTCACGTCTGTGACGTGTCAGAGAAGAGGAGAGAAGTCTTCCCAGAGGCCTCCTGACACACACTGGTTCCCAGGAGGGAAGGCAGGGCTCCAGGACAGCTGGGCTGCATCTGCCAGGAAAGCCTGGCAGGGCCTGGGCCAGCTTCTCAAAGGGGAGGCGAAGGAGGGAGAGACAGAGGGGGAGATGGAAACTGAAAGGAGCACCAGAGGGTCAGGAACAGAAAGACAGGGAGTCAGGAGGGGGTGAAGGAGGAAGGCCATGGGGCAGGAGGGCAGGGAGGGGAATCCGGAGAGGCAGCCTGGACAGAGCAGCTCTGGTCTGGCCATGGGGGCCCCTGGGCCTGGGCAGCCCTGCCAAAGCCCACCAAAGGCAGCTGGGAGGTCTACCCACTGTCCCCTCCTCCCTGTTCCCAGCAGGAACACACGCTCCCTTCCTAGGCAAGCACACGTGTGCCCACTGACACACCATCACACACACACGGGCTCACACACACCCACACACTCACCATCACCGGCCAACACAGGCAACTGCATGAGCGCCCACTCCCATGTTCAGCTGCATGCACACGTGGTCAGCATGACCCCGCAGCTCCCAGGCTGCTGGGGACCGGGAGAGACCCAGGCACTCAGGGTCACACCCAGAACCTCTCTCCTGGCGCTGTGGGTGCCCTGGCCCATAAATTCCCCCGAAAGTGCCTGCTGCTCCTGGAGCCTCCCAGAGCTTCGGTGGGAGCGGACGTTTCCCTCCAGGGTCCCCACATCCCTGCTCCAGAGCTGATCCTGCCCACCCCGCATTCATTCCACAGTTTGACAGCAGCTGGTCCCACCCCTTGGGCATCCTCTGTAAGCGGTTGTCTAGTGTAGGCCACACGTCCCCCTGCCCTCAGCCCAAGTCGGGGGCAGAAGGGAAGGACTGGGGTGGCTCCAGGAAACCAGTGGAGGCTCAGAATATCCTGCCTTGAGGGATGACCTCTGTGCAAAGGGATTTGTGGCAGTGACAGAACCCACGGGAGCAGAACAGATCCATGATGCCCAGTTACCGCAGTGGGTGCCCGCTGAAAATGGCCCTGTGCCAAAATGATCACAAAATAATACAAGGCTGACCGTTTTATACACTCACACACTTTTTCCCCCTGCAGTTACCTTTTAAATTGAATTTTTTTAGATATAATTCACAAAACATAAATTTGTCATTTTGAAGTATCCAATTCAGTGGCTTCTTGTATATTCATAATATACATAATGTACATTGAACAAGCATCGCCACTCATTCTAGAACATTTTCATCACCCTCAAAAGAAACTTTGTACCCGTTAGCAGTCACTCCAAATTCCTCCCTCCTCCCAGCCCCTGGCAGCCACCAATCTATTTTTTGTTTCTATTGATTTGTCTATTTTGGACATTTTATATAAATGCAATCATTCAATATGTGGTCATTGGCATCTAGATTCTTTCAATTAGCATCATGTCTTTGAGGTTCATTCATGTCCCAGTATCAGTACTTCATTCCTTTTTATGACTGAATAATATCCCACTGTATGGAGAGATCACATTCGTTTACCATTCCTCCCTCCATGACTCTTTGGAGGGTCAAACTTTTAAGACATGTTGTTTACAAAATACTTTTGGAAACAGTATACGGTTAAAAACTATCCTCTCATGTCATTTTCCTTATTAAGAAATGAAGTCTTTCCTATGCTAAAATGTTTTTTCTTTGAAGAAACTGGTGAGTTTAGATGAAAGTTCTTAGTGAAATGTCCTTGTTGGGAAAGAACAGAGTTGGCAACTCTAACCTGACCCCAAAACTTTTCTACTCTCTTTGCCTGGGAATCATATGGCTGATGAGCTGGCAGACGTGTTCAGATGTGACGTTATGGATAGCGGGAGGCAGGTGCCTTCCCCTTTTCTTAGGGTTTCATTAGGGGTTTATTGTCACAATGTTTTCAGAAACCTGCATCCAGGAGGAGAAGACCAGATTCCCAGCCTGCGGGAATGGACATTCTTTGTGACCTCCTCCCCGTCCTGGGGGCAGCTCTGGGCAGGCCAGGGGATGGAAGTAGGAGGGCACTTACAGCCACTGAGTCACCAGCTGTGGGGAAGTCAGGCCTGCTGATTTCACCTGCGTGCCTTGCTCCCTGCTGTCAACTCAGAGTAACAATAACAGACAGTTGTCCACTGCATTCTGTTGTCCCCAGTAAGCTTAGGTCTCAGCCACCTAGAAATGGGCTTGAGGGTGGTTTGGTGCAAAGGAGATAAGGAAAAGTGACTCCATTCAATGTGTTAAAATTACAGGCACATGGAGGTTATTGTAACAGTAATACAAAAAAGCAAATCAAAAATTTTAAAGTAGGAAAAGAAAGAAAGAAAATCACCTATAATCTCACCGCAACACACTCGCATTTTGATGAACTTTTGACTTGCCTAAATATTAAAAAAATAAAAAATAAAACACTTTTTTTCTGATTGCATTAGTTGTACAGCTTCACTGTAGTAAAGATGTAAAGGAAAAGATAAAGGGGAGAGCAGAATGACTCATTATACCACAAAAAAGCAATCACAATCAATGTATTGGTGCATTTCCTTCCAGTCTTTTTTTTAAGCTATTGTATTTTTCATAATTGAATCATACACAACATTGCAGCGATTTTCATACACAGTTTCACAGTCTTTTTTATCTGAAATCATGGACTGAATTTTTCCAAGCTGCTAAAAAAATGTTTGAAAACATTTTAATGCTAGGAGTTTAAACACGTAGGAATAATTTTGTATCCAATCTTTCGTTATTGTATCTTTCACATCCATCAGGTTACTATGTAGCTTGACACAGCTCTCTTTGCTAATTGAAGTGTGCAAATGCATTCATCCAGTGGATAATCATAACTCACTTAGCCATTCCTCTCCTGATGGGCAGGTCTTTGCTATTACAAATGATGCTTCAAAATACACTTTTGTAAGTCAAATATTTCCTCTGGGTAGGTTCCTATATATGTGCTTACTGGGTAAAAGAGTATAAATAATGTTATGGTTCTATTTATGTGTAATTTTGCAGAATTTGTTTTCATACTTTTGCAGGTGTGAAACTGACCAGAAATCTACATTGTTTTGACATAAAATGGGAAAATAAGTGCATCTTTATTAGACATATATATGTAAGTAAATAAGTAAAACAATGGCAGCAGACAAACCCGGGGGCTTCATTTCTGCCAGACAGTCTCAGAATCACAGGGATCCCCACCAAGCCTTCTGGGAGCAGGAAAACCCCATACAGGCAACAGAAGGAAATGGTGGCCAAGTGGACAAGAAGCTGAAGACACTGCCCCCCAGGTGTTTCTATGCCTGCAGGTGGGCAGGTGCACAGCCATCAGACAGCAGAGTCAGTGCACACAGCTGGAAAACCCTTGGGAGCCGGTTCACCAGTGTGCCAGGGGGACCACAGGAAATATGGACTGCTGCCTACAAATCGAATATCTATTTTCATTTTGCATTCTCTCCCTGCATTTTAATAATCTTTTTCAAAGGATGGTTTTTCATACATTTTCTTCCAGGTATTTTTCTGTCTTTTATGAAAATGTGTTACTTGGTAATTAGGGACTAAATGTCATTAAAAAAAATTTTTTTTATGTTGGTAAAAAATCTGTTTATGTTATGAGACATAAAATTTACCACTTTAACCATTTTTAAGTGTACACTCCGGTGGTGTTAAGTACATTCATGATGTTGTGTAACCTTCACTATTATCTATTTCCAGAACTTATTCTCATCAGCCCAAACAGAAACTCTGCACCCACTGGACAATGGTTCCCCACTCCTCCCTTCCCACTGTGACCTCTCTTCTACTTTCTCTCTCTATGAATTTGCCTAATCTAGGGACCTCATATAGGTGGATCATATAACATTGTCTTGTTTGTCTGGCTTATTTCATTTAGCATAATGTTTTCAAGGTGCATCTGTGTTGCAGTATGTGTTTGTTATTATGGCTAATTATTATGTGTTCGTTGGTCTGGTTCAGAAGCTCAGTATTAAGGCTGAGTAATATTGCATTGTATGGATATGCCCTATTTTGTTTATCTATTCATCTGTCAATGCATACTTGGGCTGCTTCCATCTTTTGTCTGTTGTGAATAATGCTGAACATTGGTGTATAAGTATCTATTTGAGACCTGCCTTCAGTTCTTTTGGATCTATATCTAGGAGTGGAATCACTGGATCACCTGGTAATCTTTGTTTAACTTTTTTGAGGAATTGTCAAACGGTTTTCCTCAGCAGCTGTATGATTAAATGTCATTAAAAAAAACATATGTCTTTAATATTGTTAAGTTGTCAAAACTACCCAGAGAGATCTACAGATTCAATGCAATTTCCATAAAAATCCCAATGACACTTTTTTTTAGAAATGGAAAAATCCATCCTAAAATTAGTATAGGACCTCAAGGGACCTTGAATAGAACAAAGTTGTAGGTCCCATACCTCCTGATTTGAAACTTACTACTAAACTACAGTTATCAAAACAGTGTGGTACTGACATAAAGACAAAATTCAAACCAATGGAATAGAACAGAAAGCCCAGAAATAAAACCTTGCAAATAAGGTCAAATGATTCTCAACAAGGGTGCCAAGACCATTCAATGGAGAAAGGAGAGCCTTTTAAATAAATGGTGTTGGGAAAACTGGATGGCCACCTGAGAAAGAATGAAGTTGGACCCTTATTTGACACTAGATACAAAACTTAGCTCAAAAAATGGATCTAAATGCAAAAGCTAAAACTATAAAATGTATAGAAGAAAACATTGGGGGAAAGCTTGGTGACATTGGATTTGGTCATAATTTCTCATACATGACATCAAAAGTACAGGCAAAAAGAAAAAATAGATAAATTGCATTTCATCAACATTTCAAATGTTTGTGCATCAAAGGACGCTATCAACAGAGTGAAAAGGCAGCCCATAGAATGGGAGAAAATATTTGCAAATCATACACCTAGTAAGAGATTAATATTCAGAATATACAAAGAATTACAACTCAGTGATAACAAAAACAAGCTGATACTAAAATGGGCAAAAGGCTTGAATTGGTGTTGGTTGGGCTGACCTTTGGGTCCTACCTGGTTCCGAGCATCCTAGCTTTTCTCAGTGTCTTGCACCTCTCCACGGAGGAGGCAGTTGCCCTGGCTGTCCCCAGAGTGGTGGATCAACTTCCCGGGGTGTCATCCTCCATGAGGAGCCACTAGACTGGATGGGGACTCTTGATCCCCAAAGTCAGGGCAAAGGAGAAGCAGCTATTTGGAGGTGGGAGAGGCATGGCGTCCTTTGTGAGGTCCCTTACAGTCCCCAGCAAGTCAGGTTTAGCAAGAGGGGGTGCTTATTTCTTGGGTTTGATGTCAGGAAAGTAATGGGTGGTTGTGGAGAGATGGCTTGGGAGGGTCAGTCCTAGGAGTGGCCCAGTGGACGGACAGCAGCCAGAGGTGTGACAGTGACAAACATAGTAACCCCGCTGGCGACTGGCTAGCAGGGCCATGCCTTGTACCCTTGCAGAGTTCCTGATCCTCTCCTCCCAGCCCTGCCGAGAGGCCCCATGACCACCCACGGCAAAGCAGCCCTCCCCCCCGCCTCACTTTCTCTGTGCTCTTGCCACGCCTTGTGCCTCCTCTCCATGTCCTTCACTAGAATGACAGGTCCTCTGGGCAGCCCCCTGCTCTGGTCACGGCGCTGTCCTCAGTGCCAGCCGCAGGACCTGGCACATAGTAAGTGCCCAGGAAACATGTATCTGAGGAATGGATGCGTTCTATGGGAAGAAGTTTGCTTTAAACAGTTTTTCAGAGTGGCTGTGTAACCTCTCCAACAGCACCCAGCCAGAGAGAGGCAGGGCTGTGATTTGAAGCAGGCGTCCCCCCAGGAGTGGGGTCTTCTTGTGCCAGGAAACTCGGAGCCTGCTGCTCAGAGTAGGAGGTGTTTGCAGTGCCTCTCTCTGTGTGACGTGATGGGACACCCTCTGCGTGAGCTCCCGGGAGCGGGCTCTGTAGTGTCTTTGTCATTGCACTGAGGGTTAGGGTTCCCTCCTTGCTCCTGCTGGGGATTTTACTCCTCCTTGAAGTCCTGGCTTGAGGGGCACCTCATTTAGGAAGCTTCTGCCGACCTGTCTGTCCCAAGCCAAGGATCCCCTTCCGTCTCTAGACAATCCTAGCATCTTGTAGTAGTTCCTACGAGTGACTCCATCATGGAGAACCCTAAGGACAACAGAAAGGCTTCGGGGGCACACCTGTCCAGGTTTGAATCTGGATTGGCTAGTAGCAGGCTGCGGGACAGATCCTGGCCGTACTGCTTCACCCCTCGGCAGGGAAAGTGGCTCTCACCTGGACAAAGGAGACACGAATACCTACCCTGCCAGGGCCGCCGCAATACAGCACCACTGACCAGGGGGCTTAAACAGCAGACATTTACTGGCTCACAGTCTGGAGGACAGAAGTCCAAGATCGAGGTGTCAGCAGGTTGGTTCCCTCTGAGGCCTCTCTCCCTGGTGTGTAGGTGGCCATCTTCCCCCTACGGTCTCGCATGGCTGTCCCTGTGCGTGTGTCTGTTTCCTCCTCTCTTCTTACAAGGACACCAGTCCTATTGGATTACATCCCATCTATATGACCTCATTTTAACTTGACTTGTTTAAAGACCCCATCTCCAAATACAGCCACATTCTGTGAGGGGATGAGTTAGGGCTTCCACATACAGATTTTGGGGAAACAACTAAGCCCACAGCACTGCCCCTCATCTGATATTTGAATTCTTGTTATAAGGCCTCTGGCAAAGGCTGCCCAGCCTCGGCTCGCACCTCCGTGGCAAGGTGCTCTCCAGTCCCCACAGCTTTCACTGTGGACCAGGACTTCCATGCGGTGGCTGCCGTCCTTCAGAGCAGCCCCACAGGCCAGGCTGAATACCTTTGGCCTTCAAGAAGGGGAGGAGGCTATTTCACAATTCTCAGCAATTCAAAACAGGTTGGTTACTGCCTAAACAGCAAGAGAGCTTGCTTGTTTTGGAAGACGAATTCAAAGGCAGATTCCTGCTGGTGGAGTTATCTGTGTTTTGTTATCTGCCTTGAGCAGAAATGGCTTTGGAACACCCCAACAGCGTGGACACCTTATTTGCCTAGATAAATGTCATGTTTGCGCCCAAAGAAGGTTATAAAATAGCCACCTTGGGCAGTGGGGAGGGGTGTGGTCTTTAGGGTGACCACTATGAAACTGAAAATTTTCTCCCCCTCCCAAATGAGCTGGATTGTCTTTGTGTGATCTCAGCCAGATGGCAAAGGGATGTCACCAGGGTCATGTAGATGAAGTCTTACAAGACTCAGCTTGACTTTGAAAATTCCTTCTCAGAGCTCTGCAAATGAGCCAATTTTTTTTAACCCTGATTTTTACCCTGTCATTCTATTTTTTTCACATTACAAACATAGTATGCATTTATTGTATAGTACTGAAAATATAGTGCAAGGTAAAGGAGAAGAAAATAAAAATTACCTTTAATTCATCACCCAGAAATCAATGACTGTTAACATTTTTTTTATTAAGGTATTATTGATATATACTCTTATGAAGGTTTCACATGAAAAAACAATGTGGTTACTACTTTTACCCATATTATCAAGTCTCCACCCATACCCTAATGCAGTCACTGTCCATCAGTGTAGTAAGATGCCGCAGATTCACTATTTGCTTTGTCTGTGCTACACTGTCTTCCCTGTGACCCCCTCACACCATGTGCAGCAATCATAATACCCCTCAATCCCCTTCTCCTACCCTCCCCACGCACCCTGCCCTACTTCTCCCCTTTGGTAACTGCTAGTCCCTTCTTGGAGTCTGTGAGTCTGCTGCTGTTCTGTTCCTTCAGTATTTGCTTTGTTTTATACTCCATAAATGAGGGAAACCATTTGGCACTTGTCTTTCTCCACCTGGCTTATTTCACCGAGCATAATATCCTCCAGCTCCATCCATGTTGTTGGAAATGGTAGGATTTGTTTCTTTCCTATGGCTGAATAATATTCCACTGTGTATATGTACCACATCTTCTTTATCCATTCATCTACGATGGACACTTAGGTTGCTTCCATATCTTGGCTATTGTAAATAGTGCTGCGATAAACATAGGGGTGCATATGTCTTTTTGAATCTGAGAACTTGTATTCTTTGGGTAAATTCCTAGGAGTGGGATTCCTGGGTCAAATGGTATTTCTATTCTTAGGTTTTTGAGGAACCTCCATATTGCTTTCTGACTGTTAACATTTCGATGCATTTCTTGCATTTCTCTCTCTCATCAAAGGGATTATACTTTAAAAAAAGGTTGCATTGTTATCTTTTGTACCCACTAGATCTGGCAGATAGAGCAGTGAATGAGATAGCCAAGGGCCTGCCCGCAGGGAGTTCAGTCTAAATAAACATATAAATGAACTCTCAGATTGTTTCCAATTTTCCTGTTACAAACAATGCCCTAGCGACCATCCTCATAGGCAAGTGTCTGAATACACAGGAGTTGATTGCATAAGATAAGTTTCTAAAAGTGGAATTTATGAGACAAGTTTTTCCCTTCATAAAGAAACAAAAATGGTCACCTTATGCATGCGTGTATTAGTAGTATGTTGATGTCATCTGACAATTACCTCCTCTACCTTGATTGGACAATTTTCAATTACAGACCTCTAGACTGGATGAGAAGAGATTTTTCAGGCTTTCCTGTCTGGGCTGACCCCTCTCCCGCTCCCTGTTGAGCTTACATCCCCCCAGGAACAGCACGCTCTCTCCTTCTTCAGGCAGTTCTGCCATCCTAGCATGGCTCTGCCCTGGTGATGCCTGGGTTCTTGTTCACAAAGCCGAAGAATGAGCTTCACAAACACTCAAGGTAGGAGAGCAAGGTACAGGCTTTTATTTAGAGATAAAGTGAAAGGAAAGAGCTCCTGGCTCACACCAGGAGGGGTCAAGAGAGTCCGGGGTGGTGCATTGTCTAGGGGTTTTATAGGCAATTGAGGATTTTCAAGAACATGAAAAAAAGCTTAGGGGTGTGGAATTTTTAAGTGGTCTCAGAATATTTAGAATTAATTTAACACAAGCAACTTCCTGCTCTGATGATTTGTCCCTGAGATACCAGCATCTTGGTCTGGGGGCATATGAAACAAGGCCACCTGCTCAGCCCCCAAGGTGGGCTGAAGTGTTGTTTGCTAAAGAGTAAGTTAAGAATTTCTAGGTGCGTGGAGCTGTGGTGTGGAAATAGAAAGCTATCGACAGACAACCAGTTACTACAGACAGACAAAAAGCAGAACAAAAAATGCCCACGGGGACTTCCGGGAAGATGGCAGCGTGAGCAGGGCGGCAGAAATCTCCTCCCAACACTATATTTATCTACAAAAACACAGCAAATACATCTATTCCTAAAAGAGAGACCAGAATACACAGGAAAGCGCACAGCGTGCAGCTATACCCGAGAGGACTCAGCACCCCAAGAGGCGGTCTTAAGGAGCCCAGCTGACATACATGGCAACTACCAGTGACCACTTCTATAGCCATGAAAAGACAGAGGAATATGGTTCAGACCAAAATCAACCAGACAACCCCAGAGAGGGAGTCTGAAGGGATGGAAATGCACAGTCTTCCTGAAAAAGAATTCAGAATAAAAGTCATAACCATGCTGATGGACCTACAGACAAATGTGCAAGAGCTGAGGGAGGAAGTGAGGGAAGTGAGGAAAGACAATGCAGAAATCAGACAAGCAATCGACGGGCTTAACAGCAGACTGGATGAGATGCAAGAGACTGTTAATGGAATAGATATCAGAGAACAAGAATACAGAGAAGCGGGGGCAGAGAGAGATAAAAGGATTTCTAGGAATGAAAGAATATTAAGAGAACTGTGTGACCAATCCAAACGGAACAATATTCGCATTATAGGAGTACCAGAGGAAGAAGAGAGAGAAAAGGGATAGAAAGTGTCTTTGAAGAAATAATTGCTGAAAACTTTCCCTCGCTGGGGAAGGAAATAGTCTCGCAGTCCACCGAAGCCCACACATCTCCCAACACAAGGGACCCAAGGAAGACAACACCAAGACACATAATAATTAAGATGGCAAAGATCAAAGATAAAGACAGGGTATTAAAGGCAGCTAGAGAGAGAAAAAAGATCACCTACAAAGGAAAACCCATCAGACTATCATCAGACTTCTCAACAGAAACCTTACAGGCCAGAAGAGAATGGCATGATATATTTAACATTATGAAACAGAAGGGCCTTGAACCAAGAATAATGTATCCAGCACGATTATCATTTAAATATGATGGAGGGATTAAACAATTTCCAGACAAACGAAAGTTGAGAGAGTTTGCCTCTCATAAACCACCACTACAGGATATCTTAAATGGACTGCTCTAGATGGAAGCACACCTAAGGCTAAAAAGATGTCACCAGAGAAAATAAAATCATAGCAAAGAAAGCAGACCATCCAAATACTAACTAAAGGCAAAGAATAAAACACCTATTATAGAAAGAATGGAGGAGGAGGAATAAGAAGGGAGAGAAATAAAGAAACATCAGACTGTGTTTACAATAACTTAACAAGAAAGTTAAGTTAGATTGTTAGATAGTAAAGAAGCAACCCTTGAACCCTTGGTAACCACGAATCTAAAGCCAGCAATGGCAATAAGTACATACCTATCAATAATCACCCTAAATGTAAATGGACTGAATGCACCAATCAAAAGACACAGAGTAACAGAATGGATAAAAAAGCAAGACCCATCTATATGCTGCCTACAAGAAACTCACCTCAAATCCAAAGATATACACAGACTAAAAGTGAAGGGATGGAAAAAGATATTTCATGCAAACAACAAAGAGAAAAAAGCAGGTGTTGCAGTACTTGTATCAGACAAAATAGACTTCAAAACGAAGAAAGTAGGAAGAGATAAAGAAGGACATTACATAATGATAAAGGGGTCAGTCCAACAAGAAGATATAACCATTATAAATATATATGCACCCAACACAGGAGCGCCAGCATATGTGAGACAAATACTAACAGAATTAAAGGAGGAAATAGACAGCAATGCATTCATCTTAGGAGACTTCAACACACCACTCACTCCAGAGGACAGATCAACCAGACAGAAAATAAGTAAAGACACAGAGGCACTGAACAACACACTAGAACAGATGGACCTAACAGACATCTACAGAACTCTACACCCAAAAGCAACAGGATACACATTCTTCTCAAGTGCACATGGAACATTTTCCAGAATAGACCACATACTAGGCCACAAAAAGAACCTCAGTAATTTCAAAAATATTGAAATCCTACCAACCAACTTCTCAGATCACCAAGGTATAAAACTAGAAATAAATTTTAGAAAGAAATCAAAAAGGCTCACAAATACATGGAGACTTAACAACACTCTCCTAATTAATCAATGGGTTAACGACCAAATCAAAACAGAAATCAAAGAATATATGGAGACTAATGACAACAACAACACAAAGCCACAACTTCTGTGGGACGCAGCAAAGGCAGTTCTAAGAGGAAAGTATATTGCAATCCAGGCCTATTTAAAGAAGGAAGAACATTCCCAAATGAATAGTCTAAAGACACAATTACTGAAATTGGAAAAAGAAGAACAAATGAGGCCCAAAGTCACCAGAAGGAGGGACATAATAAAGATTAGAGAAGAAATAAATAAAATTGAGAAGAATAAAACAATAGAAAAAATCAATGAAACCAAGAGCTGGTTCTTTGAAAAAATAAACAAAATAGATAAACCCCTAGCCAGACTCATTAAGAGAAAAAGAGAATCTACACACATAAACACAATCAGAAATGAGAAAGGAAAAATCACGACGGACCCCACAGAAATACAAAGAATCATAAGAGAATATTATGAGAATCTATATGCTAACAAGCTGGAAAACATAGAAGAAATGGACAACTTCTTAGAAAAATACAACCTTCCAAGACTGACCAAGCAAGAAACAGAAAAACTAAACAGACCAATCACCAGTGACGAAATCGAATTGGTAATCAAAAAACTACCCAAGAACAAAACCCCTGGGCCTGATGGATTCACCTCTGAATTCTACCAGACATATAGAGAAGAAATAACACCGATTCTCCTTAAAGTTTTCCAAAAAATAGAAGAGGAGGGAATACTTCCAAACTCATTCTATGAAGCCAGCATCACTCTAATACCAAAACCGGGCAAAGACCTCACCAAAAAAGAAAATTACAGACCAATATCCCTGATGAACGTAGATGCAAAAATACTCAACAAAATATTAGCAAACCGAATTCAAAAATACATCAAGAGGATCATACACCATGATCAAGTGGGATTCATCCCAGGGATGCAAGGATGGTACAACATTCGAAAATCCATCAACATCATCCACCACATCAACAAAAAGAAGAACAAAAACCACATGATCATCTCCATAGATGCTGAAAAAGCATTTGACAAAATTCAGCATCCATTCCTGATTAAAACTCTCAACAAAATGGGTATAGACGGCAAGTACCTCAACATCATAAAGGCAATATATGATAAACCCACAGCTAACATCATACTTAACGGTGAGACGCTGAAAGCTTTTCATCTAAGATCGGGAACAAGACAAGGATGCCCACTCTCTCCACTGTTACTCAACATAGTACTGGAGGTCCTAGCCACAGCAATCAGACAAAACAAAGACATACAAGGCATCCAGATTGGTAAAGAAGAAGTCAAATTGTCACTATTTGCAGATGACATGATACTGTACATAAAAAACCCTAAAGATTCCATTCCAAAACTACTAGAACTAATATCTGAATTCAGCAAAGTTGCAGGATACAAAATTAACACACAGAAATCTGTTGCTTTCCTATACACTAATGATGAACTAACAGAAAGAGAAATCAGAAAAACAATTCCATTCACAATTGCATCAAAAAGAATAAAATACCTAGGAATAAACCTAACGAAGGAAGTGAAAGACCTGTATTCTGAAAACTACAAGACACTCCTAAGAGAAATTAAAGAGGACACTAACAAATGGAAATGCATCCCATGCTCTTGGCTAGGAAGAATAAATATTGTCAAAATGGCTATACTACCTAAAGCAATCTACAGATTCAATGCAATCCCTATCAAACTACCAACAGCTTTCTTCAATGAACTGGAACAAATAATTCTAAAATTCATATGGAACCACAAAAGACCCCGAATAGCCAAATCAATCCTGAGAAGGAGGAATAAAACAGGGGAATTACACTCCCTGACTTCAAGCTCTACTACAAAGCCACAGTAATCAAGACAATTTGGTATTGGCACAAAAACATACCCACAGACCAGTGGAACAGAATAGGAAATCCAAACATTAACCCAAACATATACAGTCAATTAATATTTGATAAAGGAGCCTTGGATATACAATGGGGAGATGACAGCCTCTTCAGCATCTGGTGTTGGAAAAACTGGACAGCTACATGTAAGAGAATGAAACTGGACTACTGTCTAGCCCCATACACAAAGGTAAACTCAAGGTGGATCAAAGACCTGAATGTAAGTCATGAAGCCATAAAACTCTTAGAAAAAAACATAGGCAAAAATCTCTTGGACATAAACATGAGCAACTTCTTCATGAACATATCTCCCCGGGCAAGGGAAACAAAAGCAAAAATGAACAAGTGGGACTATATCAAGCTGAAAAGCTTCTGTACAGCAAAGGACACCATCAGTAGAACAAAAAGACATCCTACAGTATGGGAGAATATATTCATAAAAAACGTATCTGATAAAGGGTTGACATCCAAAATATATAAAGAACTCATGCACCTTAACAAACAGAAAGCAAATAATCCAATTAAGAAATGGGCAGAGGACATGAATAGACACTTCTCCAAAGAAGAAATTCAGATGGCCAACAGGCACATGAAAAGATGCTCCACATCGCTAATCATCAGAGAAATGCAGATTAAAACCACAATGAGATATCACCTCACACCAGTGAGGATGGCCAACATCCAAAACACAAACAACAACAAATGTTGGCGAGGATGTGGAGAAAAGGGAACCCTCCTACACTGCTGGTGGGACTGCAAATTAGTTCAACCATTGTGGAAAGCAGTATGGAGGTTCCTCAAAAAACTCAAAATAGAAATACCATTTGACCCAGGAATTCCACTCCTAGGAATTTACCCTAAGAATGCAGCAGCCCAATTTGAAAAGGACAGATGCACCCCTATGTTTATTGCAGCACTATTTACAATAGCCAAGAAATGGAAGCAACCTAAGTGTCCATCAGTAGATGAATGGATAAAGAAGAAGTGGTACATATACACAATGGAATATTATTCAGCCATAAGAAGAAAACAAATCCTACCATTTGCAACAACATGGATGGAGCTAGAGGGTATTATGCTCAGTGAAATAAGCCAAGCCGAAAAAGACAAGTATCAAATGATTTCACTCATATGTGGAGTATAAGAACAAAGAAAAAATACTGAAGGAACAAAACAGCAGCAGACTCACAGAACCCAAGAACGGACTAATAGTTACCAAAGGGAAAGGGACTGGGGAAAATGGGTGGGAAGGGAGGGATAAGAGGGAAAAAGGGGCATTACGATTAGCAGATGTAATGTTGGGGGGGCACGGGGAGGGCAGTACAACTCAGAGAAGACAAGTAGTGATTCTATAGCATCTCACTACGCTGATGGACAGTGACTGTAATGGGGTTGGTGGGGGGGACCTGATGAAGGGATAGTTTAATAACCATAATATTGCACATGTAATTGTAGATTAATGATAATAAAATAAATTATATTTAAAAATAAATAAATAAAGAATTTCTAACATCTTAACTTCTTGGATATTAAAATGCAATCTTATTTTTAAGGTGGAATCCTTCTTGCCTTTTACTTTGTTTATGGCTGGGCCTGCATGCTAAATTAGTTTGCCCAGTTTGCAAAATCAAAACTTCATCAGATCTGAACGATGAAAGACAGCACATAGGCTTCGGCCTTTTAGCATGTTGAAGTGAATCTTTTTTTTTTTTTTAAGTTTACCAAGCCAGAGGCTTCTTTATTTTCTCCTTTCTATTATGGCATATAACAGTACTCCATGGAGGTCCATTCATCTAGGTACCTACTGACTTGTCGCTATGTCAGAGGTTCTCAAACTTTTTGGTTGAAGAAACTCCTTTCCACCTTTGGAAATTACAGAAGACCTTAACCAGCTTTTGTTTATGTGGGTTGTATCTATCCATATGTGCTGTATTGTTAAAGCGAACCTTACACATGATTATAAATGATCAGCATAATATAATCATGTGCTGGTCTTCTTTATCTGGGGTATATTAACTGATCTCACTGAAGAATGACTCTAGAGTGGAATGTTTAACATGGAGTTTTAGTAGGGGGTTTCCTTGCATGTAGTTACATTGCTCTGACTGCAAATATCCTGCCTTGCTTTTTCCGGAGGCCCTCACCCTACTCTGACTGCACCCACGGTCCCTGTCTCACTGGGAAACGCACCCCTATATTGAAATGAAATCAGTCCCCCTGTCTTCCAACCGTGACCCTGGTCCTGAGATGGAGCAGAGAAACTCGAGGCCTCATCCTCGCCCTGGCCCTGCTGAGCTCCGGGTCCCCTCAGAGCACAGTCCCTGGCACAGCTCCCACCCACTGCGCATGGTGATTCCTTTGCTGGGACTCCACCAGGGATGGCCTCGCCTCCCCCAGAGGCCTTCCCTGACCACCCCTTCCAGAGCAGTGGATGGCCTGGCTCCTCCACCCCCTGTCCTTGCCCCACTCCATGGAAGCCCCTGCCTCCTTCCCTTGGCACCTGCAGCTCCATGTCTGCATCCGGTGGGCACTGGAGAAAAACCTGCTGAATGAACAGAGGACAGGATTCTAGTGCCTGCATCTCGGACAACCTGGGCGCACTGTCTTGAGCTGCAAAGTGGATACAAAGTCAGCATCCTGGGGTTGCTGGTGCTCTGGAAATGTTCACTGTACACATACTGTTGTCAGGCAGCGGTGTCCAGGGAGGTCTCCCCCTGCACACTAGGTGAGCCCTCAACCCAGAAGAAAGAATTCTCCACCAGGTTGGATGAATATAGGTAAGGAAGGAATGCATTAAAGCAAGAGTAGTAGTCAATGGGAGCTGCCGTTGCAGGCAGCAGCGAGCAAGGAAGAACAGTGGGAGGGAAGGGAAGCTCACTGAACTCCTGCTCGGCATAGGGCAGATCTCTTGCCAACTCCTAAAGCCAGGGTCACCTTGGATTTGCATGGCCTACCACCCCAGGATGTGGGGGAGCCATAGAGCACTGGATGGAGTAAGATTATGTTCTGAGAACTTCCACTTCCCTACTGGTCTGAATAAAACAGGGAGAGAGAAGAGGATTGTGTTAAGACTAGAAAGCTGACCAAAATAGCAAAGTGACAAAGACTTTTATCACAAGAGGTGGAGGTTGGAGAGTTCTTGTCTTTATCATGAAAAAGAGTTCAGAGACAAGTGCCACTGGTTTATGCAACAAGGAAGTTTATTTGGTATAAGACAATACACACTCAGACGGGAGTGTGGGCAACCTCAGAGAGGAGGTGCACTTAAGGGCTTAGGGTTTAGGGTTTTATAGCACCTTTTGGGTAGGGGTCAGCATAAGACATGATGTATACAGGTAATTCATAATTCCTTTGAAGTTTTGTCTTAAGAATAGGGTTATTTAGATGACTGTGTTGATCCCGGTCTCAGTGTTCTTTACCCAGGTAGGTTTGTTTACAGTTGGGAGGTCTATCTCTTCTCCTAGTTACAAAGTTACTTGATTAAGGGGCTGGAAGAAGAGGAAGAACAGCATATAGATTAAGTTAAATAATTAGCTGGGCCTTTTTTGCAGGGGAAGTAGACTTTACAGTGGCATGACCCATCCCATTTCCCTGCTCCATCTCAATGCTATGGGCCTCCGCTGTGCTGAGAACTGGGGACAGAGGGGCAAATAATACAGCACAGGTCCTGGCTCCCAGGGCACTTCCTAGTAGAAACAGGGAAATGATCAGTGACCTCCTTGTGGTCTAGGGAGGAACCCTGCAGGTGCTGGGCAGGGAACACCAGTGAACAGCTAAGTGCACTGCCAGGGTAGTCCCCCTGAGAAGGGGCTGTTCCAGCTGAAGCCCAAAGGAGGAGGGTCCTCGTGGCGGGGAGGGGGACAGCAGAATTCCAGGCCCAAAAAATAGCACGCGTAAAGGTCTTGAGATGGGACAAAGCCAAGATGAGCCCCACATAGATCAGAGCTCATGTGAAGGACGTTGGCTTATTCATTCCATCAATATTCATGCAACAATGGTGTGTGCCAGGCCCAGTACTGGCTGTAGATTCTGGGTATGCTGTCCAGGAAACTGGCCCGAGCCCTGTCATGGAAGGGCTTAGAGGTGATGGGCAAGAGCAGATAATTGAAGATAGATGTATATATTAGGCGAGGACCCCTGCCTGTGTCTCCTCATCTCATTAATTCCATAACTGATCCATGAATCGTGGCTTCACTGATTCAAAGGTTGATTTCTCAGTCGGGTAGTTGGTTTGCCCATTCATTTGTCTGACAATCTCGATGGCGACCTTCTGTACACCAGGCACCGTGCTGGCGGATGGGCACAAGCAGGCAGGCAGTCCCTTGAGCCCTGAAGCTTACTGCCTAGGGTGACAGGACAAAGGCTAAACACATGGGGACAGTCAAACAGGGCCATGAGACACAGCAGATCCCAGTCCACGGAGAAGGTGCTCCAGCTCAGACTTGAAGGAAAGGGAGGAGGCAGCCCCCAAAGATCAGAGGTCCAGCGCCAGAGTGCGCCCGGCAGGCTCGGGCTCGGAGGGAAGCCTGCTCTCAAGGGAGCTGAGCCGCTGCCCCCTGTTCTGTCCATAACAAACCATTTCCTAATTCGAAGGTGCTGCCAAGGAAGAGGTGCCCCATCTCCGGCCACACACTGTGCAAGCGTCTTCCTGAAAACCAGCAAAGGCAGCCCCCAGCTGGCACAGCCTCTTCCCAAGGAGGCCCGAGGGGCGGGCACTGTGGCAGGGGGAGAACAGGGCCGCATTGTGAGTGGGGCACAGGACGCCGTGGGCAACAGAAGGGCGGGCACGCCGGGAGCTCAGAGAGGCTCATTGAGTCTGAGGTCGGCAGGCCACAAGCACAGCCAGGAAGAAGCAGGTCTTTATGAAGGGAGGCCCGGCACAGCCTGAAACGGAGGCCACGCCAGTCCATCCATCTGCAGCCTCTGGGAGGCTGGGCTGGGGAGCTGGGCTCAGGGACACACACACAACACACACACACACCGCTATCTTCCCTCCTCCATCTTCCAGAACAGAGAAAAAGTTTTCATTACCAAAAGAAAAGTGGTGTCCAGTGAATAAACGCCATGTGAGACCGTGCTCTTCAACAACTGCCCTCAGCTGCTTCCAAAAATCCCATGGAGTAGGTGTCCTTCGGGACCCTTCTCTGCAGATGAGAAAGCTGAGGGTCAGAGAGTATCAGTAACTGGGCAGGTTCATAGCTGGTAAATAATGGAACAGGGATGGAGCCCAGGTGTGCCGCAGCCTCAGGCCTGTGTATTTCATCACCGTGGGGTGTGTGTGTGTGTGCACACAGGGTGGGCTGTCTTTGGGGACTGGCCGGGCTTACTCACAGCACCTGTTGGGCAAACTGGTCCCAAAGTACTGCTGCCAGTGGAGGGGTGCCCTTCAGGTTGGGGCATTTCTTCCACAGGCCTCAGGGGGCTGGGTCAGTTCTGGGAAGGCTGGTGGGCAGAGCCGCAGAGGGAGGGAGGAGGCTCAGGGGCCTGCTGAATGAATCCGCCTCCCAGCCTGCGGCAGACCCCTGCCTGGGGAAGGGGACCCAGTGTTTATGGGGCTGTAACCTCCTCACTGTTCTCCTGCCTCTGACAGGGACCCTCCCCCTTTCCTCCCCTGGGACTCCATCAAATCTGCCCCACCTTTCCTCTTGTTCAGGCCTTCCTGGGAGCAGAGTCCGAGGCATTCTAATAAAGCTCTCTGGGCCTGTGCGCAAGGGGTTCCTCCGGGGAATCCTTCCCCTGACTGCTCCGCTTGGCAGGTTCCTCTCCCTCCTCCACGCTCTCCAGGCCCCCACCCCTGGGGCTTGTCACAGTCGGGATTGATGGCTGTCTGCAGTCCCTCTCAGGGACAGCATGGGTGGGTATGTGATTCTGGCTATGGAGAAAATCACTCGAAACAACCATTTGTTAAGCTCACAGGTTCTGCAGGTGGGGATTTGGGCTTTCTCTGCCCCACGTAGCCTGGGGCCTCAGGAGGCTGGTTCACGTGGGGAAATTGAGGCTGGCTCTCCTCTGGGGGCATTGGTTCCTCTCCAAGAGGCCTCTCCACGTCATTCCCCCTAAGCTAAATGGGGCCTCATTCTGGCATGCAGCCAGCTTCCCGCGGTGAGCATCCCCAAGGGTGGAGGAGCGGGAGCCACTGCTTGGCGGGAGACTAGTCCAGGCCGCTGTGCAGGGGCACGAGGGACTGTGATCATTTAGGAAGATACCGTCCACTGTGCACAGCAGCCTGAGCCCAGCACACGCTGGTCCTCAGCAGGTACTCAGATTTTTGTTGCTTTGTTGAACTCCTGTAGCCCCATCACAGACTCCAGGTGAGGAAACTGAGGCCCAGAGAGTTTCAGTAACTTGCGCAGAGCCCTCAGCTCTGGGTGTGCAAGCCAGCGGCTCCACACGGCACCCCAGTAACCAGAGAAGCATTGTCCAGGAGCGCCAGACCTGAGAACCTGCTTTAACTTCTAGGGGGCTCAGGGAGCTGGCCCTGCTCCTCCTGGGACCCGTGGGCAGACTCTTGAACCTTAGCAGGCTCTGGCTCAGAGTGGGATCAGTGCACATTTGTGTCGACACGCTCTGCCATCTCGGTGACCCACATCAGTGACGCCCTTGGAGATTTCTGTGGTCACTGGTGGGCAGTATGGTCCACTCTGGGCCTGCTCAACTCACTGAGTGCTGTGGGTGACTGTGACCACTGGGTGTAATTCCAATTTGAGTTATTAGGGGAAACTGTCCAATGATCTCTTGGTCCCCAGGATGAAGGCCACAGTCTTTGAAGTGGCTTGGGAGGCCCACTTGCACCTGTCCTCTTGCTAGCCCAGTGCCAAGGCCCCAGAGTCTCCAGGTACCTGAAGTCAACCGTCAGCAGAACTGCCCATGCTCTGCAGACCAACAGCCCAGCTGCACGTTCCTCATTCCCTTCCATGCTTTGGCCTGTTTTTCCCTCTTTCGAAATATGCAAAATTCAGTATGCCTACCTGAATTCTCATAGGTCAGTTACACAATGACAACTGCACTGTGCTAAGTTCTCTGCCTCTGTGTGCTTGCACACTCTGTTCCCTTTGCCTGGAGTGCCCTTCCCCTTCCATCTCTCTGGCAAACTTCAACTCATCCCACAATGTTCAGCTCAGCCACCACCTCCGTATCCCTAATTGTCCACTCAACCCTGGACCTTACGTAGAATGCCAAGGTTTCTTCTTGTAACAACCTAGATGTCTTGTTAGCTGTGTCTCCCCTGCTGTTCCTTGAGGTCAGGGGCTGTCTTACTTACATCTGTATCCTCCAGGCCCAGGCCAATGCCCAGCACGTGTTATATTCAAAATAGCATTGGCTGAATGAATGAGTAAAGAGTACATGTGTAAATGAGGCCATCCATGGGTGTATGGGTGTAGTTTATAGCATAGACCCTGGAGTCTGGAGCCCCCTGCCTGGGTCTAACTTCCGTTTCCACCATTGATGGGTTGTGTGATCTTGGGTAATTTTCTTGGCTTCTCCGGGCCTCAGGCAATGCAAAGTCTGGGGGTGTCTAAAAGCTACGGGTGCCTGGCAGCTCCTATCCATGTGTTCGCATTAAGCAGTGTTTTGTTGTTCTCAACGGATTCTGAGACTGGGAGAAGTATGAGACAGTGTGGGACGCAATGGCGCCCCGAGATGAAGAGCAGGTACTGGGGTGGGAGCCGTGGTGTGGCCTTGGGTGTGGTCTCCTGCCCTGGCTTGGGTTTTCTCATCAGTACACAGCAGGGGTTTGCTGTGATTTGAACCCACAGAGTCTGGCCCTTGAACCAGGCACTCAAGAGCCTCAGCTACCTCCTCCTGTTTGTGTTCCCTGTCTTCTCAAGATATTCGGCCACCCCCTCCATCTGGCTGATGACCCTTACTGCCCCACAGTTGTCTCTGCTTAATATTTAGTGAGCTGTGTCTCAGCACATGTGTGTGTGTGTGCACATACATGAATGTGCTCAAACCTCCACCTGAAAAGCATGGCTTTTTGTCTTCTCTCTTTACATGAGGGTCATGCTCCACTGTTACTGCTCCAGACTTATCCAGCAAGTCAGGACGACCAGCCAGGACATGGAATCCCCACATACAGACCCTTAACACCCCACCCAAGGCTTTCTTTCCTGTCTTCACTCAGAAACCTGGAGGAGAGGGACTGGTGACTGGCCTCTTGCTACCTCAGGGCTCCTGCATATGGTGTCCCCTCATGCCTTAGCTGCCTCACTCTGCTGGCTGGGGTCTCAGCATGGATGACACCTCCTGCCAGAGGCCTTCTCCCTCCTGCAGCAACCTGGGAGCAGGATCAGGGAGTGTCCTGCCTGGGAGTAGGAGGGTGCAGGGACAGTGGGTTTGTGCTAGACTTGCTTTCCAGGACACGCAGGGCACCTCTGCTTATGGCCAGATTAGGAGTGAGTGATGTCTTCCCTGTGCATCTGCTCCCCATCTCAAAAGTGGGGAATCACCTCTCATTCTTCACCTAGTGGGGTCAAATGAAAGAATACGAGCAGGGGACCCAGCACAAGGCCAAGTGCATGCTGGGTGTGGAATGTGGCAACTGAGGCTGGGAAGGGACCCACTGCCCAGGGGGCCTGGGAGTTGGGCTGTGGAGCCCAGGGTCCTGCTGCCTGGCACGCAGCACCTAGCCTGTGCAGAGCCAGGAAGCTGGGGGCTGAGGAAGGGGGGTCAAGGCCTCTCCCCTGGGAGGAGGAAAGACAATACCAAGAATGAAAGAAACAAGCTCCTGACATTGCAACAACCTGGAGGATCTCAAGGGCATTATGCTGCTCAGTGAACTAAGCCACTCTTAAACGATTACATGCTGTATGATCCCATTTATATAACACTCTTGGAATTCAAAAAAACAACAAATATGGGGAGCAGATCAATGGTTGCCAGGGATCAGAGGGAGGAGCGGGCATGGCCACCAAGGGGATAGCATAAGGGAGTTTGGGGGAATGACAGAACAGTTCTGTACCTGGGGTGGTGGTTACACATATCGTGTGCATTAAAATGCATAGCACTATGTACAAAGAGAAGTGAGGGCATGGGAACAGGAGAAGCCTGAATAAGGCCTGTGGTTCAGCTAGTAGCATTGTGCCAATGTCAATTCTGGGGCTTGATCCCTGCATGGAGATTATGTAAGACGCTGCCATTGCGGGGAGCTGGGTGAAGGGCAAATGGGAACTGAACTATTTTTGCAACTTCTGTGGAAGTCGATAACTACTTCAAAATAAAAGAATTAAGAAAACAAAGAACACTGAGACTACTTCACCTAACAATAGCAGAACACACATTCTTCACAAGCTCACATTCATCAAGACAGACCACCTCCAAAATAGACCATGAAACTCATCTTAAAGTTGAAAAAATATAAATCATACAATGTTTACCCTCAGACTGCAGTGGAATTAAGCTAGAAGTCAGTACCAGAAAGCTGGAAAATGCCCCAATTCTTGGAGATTTAACAATGCTCTTCTAAATCACAGGAGTCAAAGAAATCTCAGGAGAATTTTTAAATAGTTTGAATGAAATGAAACTGAAAATACAATTCATATAAACTGTAGCCAAAGCAGTGCTTAGGGGAAATGTATAGCATTGGATGCATATATTAGAAAAGAAGAAAGATCTAAAATCAGTAATCTAAGCTTCCACTTTAGGAAATGAAAGAAAGAAGAACAAATTTAATCCAAAATAGGCAGAAGGAAAACAGCCCTGAGAAGGGCTGCTCAAAGTCTCAGGGGTCATGGGCAGTTTATTAATGGAATGCCAGGCAGTGTGGCCCCCATGTGGCTGCCTGTTTTGGCCTCTTAGGTGTGAACCAATAGCTGTGTGAGCCTGAGTAGTGCCAGCGCACCTATTTTGGTTCCTTTGGAGTCTCCCAAGCTTTTGGTGTCTCTGGAGTCAGAGTCTGCATCGGCCTCTACCTCCCACAGGCAGAGAGGGTCGGGAAGGTTGTGCATCCTCTCGGAGCCTCGATGGGCTCACCCATGTGCCTTGGAAGCTCGTGTCCAGCTCAGCACTGTGTAGGTAATGAGCCTCCTGAAGATCAGCTGCAACGTGAAGTGCTCTGCTCTGGGCTCTGAGCTTCATTGCTTGTGTGCTGGTGTGGAGGCGGGGCTCGTCCCTGTGGGCAAGAGCCTCTACTTGGGCTCTTCCACCTGTCACCAGAAAGGCTGGGCTTCCCAGGGCCCCGTCAGCCAGCTGCAGGGACCACTGTCCCCATGTTCCCTGGGTGGAAGCCAACAGAGGGCAGGAAGCCACCCCGGGGGTACTGGATGTAATTCAGTGACTCCACCCAGGCAAGAAACAGGACCCAGAGTGCCTGAGGCTGGTGCCCAGCACCCAGACGAATCACTTCCCTGGGGAGGGAAGGGCAGACAGGAGGGCCCACGGTGACTCAGGAAAATGGGAATGGAGCACTTGCCACAGCTGTTTTACCACAGTTGGCATCTTCTCCATCACCATCACTACCCTGAAAAACCGCAACCTCCTATCACCTCACACCCATGAGGATGGCCATCATCAAAAAAAACCCCAAAGCAACAAGTGTTGGTGAGGATGTGGCGATATGGGAACTCCTGTGCACTGTTCCTGGGAGTTTAAAGGGTGCAGCGGCTGTAGAAGACAAGATGGTTGTTCCTCAAAAAAGTGACAGGCAAACCACCACAGTATCAAGTAATTCCACTTCTGGGGTCACCGACCTGAACAACCCTGCGTCCGTTGCCAGATGTGCAGCAAAGCCAAACAGTGACACCGGCGTGCACTAAAAGAAAGTGCATTTATTGCAGGGTGCCAAGCAAGAATGGGTGCCTAATGCCCAAGGTCCAGAACTCCTTGCTGGCTCACAGCAGGGGGTTTAAAGGTAGAATTACAAGAAAGAGCACGGGGTATGTGATGAGTTCATGCCCATTTCTCTGATGGGTCAGTGGTGAGGTCACAGGGGAGTATTTCAGAAACCTTACTCATCATTCTTCTGACTTCACCCAGTCTGGGGTCTACATGCTTGCGGTCAGCAGGTGGCCCATATGGTGGGGGTCTAAGTTCCTGCAAAACATGTCAAGGACACAGGAGTTAAGAGTTTATCTATGACCCCAGATAAACTCAGAGTCCTGCGACTGTTCAGTTTGCTTACCCTGGTTTGCAAACTCCCATTTTCTCTAATCTCTAACTGCCCAGTCTAATGCCCATATTCCGGGTCACAATTAAGGGACTCAAGCTTCTATTGTTGATGAGAAGTCTGAGGAGCTTCATCGAGGAGGTACCTGCTCAGTTTTACTGGTTATTTATCCAAAAGAAACTGAAAGCAGGGTCTCAAAGAGATATTCATACCCCCAGGTTCACAGCAATATTATTCATAATAGCCAAAGGTAGAAGGAACCCACCAGCCCATCCGCAGATGACTGGATAAACAAAATGTCTGGACATATGACGGAAATACTGAGCTCTAAAAAGGAAGAAGATCCTGTCACATGCTACAACATGGGTGAACCTTGAGGACATTATGCAAGGTGAAATACTATAAGTGACATATTTTAAGACATACTGTAAGGGAAATAAGTCAGCCCCAAAAGGACAACGACTGTATGACTGCACTCCTGTGAGGGCCCGAGAGTTGTCAGAGAGACAGAAAGAAGAAGGGTGGTTGCCAGCGGTTGGGAGAGGGGCACTCGGGGAGTCAGCATTTAGTGGAGGCAGAGTTTCTGTTCTGCAAGATGTAGAGAGCTCTGGGGTTGGAGAGCGGGGACGGCCGCACAGCAACGGGAACGCGCTGAATACCACTCAACGGTGCACTGAAAAATGGTTAAGATGGCAAACTTATGCATATTTTAACACAAATGTAAAGAAAAAGAATGTAAACAACGACCGAACTAATAAAATCAGTTTTTAAGAAAAGAATGTTTACATTTCCAACTCACAGGCTTTCCTGAGCCGTCTCCTAAAGCAGTAGTGCCGCACCTGAAACCCAGCAGGCCCCAAACTGCTTGTAAGTCTGGCGTTGCTACCTCCCCTCCCCGGCCCTCGCCCCAGCCTCCTACTCTGCTGGTTCTAATTTCAGGGAATAGGGTCAGGGAACAATATGCTACTCAGAAAGTCTACAGGGAAGCATTTTCACAATCTGGAAAGTGACAGATATGGGGGTGCGGGGAGTCTACCTTTTTTCCCCTGGGAAAACACTGAAACAGGTTTCCTGGTGCTGCTGGGACAACTTGCTAAATGAACATCAGAGGAGCCTGTAGCTACAGCCCTCACCATTTCTGCCCTCCGCGTGCTCCTTATCGACTGCCTGCTCATCCTCCTGACCATTTCATCCATTCGGCAGACATGTCCGAGTATCTGCTCTGCGACAGGCGCGGTGCCCGTTGCCGAGGCTTCAGGGTGCACGCAACGGGCAAAGTCCATGCTCCTTGCCCTCGGGGAGTGGGCGGACAGACAAGCAAATAAGTCAGTGAGCATGCTCAATTCGGGCAGAGAGGAGAGAGGAGAGCGAGGACAGCAAACAGGGCGAGGGACAGGCCATCGTCAGCTGCCCCCCAGGCTGGGCATTCCTGGCCCACCTTCCTCCCCTCCCACACCGCGTGCAAGAGGAGCAGCCTTGGGTAACAGCTGTGGGCCCCAGCCTGTGAGCCCCTCAGGGGTGAACAGGGCCTGAAGGCTCTGAATCTCCAGTGCCCAGGGCCAGTGACTGCCAATAACTGATGTGGTTTAGTTCCCAAAGGCCTGGCTGGACCAGCCCTATTTGGTGGCCTTTCTCGCTCCGGCGGCGCCCCCTGCTGGGGCAGGCGCAGCCCCTGCAGCCCCGAGGACTGCAGGGACCCTCAGGATTCCCCTTCCTCCGCCGGCACAGGGCACACATGACCACAGAGGGACGCATCCCCTTTGATGTGACAATCACAAAGAAGACTCACTGCGGAACACATTTCCTTCTCTATTTCTAGAACTAATAATTTAGGTCACTGGACCAAGTTTTTTAAGAAACAATTTTTAAACATTGTTAAACTGCTAAGTTGCGGGGATGGAGGGAGGGGTTGTGTTTGGCAAGAGTATCTTTAGAAAGGTAGTTCTGCAAGTTCTCCATCAACATCCAGGGGCACAGTCAAGAACGAGGTCCTCTTCGAGCCCCAGGAATACTTATTTGGATTTTAACAAGTTCCGTTCCCAAACCTTGGCCTGGACTGTGGTGTCTGACCCTCTCACCTGCTGGCCTGACAAGCTCTTGAAGAACCAGGTCTTATTTTCCTTGTATCCTCATCCCTCCCTCGTGCAAACACTTGACTGAACATTGTATTTGCCTGTCTGTCGTTCCTCGCAGGGCCACTAGTTTTTGTGTAGCTGTTCGTTCACTCCACCAGCCTGACAGTCATTCATTCTACAGATGTCTGCATGCATCAGACACGGTGTTAATGGCTGAGAACACAGGCAAGGTGGAGGACGGACAGCACACGGGCCCACCTGCAGCCAGTGCGGCAGCCAGCAGACACATGGACACAGTTGTGGTGATTGCCATGAAGAGAACACACTGCCAAGGACACCTTCCAGGGTCAAGGGGAAGCCAGAGGAGCATGAGCAGGGGCAGAGAGGCCGAAGACAAGGTCAATGAGGGTCCGGCAGGCCATAGAACAGAATGGAATTTTATTCTGACATACTGAGACGCTAATGAATGTCCTAGGCAAAGCCCAGTATGTCAAATTTAGGGCTTTTAAAGACCCCTTTGGGTGTTGTGTATGATGTAGGCAGTGGCTTGGAGAAGGGACAGGGGAAGCAGGAAACTACTTATGAGACTGTTGAGTGGCTCTGATGAGCTGGGGATGGAGAAGGGCCAGGGTGCATCTGGGGTGTTTTGGGTGGGGCCTGGAATCATACTGATGATTGGATGTCAGGTCTTACTATTAACAGATTCTAAGCCAAAGTCCTTGGAACACACTGCCATGAGAGTCCATGAGGCAAAGTTTCTGGTAAATAAAGTGGGTGACGAGGCAGAGAGGACCTGAGCTGGGCCCCACCTGCCTGTGTCTTGTCTCACAGGCAGCTGGTGACCTGGACTCCATCTGCCATCCTGAGCCCATCTTTCTCCTTCCTCACTTTTAGCAGCAGAAGGAATCGTTAGGATCTAGTACTTCTTCTCAGGCTACGCCTTCTGATGGCTATTTAGCCAGGCTAGTTTAAACTTTAAATCTCAGGCTATTGTTAAGTTTTTCCCTCTCATTGTGTCTCTTGTGTTTCAAGAAATGCCTCTTTTCATGAGCTAAGTTTTATTCGCACACAGCCTGCATATTTATGTATTGTGTGTGGCTGCTTTTGTACTACAAGGGTGGAGTGAGTAGTTGTTGAGACCATGCAGCTTGTAATTCTATTCACTGTCAGGTCCTTTGAGGATTTTGCTTACCGCTGTCCTAGATCATAGCAGGTTTCACACCAGGCTGTCTGACACTTAAAACTATGATGGCTCTACCCCCTCACACATTCTCACGTTCCTAAAAGTTCTGGCTTGAGGGAAAAGAAGCCAAAAGGTGCTTACTAACTCATCAGTACCCAATTTTATGTGTGTGCAAAAACCGACTCCTGGATGCCCGAGGATGCCCCTGGTCTGAGGGGAAGTCTTATGGACTCCTGAAAACCGTATGCAGTTACTGTGCTCTTGGATGTAGAAGGAAGTCAGTCGACTCCAGTGTGACTGGTTGGATGTCCCTCTGAAGCTTAAGGCCCATCTCAGTTTATTGTTGTAGAAAGCGGGGGAGCCCCAACCCCAGCAGAAGAGACGGTGGCAGCAGTCACCTAGGATGGCAGCTGGGCCTCAGCCTACAGCTCAAGGAGTGGGGGCCGCTCCCAGCTTATCAACTTAGGAAGAGGCAGAAGGACCCATTTTCCAAGACCCAAAGGCCCTCAACTCCAGCTGGTCCAGGGTAGAAGAGGGAGCCGGGAGGGGGCTAAAAGTGGCAGTGCAAAAGAGAACAGGAGCGCGCCTGATTCCCCCAATCCTCATTCTCGAGACTGACTTTCATCTAACGTCTGCCTTGTGCTATGCAAACCAGCTTCAAGTCCTCCTTCCAAAGAAGGCCCTGCACTAATAATCCCTGTTTAAAAAGCTCAGAAACAACACTGGTTGACTACCAGGATTTCTGAACCCAAGGTTTAAGTACACATATAACTGTGTGAGTTATCTACACTGGGACTTTAAAGAAGTATTGCCAGAAAATTATACACGATTAGCTTTAAAAGCTGTTAAGCTGAATTTTATTCTTTACTGGTTATGGGTACTTTTAATTTTCTCAGCCCAATTTTTTTGTAGGTTATGAAAACACCTAAGCATGATATATACCTAATTAAGAAGTTTTACTTTACAGCCCAGTTGTTAACTTATGCTTTCTGGAATTGAGAATTTTTATGCAGATATTAAATCTCAGCTTTAAAATTATTCTAATTTTTCACAACTTGTCCCAAATATTACCTACTTTTTAACACTGATGAGTTCACAAACCAGTTTAGGAATATAGGTGCTATGTAACGAAGCTAATTCATACTCAGTGACTATGTGCAGGGATATACTTCAGAGCAGTACCCAACAGTTGCCAAATATTAAAGGTAGGTTATTTGTTCCTTTCACTTCTAAATCTAGGATTTCCTTAGTTTGTAATTAATGAACTACCTGAATTAAAAATGTAAATGTGTGACACAGAAGGTCCATGAAAGCTAAGGGGATTACATTATCAGATTTTCCATAACACAGCTAAGTGGAACGATACCTACCCTACCAACCTCAAAGATCGATGATAAACGGCACAAAGGCAGCTTAAGATGGATGCTTATTTGAGGTCTTCTATTTAGGAAGACCACCTTGTAAAACAGATTAAAATCAGGATCAAAGCTGTTGTATTGACAAGAGATCTCTGATTCCATGTTGACAGTGTGAATAAACAAAACCCTAACACCACTCATTCACACAAGTGACTGACGAACTGTTCATTTTCAGGGGAAAGAAACATACAGTGCTGTAAATTAGTAGCTAAGGTTTTTCACATTAGCCTTCTAAAGGAGGTACTCCCGAGCCACTTCTCTTTATAGCACTAAAATCATGAGCGACTTGTCTATGTTCAAACAAACGAAAAGGAAATATGCAAAGCCTTTTCAGAAAGAAAGCTTTTCCAGTAAAATTAAAAAATTTCACTAATATTTAAATTATAAACCAAACACTGACAACCATATATAGACATGTTTGGACAAACTGAGATTTGTGAGGTCCTACTTTCAAATACAACTGCAGAATTGGTTGCAAAAAAAAATCATCATTACATTTTCTAAGAAATTGAATAATTTCCTTTGGTTTGCAATGCACGATATGGAAAGTTTAATATAATGTTGGATAATTGATCATTTACCCGAAAAGTATGCTATAGGAAGTTGAATCACTATTAGGATAAAAAAAAAAATAAGGCTTTAACGGCTCAGCAGTTTTTAAGAGCATATAAATACATAAACCTTGAAAAGGTTAATACTGTTAGTTAAGCTGTAAAATCCATAAAAGTAACAGTTCTGCCATAGCGCACAGATATTTCATTCGTTTAGTGTCTCCGATCCACCCCACCAAGCAGCTTTCAGGTAAGAAATTGGAAGAAAATCACATCCTACGTGAAATAATGACGATGGTGAGAATTAGAGTGTGCAAAAAATAAAATTTCAAAATCCCATTTTCCAACATCGTATGTCTAGTAACAGGATTTTTCAACTTATGTAATACCCGAGACCATGTCCAACAGCATCCTCTGGCAGTGCTGTCCGGCAGACTCATATCTGAGGTCTTTCGCTGCAACAGGGAAAGTGGTCTTCTGTCCGAAACAGGACTGGGGGCTCGTAGCCGGTCCGCTGGAGCCTGCTGGAGGGCGCCTTGCTGAAAAAGGAGGGCGCGCTAATCGTGTGCAGGAGTTTCCTGAATGTGCTGGGGAAAGCCCCCAGGTCGGCCTCCGCCCTGACGACCTGCTCCTCCATCCTGGCCACGCTGGCGCCGATCATCCCCACGAACGCCTCCAGCCTGTCGATCTTGCCGTACACCCGCCGCATCTCGGCCGCCTTCGCGTGGATGCGAGGCACGCCCTCGCCGACGACGTGGGAAGAGTCACCGCGCAGCATGTCGAGCATGCCCACGAACTCGTCCACCCTAGTGAGGAGGTCCTCCAGGCTCGCGTCCAGGGCCTCGACCTCGGGCCGCGCCCCGGCTCCGGGCAGCAGGCAGGCGGCGTAGCCCGCGGCGGCGCGGCGCAGCAGCGGCAGGTCGCGGCCCGGCGCCGCCAGCTCCGGGCCTTCCTCCTCCCAAGGTCCCGAGGCGCTGCTGTGGCTCTGGGACACGTTGCCGCTGTCTCTGCTCCACGAGGGGCCCTGGACCTCGACCTCCTCCGTCCCCGGGCCCTGGCCCGGCTGCCCGAGGTACTCCGGGTACCCCTCCATGGCCCGCCACGGCCCCGGCTGCCTGCGCATGCGCACGCCCCGCTTCCGGCCGCGCGGGCCCAGGCTTGCGCACACGCACCAATCCCTGGTGCTGGCGTCGTTCGCGCATGCGCTCACACTTAGAACCCTTTTAAAACTAGAAAGTAAAACGGAAATATGATGAAGTGCACACATGTTAAGTGGAGGAAATGATTGTTTTTACATATACACGCAACCATGTAATCTCCATCCAGATCAAGACAGAACATGACCAGGACCATGAAGGATTTCATCCTGTCACTAATTTCTTCTTGATGCTCATAGTAAAAAGTCTGTTAGACCTTGATATTCTTGATGACTTTTAAAGTTCCCAGCCTCTTCAGATGGCTAAAATAAGTAAAGACATGAGTTCGTAGAAAAGATCAAATCCAGGACACTGCTATAAAAATCAAAGAGTTGTGGCAGTAAAAACCCTCTTCCTATTCCCACCTCCTTTAGTTGCCCAATTTATTGTTAAACAAGAAAAAGGCGTTTTTCCTTTTTTTGAGGTATTATTGGTATACAATCGTATATTAGTTTCAAGTATACAATAGAGTGGTTCAACAGTTACCCATATTACTAAATCCTTACCCCCACTAGTATAGGTACTATCTGTCAACATAGATGTTACCAAGGGATTGAGTATATTTTCCATGCTGAACTTGCATCCCTGTAACCAACCTATATCATGATTGAGAATTTTTGTGTCCCTTTATCTCCCTCAACCTCCCCAGCCACCCACCCCAACCCCTCCCCCATGGTAACCACCAATTACTTCTCAGTGTCTGTGAGTCTACTGCTATTTTGTTCATTCTGTTTTGCTTTGTATTTATATTCCACAAATAAGTGAAATCATATGATATTTTTCTTTCTCCATCTGGCTTATTTCATTGAGCATAATACTCTCCAGAGCCATCCATATTGTTGAAAATGGCAGGATTTCTTTTTTATGGCTGAATATTCAATATTCCATTGTGTATATTTACCACATCTTTATCCATTCATCTATTGATGGACACTTAGGTTGTTTCTATATCTTGGCTATTGTAAATAATGTGGCAATAAACATAGGGGTGCATATATCTTTTTTTTTGGTATCATTAATTTACAATTACATGTGCAACATTATGGTTACTAGACTCCCCACATCATCAAGTGCATATACCTTTTTGAATCAAGGATTTTTTCTGCAGGAAAATTTCTAGAAGTGGAATTACTGGGTCAAATGATATTCCCATTTTTAGTTTTCTGAGGAGCCTCCATACTGCTTTCCACAGTGGCCATACCAATTGACATTCCTACCAACAGTGTAGGAGGGTTCCCTTCTCCACATCCTGAAAAAGCTGTCTTATCTAAATAATTTTTCCCATCTCCCATTTGTTCAATTACGTGTTGAGTGGAGAAAATTTAAAAAACAGAGATGCAAACAATGTAACAATCTCAGAAATATCAAATGTGGTGGCTCATGGTACTTTTCAGTCAGACTAACAGCTCTTTAAAAAGATTAAAGATATGCCTCATAGAGCCTCTCAATCAATCAACAGGGTCTCTAGGAATCTTAAGGGCTTGTTCCTTAGAATTATCAGCAGAAGTCCAAGGTAGAGAAGAATTTATCTGAAAGGGATTTGAAGGTGGAGCTTTTATATAATGAAATAAGCCCCAGTGAGATTCACAAGAAATCCACAAAGTTTTTAAGACAATTATATTAACAGAAACTGATGTTTGAACTGGAAAGGACAGAGAGTATAAATGAAAGGCCTCTGGACACCCCCCACTTCCACCCCAAAACGTCTAGAAGCAGGAAGCAGGTTGAGAAAATGACTCATCTGCAAACACATGCTACCTTTGGTGAAAAAGGAAGTTATGACTTAATGGGTGGAAACAAGAGCCCAAAGAGTGGGGCTGAGAGCCATGGGAATTATTCTGAGACTTTGAGACTGGATGGCAGAATTTCTATGGACCATTGATTCCTTTGTGCCTTCCATTTCCCCCTCTTCTGAGCAGGAATGTCTGTAATGGTTACCCTGTGCCTGCCCCACAATTGTGTATTGGATGTGTGGAGGCAGATAATTTGTCTCTTTAGTTTCAAAGGTCTACAAATCAAGAAGAACTGCATTTTAGGAGTTGGATTTAAGGAACTACACTCATGGAACCTAGCCACATCTGACCTAAGTTAGATGACAAAATTCTGGACTTAGAGCTGATGCTGCAACAGGATGTAACTTCGGGGGACCTTGGGTGGGGGTGAGTGTGGTTTTCGTGTTGGAAGGACATAATCATTAATGGCCAGAGAGAAGACTGTAGTAGCCAGCCTTCAAGATGACCCCCAATGTTGCCCACTTACTGTTATTCACACTCTTGTGTATTCTTTCCTGTTGAGTGTGTACTGGACTTAGTGACTTGCTCATAATAGAAAAAGGCAGAAGTGATAATGTGTGACTTGGAGATTAGGTCATAAGAGAAGGCGTGTCATCTCTTTTTCTCCAGTCAGTTGCTCTGGGAAAAACCAGCTACCTTGTTGTGAACAGCCCTATGGAGAAGCCCACATGGTAAGGAACTGAGACCTTTGACCAAGAGCTAGTGAAAAACAGCTTCTTTCCAAAGATTACATGAGTAAGCTATCTTGGATGTGAATTCTC
This sequence comes from Smutsia gigantea, assembly GCA_032199065.1. Taxonomy (NCBI): domain Eukaryota; kingdom Metazoa; phylum Chordata; class Mammalia; order Pholidota; family Manidae; genus Smutsia; species Smutsia gigantea. The sequence continues at coordinate 65,026 of JAVSCE010008711.1, read as the reverse complement.
CAGCTACATTGAACCCCAGAGATGAGGCAGCCCCAAGTGACATCTTGACTGCATCCTCATGAAAGATCCTGAGCTGAAACTATGTGAAATAATGAACATTTGTTGTTTTAAGCTGCTTAATTTTGGGGGTAATTTGTTATGTAGCAATAGATAACTAGTACACCATTGAAGGAATATACTACAATCTGTTTGTTTTATTATTCTCCTGCTGATGAGCATTTGGGTTGTTTTAGCTTTGGAGTTATTAAAATGCAGTTGCTATGAATATTTTTCTGTATGTTTTTTTTATGGCCAAACACACTCAAAATCTCTTGAGTGGTCAAGATATCAAATTACTAGGTCATACATTACGATTAGCAGATGTAATGTTAGGGGGGCACGGGGAGGGCTGTACAACCCAGAAAGGACAAGTAGTGACTCTATGGCATCTCACTACGCTGATGGACAGTGACTGTAATGGGGTTGCGGGGGGGACTTGATGAAGGGGGTAGTGTAATCACCATAATATTACTCATTTAATTGTAGATTAATGATATCAAAATAAACTTAAAAAAAACAAATTACTAGGTCATAGAGTTGGTATACGTTTAGTCTTAGTAATGTCAAATAGTTTCCCTATGTTGTACCAATTTGCATTCCCATTGTTATGGGATGAATGTATGTGTCCCCCACTCCATTTCATTTGTTGAAACCATAACCCCCAGGGTGGCTATATTTGGAATAAGAAAGTAATTAAGGTTAAATAAGGTCATGGAGAAGGGTTGTGGGGGGGGGCTCTAATCTGATAGGATTAATTAACATTTCTACCAATAAAAAGAGACACCAGGGTTTGTGCTCTCTCCCTCTACCCCTTCCTGTGCACAAAGAAGGTCACATGAAGACTAGTGAGAATGTGGCCACCTGCTAGCCAGGAAGAGAGAATTCACCAATAACTGAATTTTCTGGCACCTGATCATGGACTTCTAGCCTCCAGAACTGTGAGGGGGGAAAAGTTTGTTGTTTAAGCCACTCTGTCTGAGCAGACTAAGATACTCATCAAGTATACATGAGAGTTCCAGATGTTCTGCATACACTACAGCAATTTGGTTTTGTCAATATTTCCCATTTTAGCCATTGTAGTGGATGCATAGTGCTGTCTCTTTGTGGTCTTAATTTGCATTTCCCTGTTGAATCATGAAGGTGAGCACCTTTTTATATGCTTATTGGCCATATGGCTATTCCCTTTTGTGAAGTACCTGTTCGAGTCTTTTTCCCGTTTTAAAATTTAGTTATTTGTGTTTTTCTAATCTGTTAGAAAAAGCATAAAACCTAAATGTGATTTATTCCCACCAGGAGGTTTATACATTTTAATAGTAAGGTATTAACAAAGGGCCACGTGTGGAAAATATGCAAGGAAGCCACTCAGCCTGAGAGTGGGGGATTGGTAAGGACCTGGCTATATCTGTTTGAGTTTTTTAAAATCTACCAATGAAATTAAGACAAATGTAAGAGAAGGCCCAATATGGATATGATTGGCTTAGGTGACGTCTGGGAAAGACCGTGAACCTTGTAGTACTCAGCCAATGAGGAACCAGGGGAGGGACTCGCGTACTAGGGAATAAATTACTTGGTGCCTATGGCCTCCGGTGTGACTGCTCACCAGACACCTTTTCTTGCAAGACCGTCATTTAAGCCTTGCTCCGCTGTTGTTTTGTCTCCGTGTCCACTTATTGAGTTTGGACTAGTGAGTGTGTTTCTCACATAATTGATCTGTAGAGATTCTTGATACCGTTGAATATGGATCCTTTGTCATGTGCAGCTATTGAAACTATCTTCTCCCACTCTGCGGCTTGCCTTTTTACTCTCTTACTGGTGTCTTTTGATGAACACTTCATAATTTTAATAAAACCAGGAAATTTTATCAAACCAGGAAAGTTTTGAGAGTGAAAGGGGACACAATTTAATGACCACATTAGGACACGAGGTATAAATTTGGGGCAAACCATGTCATATGATTATTATGGCCATATAATGATGTTATGATCATTAGGGATATCTGTACCCTGTCCACCCTAGGTAATAGGTGGAAACTGAGACCCAGAGAGATGTGTTCAGCTTAACCAACTTGTCCAAGGTGACAGAGAAAGTAACTGGAGGAGCTAGGACCTAATTCAGGATTTGTCTGACTCCCAAACTTTTGGCATCAAATACCTCCATAGACTGTCTGGTAATAATTATAATACTATAATTGCATAATTATATCATGATTTATTATACAATAATTATAACTATAGTAAGTATATATAAATAAGTAACTATAATAACTATCATACTGTAATTATAATACTACCACCACTTGTATCTGCTGGTACTTTGGTATTTGCAAAACACATTCACGCACATCATCTCATTTATCCCTCTTTCCACTGACAGATATTCAAGTTGGGACAGTCTTTATTCATCAGACTGGAAAATTGAAGCTCTGAACTGTGGGATTTGTGCAAGCAGGAACCCTCCAGATCACTGCTAGTGTGACACTGGGTGAACAAGCCTAGAAGTAGCTCCCTCCATCCCCAATGGCTACTGTCCATGCTCAAAATTTTTGTTAAAGGAATATTAAAGCAACATTTACTGAGCCCCTGCTGTTTTGCTGGTCCTGTGCGTGGTGGAGACACAGAGGTGACCAAGACCAGAAACTGCCCTCAAGAAGCCTCCAGTCTTGTAGAGGGGCTTATATTTTAGGGAAGAAGGTTTCTTTCTAAAACATTCCCTAAGGCCTTACTTGAGCCCAGGTGGCCAGGAGAGGCTGACAACCAAGCCGAATCATAAGCGGCCCTTTATCTTGGGTTGCTTACAGTCTGGTAAAGAGACAAAAGGCTACTGACCAGAACAACCCAAGGCAGTGAGACAGAAATCGTCCCCAGACCGAGTAGGAGAACAGAAGAAAGGGACGTTAGTATCCTTGGCTTCTGACTTACGGGCCCTGTCCTGAAAGAGGGGCCTGTGTGGTACTCAAGAGCAGGGAATGTGGGCCCAAGTGGCTAAATCCTGACTGCTTTCAAATTCTCACCACAAGCGTGGTTTTTAGTCAGTTTTTCACCTATCTTATGGGTTTGTTGTGAGGGTTAAATGAATGAAGACAAGTTAACCTAAGCACTGACAACCGTACATGCTTGGATGGTAAGTGCTGTGAACTCGCCAGCCTGTCTTATTCAAATATGAGGGAGAGAGAATTGCCTTAAAAGAGAAAAACAGAAAAGCAAAGCTTCGGAAGCTCTCCTAGAGACGACGAGCAACGCACTTCGGTTCCCGCAACCGCAAATCGGAGAAAGCGGGGCCGCGCGCAGGGGGTCGCGGGGCGGGGAGCGCGCGCGCGCGGCCGAGGCCCCTCCGCGTGCCCGCGCCCGCGCCCTGTCTTGTGGAGGGAGGACGGGAAGGCGGTGTGAGGGTAAAGGGGACCCGCCCTGCTGTGAAAGCGCCGCAAGTCGTCAACAGGGAGCGAGGGCAGAAGCCCTAGGGCCGGGGGAGATTAAACAGAAGGTGGAAAAAAATCAAACAAAACGGGTGGGTTCATCAAAGTGGATGCCACTTGTTCTGCCAAGCAGGATCGTGGAGGAACACTTGACTTGGGTTAAATATTTTGTTTTTAAAAAAAATTTTGGAAGCAACCCAACTCCATCGATAGATAAATGGATGAGCAAAATGTGGCATCTACGAATGGAATATTGTTATTGTTCACCCTTAAAAAGGAATGGACATCTGACTCATGCTACCAAAGGGATGGAGCTTAAAGACATGGTGCCCAGGGTAATAAGACACTCACAAAAGGACAAATACGCATGATTCCATTTACAGGAGGGACCCAGAGGAATCAGGTACAGAGAAAGCAGAACATTAGGGGCAGGGGCTAAATTGTTGTCTAATGGGTAGAGTTTCAGTTTTGCAAGATGAAAAAGTTTTGGAGATTGGTCGCACAACAATGTGAATATACTTAACTGCTACTGAACTGTGCGCTTAGAAATGGTGATGATGGTAGGTTTTATGTATAGTTTACCACAATTAAAAAAAATTCTCCTTTGAGCTACTCATCCTAGGTTAAAAATGGAAAACATTTTTGGGAAATTACCTGTGCTTCAGATAAAGCTTTGTGCAAGCAAATATTAATTGTAGCATACTTTTCAAAACATAAATAGGAAGAACTGCATCTTTAACCATATGCAAATGTTGGTGCACTCATTCCAATGAATTTCTGGCAGCCATTGCAATGCTGGTTGGACATGGCTTTTGCATCAAAAGACCTGGATGCCAAGTGTCCCCCAGGAAGTTGTGACCTCCAGAGAGGAGACTGTGGACTTTACCCAGACGAACCAGTCACTTTGCATCCTGCTGGGGACCCTGAACTGAAGTGGGCTGACAGAGAACCATGGGAGGCTGGTTTCGAGCAGGGACCTGTTCTCCAAACTATATGTGATCTTCCGGTTAGAGGATGGGAGGAGGCAGGATGAGATAAAGGAATTCTGGGGCTGCCATGCAGCTGTGGGAACAACACTCGACAGAAAAAGAGTCCTTTTCAAAGCAGGCCATTTTGACAGAGCCCATCCTGTGGTGTGAGAACAGGAGACTGACCAAGGTGGGCCCTGGGTCTTTATGAGGAGGGGCTGGGAGTGTAAGGACAAAACAGAGGAGCCCAAGGAGGATGCTGGAAGGAAGCGCATGCTGCCCTTTTCATCCTCCAGTGGCTAGGTTCTTAGTGGACAGCATAGAAACCTACCCCAGGTGATGACTCAGAAAAGACTTCTCTCCTTTAAGCTGTTTAGTAGTTTGAAATTGCCGAGAGACCTGGAGAACTAGGTTCAGGGCTACATAGCTGGAAACCTCTCTTAACATCTGTGCTACAAAACCTGCAAGAGTTTTTCCACATCCCTCCTCTTTGTGTCAACTGCCCGACTGCAAGTCTGGGGCGAGAGCAGAATCTGGGGGGCCCAGGTCAGTGCCTGCACCCCAGTCGTAAGGGAGGCTGGAGAGCCAGGGCTCCAGTGCTTGCAGCAGCTCCAATAGGCTCTGCCTCCCACCAACACTAATAAGCTGGGCTACTTGTCATTCACAGGTTGGTGAAACAGCAAGAAAAAACTACCTCCACTCTGGCCACACTTGCAGCTCCCCCCATGTCATGTTAACTTGACTTTTCATGCTTTACTTGAATATGTGTATCTGCTCCTATTCTCCCTCCTACAAAAATATGTGCCGTCCCTTCCACAGCAAGGGGTAAACCAGTGCCTCACACTAGTGTGTCTACTGTCAAGTTCAGCATCTTCAGTGATGCCCATATCTGCTTTGGTGAAAATGTCTTCAAACACAAGAAAAACCTTCAACTGCTGGGTATTCAAAAAACAATAGGAATCTCAAAACCCGGTCAAGACCCCACCTGAATTACTTTGGTTGCTTTCGAAAGACAGTTTCATAAAACTAAACATTGGTTGCTGTGGGCAGTTGTTCACTGGTGATCCTAATCCTCACCTGTAGTTCACTTATTCTTAAAGTCTGTTATGGTGTTTTATGTTATGGTCTTTGTGGCAAAAAAAAATTACTGTATTGTACCATTAAAAAGAAGTTACTTGAAAATCACATTTGGAAAGACGGTGGGGCCAGGGTTTGATGAGTGACTGTGTGACTGACTGGCTGAACCGAATGGATGGGTGGATGCGTGTCCCACAAGTCTCCCTTGAGTCCAGTACAGGGTGGCACTCACTTTATGATGACAAAAGCAGACTGCCTTAGCTATCAGGCTGGCACAGGGTGGGCACTCAGGAAACGGTATGTGAATGGATTCTTACCAACTGACTGTGTCATTTTCATTTCCATGTCGGCTGGCAAAGTAGTGTGTCATTGTTGGGTGTGTGTGGGGGTACTGAGGTTTTAAGAAAATAATCAGTTTCTCTGAGATGGGGATCTTTCACGAGCATTTTATTAATCAGAGGGCCATCAGCAGGCTCAGCCCAGGGAAATAACTGCCCATGAGGGCTTTCTAGAGGTTAGGGGCCAGTCCCTGCCCCTACCCGTGTCCCTCGGGATTCTGGCTCTACAAGGCATCAGGATTCTTCCTGCTCAAAGTACGTGTGACAGGTAGACGTGAGCACGGCCACCAACATCATGAACTGATTGAAGTCCACCTTGGCGTCTCCATCGGCGTCCAGTTCCTTGAGCAGCTTGTCCACAGTACTCTTGTCCTTTCCGCTCTAGGGGAGACAGGCCCAGGTCAGCACTGTGGGTGCCTGGGGGCCTCGGCCTCACCAAGCCCGGCTGCTGGGCAGAGCAGGGTTGTCTTGTTCCCAGGCTCTGCTCCAGGAACAGCTGTACACACCAGCCACGTGGCTCTAAGCAGCCGTGGGCTCCCCTGAGTGTGTGACATGATGTGAACATAGTGTTTTAGTCCAGATTTGAATTGCATTATGCTCTGCAGGAGGGAGTGTTTATTTTGCTGTTATGTTTTGAAGGGGATTGTTTAATGGGCTTTGAAATGATTATTCCCAGGAAGCGCTGCCACTCAGCGCTCCAGCCCTCTGCACCACTGGCTTTGTGGGTGTTAAATTACCGAAACACTGCGTTAAGCTCCTTGAGCATCCCCACTGGGCTGGGACCCAGCAGGCTGCGTTACAGAAACCTCTAATCCTCACAATCCCCAGGCAAGAAGCCTGCAGCACTCCGGGTTACAGATGAAGACTAGAGGCCTACGGATGAAGGGCCCTGCCTGAGACTACAAGGAGAAGGGAAACCTGGGGTTGAGACCAGAAGGAGGACAGAGTCCCTGTTTTCCCCTCTGCTCGGTGCTCCAAGGCACCAGGTCTTCTTTGAGGACCAGCAGATTCTCTGAAAGTCTGCCCACCTGCCACTGCTGTGCCACCCTGCAGATCGGGAAGCGGCAGCAGGGGGCGCTGAGGACCCAGCCCAGGAACTGGCAAATAGCAAACAAGTAGTGGAGGGTCCCTATGGTGGTGCACCCTGCAGCCCTCAAAAGGCAAGTGTGGCTGGGCAGCCTTCCAGTACTTTTGAAGCTCCAGTGGTGTCAGGCACTGGGCTGAGCATCAAGGAAATGGCCACGAGGCTGTGGACACGGCTGAGCTAGGGCTTTCCCATCCTGGGCTTCAGCACAGCTGAAGGCCTGGCCTGTTGAAGGGTCTGAGCCCTGTGCTTTGAAGTTCTCAGCCATTCTGACTTAACCCAAGTTTGAGAACCCCTACCTTAGCCGCTGGCTCTCAAAATGTGTTCCCTGGACCACCTGTCACTCCCCCACACACAGCTTTTTGGATCAAAATCCCCAAGGGTTATATTCTTAAAATCGGTAATTTTTAGAACACCCAAGCCCGAGCACAAGTCCCCTGCAGAGGGCGGCAGGGGTGTTCAGAGAATGTATGTGGCAATATTAGGTTAAAAAAGAAATTGCACGTTAGAATTTCATTCACATCAACTTTCATGTGAAGAAAAGGCTGAAAGAGAAAGGAGGGGGGAGAGTTGTAGGGATTTCCTGCCTCTGCCTTTCTGTGTTTTTACATTTTCTGCCACAAACACATATTTATAATAGAGACAAGCAAATGAACTTGATTTGAAAAACTGTATCCTCACTGCACTCACATCCAGAGAAAGAAAATCAGGTATGAAGTGCCCGGTGTCTTTGAAGTGACAGTTCAGGCTGACACTTGCAGGCTTCCATTGTCAAGGATCAGCGTGGGTGCAGAGCCCTTAGAGTGCAGGCAGGCGGGGTTTAGTGGGACAGCTAGGGGGGAAGCTGGGTGAGAACGGGGAAGGGGAAGAAGGGCACCGGAGGGGAATGCTCCTGTCCTCCTTCCTGGACACCAGCTACTGGGATCCCGAGAGGGGAAGAGCAGGAGGAAAGGGGATAAGCAGACAGGGCAGCAGGGATGCTTGTGGCCAGCAGCCCTGGAGAGGAACAGCTCCACGGTGGCCCTGGATTCCATCCCTGTGTGCCACACCCACTGCTCTGGTTTGCTTCCCACTCTCTCCCACCGGGGCCCCAAGTCACAAGTAAACTGGGGCTCTAAGTCCATGTTTCAAGGATTGACCTGGCCACATGCCCTCCCTGTCCCACAGTCCCTGGGCAGCAGACCCTGGCCTTGGCCTCTGGCCTCCCCTTTCTGGCTGCACCTCCAGGGCCAACTCACAGCTGGCTCCTGACCCTGTCTCTCCCTTCTGCCTTCCATACCCACCCCTTCTTCCTCTTTCTTCCCACCTCCCTTCCTGACCCTCCTGGTCTCCTCGAGCCAAGCCCCGGGTGGGGCCACTGCCCGGCACCTCTGCACCCTCACCTCCAGGAAGCCCGAGAGTTCCTTCTCCAGGACCGTCCTCAGCTCTCCCTTGGTCAGGCTCAGCTTGTCGCCCTTGGCCCCCGAGTACCGGGCAAAGACATCGATAATCATGCCCATGGCCATCTCCAGTTCTGTCATGGTGCTGGATTTCGAATCACCTTCCTCCTGGGGGCTGGCGTGGCTGAGGAAATATCCCACTGAAGGCCTCTTGGCACTTTATAAGGCCCAGCCTCACACTGACACAGAGGGTGGGACACACAGGGCTGGACCAGTCAAAGCTTGCCCCTCCCCACCCTGCAGCTCGGCTTCTGATGAAATGCACTGTTGCAACCTCCTGTTGACCCTTCTCTCCCAGCCTCACCTGGTACTGCCCCCTCGGTGCACCCACATCTTACTGTGCTTCCCTATCTGGGGTCACCACTGATTTACAGATGGTGTCCTCATCTCTGTTCCCCACCCTGGTGGACAGGTGGGGTCTTCAGAGTAAGTGGTTGCCTGGTGAGTTTGTGTCAAGTGTGTAACTAGAGAGTGAGTGGGCCTGTCCCGTCCCCTGGCACCGGCTGCAGAGATAGCAGACAGGCCGTGGGCATAGGATGAATGTGGGGGCGAGTGCGGTCCTGCTCCTGTGGCTGCTTCTCAGAGCACCTGCGGGTCCTTCAGAAGCCAGCTTCCGCTGCAGCCCCACTCCCCGAGCCATAGCGCTTATGGGGTGTGTGTGCGTGTGTGTGCACGTGCACACGGTCCTGACAGCCACAGCGAATGTCCTAATGTGAGGGCCTGAGCCAGGCTCTGATTGCAGAGGCCTCCACCTCGAAGTCGCTGTCTGAACCAACACCCTGGCACCAAGAGAGGCGGTCGAGAGCCGCCCTGCCCCCAGGCTCCACAAACAGCGGACAATTTGAGCTGCCCCTTTTTTCTCATTTTACGCTTTTCCCCAAACCCACGGCACCTCACTGTTGGCCCCAGTAAAAGCAGAACCCAGGCTTGATGTCCCCAGGTGACCCCACTGTGTGGCCCCAGTGCATCTTGTCACTTCCAGGCCTGGTGGGATGGACCTTGTTCCTTTCAGTTTCCTGATGGTCGTTGCCAAGGGAGCCTCGCGAGGCCAGCCCAGTGCCAGCCTCCCTTATTGATGGGCGGAGACCAGTGCCCAGCTGTTGGGGGCGCCCTGTGTGCCCAGCACCTCCCTCCCTCCGCAGCTGGGGGCTGGCGGCCTGCTTGTTGCTGGGAAACCTGTAGGATCCCCGAGGGCAGGGTGGTGGGGACAGGAAGTCAGGCCACATTCCTGGTGGGCTTGACACTTTGCAGGAGCAGCCAGTCTCTACAATGGCCGGATTCTCCTTTGGACATGTCGCCTTTTCCGGGGTTCCCTACGAGGGAGGCTCAGCGAGGCCCCAGTTGTAATCCACTGGGAAGCAGGGAAAGGCAGGCTCCTCCCTGCGGGCTGGGCAGTTCCTGCCTGGGATCAGACTCCGTGGCCCAAGTCCCCAGTCCTTTGGCCTCCCAACCCTGGGACTCCACCAGCAGGACAAATGGAGAAAGCTGCTGGGGGCAGTGAGCTTCGTAGGTGGTCATTCACTTTAAACTCCACTTTGGTGGTCGCAGGAGGACCACAACGATGTGAGTGGGAGCTGCTCCCCTGCCCCTGAAGTTTCTGGAGTCACCAGGGCTGCCCCTGCTGGGGAGACTCACCAGCAAGCCCTCCAGGAATGGGCCCTGCTTGGGCCTCTCTTCAGACGACAGGGCCCCATTTCCAAGAACGGGTTATCTGAGGCCCTTGTAGGGAGCGTGGGCAGATTGCCCCCAAATGTGTTGTCGGGTGGACTCTTCTGAGCTGCAGGCAATCAAGACCCTTTGGGCTCCAGAGAAGCTTCTGCCCCTCCCTTAACTGCCCAGCAAATTCTAAACTGGGGTCTTTCCCAAAACAAAAGTTGTCACCAGAGAGAAATGTTATCTGAGTGACCCATCTGTATGTTGGGGGAAACATCTGATCACTGTTAAAAAAAACAAAATTCAAGTAAGCAAATCTGAAGACCTAATTGGGTTTATTAAGGGACTCATGAATTGAGCAACGTTCCTTTAGCAAGTACGGAGTGCTGCAACATACTACAAGAAAAGGTTTTTAAAGGCAAAGAGCATTCAAAAAAGAAAGGAATTTGGAAAAAGAAAAAAGAAAAAAAAAAAGAAAGGAATTCATTAGCAAGAACTGTTGTTTCAACAAGGCCTCCCTCCTCAGGGGCAGGGCTCCTGGACTACCTCCAGGAAATTCCAGTTCAGCTGGTGAAAGGTTACATTCCTGAGGGGGTTGAAACTGAAGTTGGGTCAGGTATGAAAGCTTGGTTTGTGAAGGCCCTAACTTTTAAGTGACCCCTTATGGGCCTGAGATGTTTCTTTCCAACATCACCAACACCTGCTCTTCTTGCCACCCCATGACCTTCCCTCCCTGCTTTGGGGCCCCGGGCCCCCATCCCGTTTCTGAGCTCAGGATGGCAGCTTCGCCTCATTGGCCTTCCTGTCTTGGACCCTCTCGCGTATGTGGGGCTGCCCATATGTACGAAACTAAATTAGAATTTTTCCTATGAATCTGTCTTGTGTCAGTTTGATTCTTAGATCAGCCGGAAGAACCTTGAAGAGGGAAACATTTCCTCCCCGGCGTTGTCAGTGGGAGAGTTAACTCGCTGCACATGCTGGCCTGGAGGCATCGGCAGCTGGGAGATGCTTAGGCCTGTGACCTTCAGCCAGCAGCGGGTAAGATTTCCTACCCTGTCAGCGCCCCAGAATCTCTATCTGTGGGGTGCGATGGAGCGAGAAGGGTGAGAAGCCTTTTGGTGTCACAGCCTCAGGACACCCTGCTGTGTTCGTTCCCTGTGCTTAGCGTCTCCTGGTGAATCTGGTGGAGTACTTTTGTTTACTCCCTCCCAGAGATGGGCTTTGTTTTCCTTTGTCTTTGTCGTCTGTATGTCTTGAGAGCTTGGCTTTGTGATCAGTGAGAATGTGGAGGATGCAGGCCCTGGTGCGAACCTGGCGGGCCGCCCAGCAGGCTGTGCCCCTGACTGTCCCCATTGTTTGTTGGGCTGTGCCTGCTCTCAGGGGAGTTTATCAGGAGAGGTCAAGCCCATAGGGAACCTTTGTCATCTCAACTTTCTTGCTAGTGTTGGAAAAGTCCCATTCCAGTATCGCCTGCCCGGTGTCATGGACTGGAGGGTCTGTGATGGGGTATCTGGCGTTTTTGTGGGAGACTGGAGCCCCTACTGCTTCTGGCAATGCAGGCCTTTGCTTTCTTAGACTAACTCTGGGAGTAAATCTTGGGGCTACATCTATGCCCTCTCCAGGGATGCCTCTTGTATCCATGGGAAAGGTTTAGACTAAGTCTGAAAAGTTACATTTGGTTCTTTCCGTAAAAAGGCTTATTGGCCTGAGTCACGACTGAGAGAGCCTGCTCATCAATGGACAGACGACGGATACTTTGAACTGGCTATCCTGGAAAGAAAGAAATTTTAGAGAGCTCTCAATTGTCTTATTAGTAGAACAGCTAGCCTTAGGGATTCCCCTGACAAAATGAAAGGACAGAATTAGGCTTAGAAGAAAAATTAATGTCCATATCCAATATAAGTTCCCCTTCTCAACATCCGGCCGCATCTGCCTGTCTTGCCTTCTCTTTTCCTGTGAGATTTATGAAGCTCACTCCAGCCTGCCCCCCAGGCCCGGAGGTACAGTTTACACATGTAAATGGTGAAAGCCAGGAAGTGAACTTGGCAGCAGCACCTGGGACAGACAGCAGGACACATTTTGCTGGCTTTGTATTCACTCTGCCAGCTTTGGGCCTTTCTATGCAATGTCCTTTTCAGATATATCCTAGGCCTCCACCCAAAAAATGCATGTCTCCTGGACAGCAGCAGATCTTTTCAGAGGATTCTACCAAATTTAGGGAAGAATTAGAAGATCAGCGGCCACTCACAGATGGCCAGAGTTTCTTCTAGGCCTTCCTACAAATGATCAGCTGCAGGCTAATAGTCAGGGACTGATAGAAGAGGGGAGTAAGATTCATGATGCCCCTTCCATTCCCAATCTTGAGTCACTGGTTACTGATTCTTTCTCTTCGTGAACGGCATTTCCTTCTTGCCAGTCTAGTTATGTATCCTAAAACCTGAAGTTGGCTTTCTGGCTACCTAGGACGTACAGGCTGTTGGTTCTTTCTTTGGGCAATATTTAGGAGTGACTCTGGATCTTGGGACAGTCATATCCTTTGCACCCTCTTTGGGGACCTCCCCCCCCTTACACCCAAGGAGGAGTTATTCAGTACTGCCAGAAATATTTACCGTTTGTCCCAGCTGAGAGTAGACAAGCTCTGTAGTCAGAAGTTGGCCAGATCAGAAGCTAATATTCAGAGCCTGAAAGGATTTTTTTTTAGATCTTTTCCCCCTAAGTTAAAATAAAAGTGTGTATCCAGAAGGAAAGAAGCAAACTGAGGAGAATGTAGTTGGGTGGATAGATGAACTTATGATGTAATTTAAACCATAACCCAATTCTTTGAGGAATTGAAAGCAACTGTCCTTACCTTTAAATCTTTGTGAAACTAGAAATATGACCCCAGAAAAATTAAAACTCAGCCTGTAATTTTCCAACCTCAAAACCTCCCCTCTTTCCCAAAAGGCTTATAATATTGTCCTTATGAAACCAAAGTCCTTGGAGAAATTTGGCTGTACTTTTCTGAAAACTTCAGGGAGAGGTTTCTCATCAGAAAGAGAGAGAAGCAGAATTTGGAAATTGGACAAATGAAAATTCTCCACAAATATTAGTAACCATAAGATTTGCATCCCTATGTCTGTGTCTGTCTGTGTTGTGTTTGCGTGATTTTTCTACCTCCAGGTGGTATTGCTAAAATTAATTTGTAAGAGGTCTATTAAGTTGAAGTCAAGTGCTTGTAAGGATCAGCTATTCTAAAACTCTCAAAAGATAGAAACTAACACAAATGTTTCTCAAGCTCCTGTGATCTGGGACAATATTTGGCATTAAAGATATTGAAGGCTGTTGGCTTCATTAAAACAGGCATGTTTTTAGCATTATCAGCATCTAAAATGAAAACTTTTATTTTGCCTGAATTTACTTAAAGTCAAATAAGTTGATGGTATCTTTGTTACAAAACATCTTTAAAAGAGCAACCTAAGTGTCCATCAGTAGATTAATGGATAAAGAAGATGTGGTACATATACACAATGGAATATTATTCAGCCATAAGAAGAAAACAAATCCTACCATTTGCAACAACATGGATGGAGCTAGAGGGTATTATGCTCATTGAAATAAGCCAAGAGGAAAAAGACAAGTATCAAATGATTTCACTCATCTGTGGAGTATAAGAACAAAGAAAAAACTGAAGGAAAAAAACAGGAGCAGACTCACAGAACCCAAGAATGAACTAATAGTTACCAAAGGGAAAGGGACTGGGGAGGATGGGTGGGAAAGGAGGGATAAGGGGGAAAAATGGGTATTATGATTAGCAGACATAATGTAGCAGGGTGGAGACATACGGGGAAGGCAGTATAGCATAGAGAAGACAAGTAGTGATTCTAAAGCATCCTACTATGCTGATGGACAGTGACTGTAATGGTGTATATGGGGGGGACTTGATAATGGGGGAGTCTAGTAACCATAATGTTGCTCATGTAATTGTACATTAATGATACCAAAATAAAAAAAATTTTTTTAATTAAAAAAAAAGAAATGGAGACTCTTCGGCCCCACCCACACTGAGACCTACTGACTCACAGTCTGCATTTCAATAGGTAATATTTGATCTATATGCACAATAAAATTTGAGAAAAAGAAAAAAAAATCTTTAAAAGATAGCTTGGAAGAATGACTAAATTTGTCTGATGTCTCTTAAAGTTTTTATAGGTAATCTAAACATAATTAAGAACAAGTAAACTCAATCGGTGTAATTAAGATAAAGGCTTATAAATAAACTGTTGTCAATATTGTTTTATGGTATGCCACTTAAGTAATGTCCCAAAATCCCTTTGGTAACATTCACCCACAGAATTTTGCTAGGTTTAATTTAATGATGGGAATCTATTGAATGTCTATATCATTTCCAAGTAAGATAAAATGCTGGAGCATTAGTTGCTAAACAAGTCTACTTACTTTTATCTTCTTACAGAGAAACTAAAGATAAATTTGGATCTGTTGATAAACATGTTTTGTACTTTATTGAAAGACTACAGTGAAGAAGCATATGTTCCTAGAAATTATGAAATGTATTCATAAATTTGCCAATCTAAAAAAGGCTGGTATAACAGTTAGTCATAGCTTACTACTTAGTTTTCACTAGAAATTAAGGTTCCTAAAAGTTAAGAATTATTTTAAGTATAATTAATGCTACTGGAAATAATAAGAGAAACATCTTTGTATGCAAGAAAAGTAGGCTGTGTGCTGGTGGTATAAGAAGGTATGAAGAATGGAAATGTATTTTTATTAAGGGAAAAGTAAGTGATTTTGTCCTAAAGTGAAGCTGGTTATTTAAAGAGGAAAACACAGGACAAAATTTGAATGTAAAAAAAAGTTGTAGAAGGTTTATGGAAAAGGAGTCTTTGAAAATGAGTTTTAATGTGTGATCATGCTGGCTAAGATAAAATGATTTATTTAAGAATAAGTTTTATTATCAAATGTACACTGGTGCAAGATTAGAAATTGGTTTTCTTGTCAAAAGGACAAAGTTTTCTTGGACTATTGGTCTGCTCTTGATAATCAGCAATTATGAAGAGTTTTTTCTTTGTCATTAAAGTAATTACCTAGAAAAAAAAATTCTGTGCTTTATCAAAATAATTTCCTGTGCTTTAGGTTACCTTTATCATCAGGTCTTTGATTACTTAAGAAAACTGAGTCTTCTTAATATCGAAAGAGCTAAGTTTTGTTCCCAACTATGTAACAAATAATATTTACCTTTAAAATCTTCTATTGTCATTTTGATTAATAGGTAACTTAATATTGTTTCATAATGACCTGTGATTCTATTTAATCAAATGTCCAAACCTTTTGTTATTTTTGACAAATGTCCCCACATCAAATAAAATCCTTTTTACCTCTAGTTAACTCAGGTTTTCCAGAGGGCCCCTGAAACATATCAGAGGGATTTTTCTCCTCATAAAAGAGATAATAAGCTAATGGCTTATTAATTTGGTATGATAAATTATATGGGAAGCAATAAGTGATGCTAAACCTTCTCAGATTATATTTGTGTAGATATATGTTATTAAAATAGGTGTTCTAGAAATTTTATGAAACTCCTAGAAATCTGATATATCCTCCATGTTATCACTTGTAATTGTAGTTATTGAAATGTTGAATGTTGCAGAAATAACCAAAGTTCCTTTCCAATTGTATCACAATGAATGTTAACCAGACCTTTAACGATGGCCATTTTTCTGTCTTTCATCATTGACAGAAAGCAACTGTTTTACCCAGATGCTTTTACAGAAGTGTCTCTGCAAAATAGTTTCATCTTCAAGAGATTCATAGAAAGGACTTTTGACAAAAACAGGTTTCTGATAACTTTAAGAGCTTAAAATGAACTGGGTAAGGATTTCCAGACTGTTGAAAAACTGGATTCAAGTGGATCAAGGATTAATAACACAGGACTGAATGAACTGAGGAGGGTAATTATAACTTTTATGACTTGTTTAAAACATTGCTGGTTCTCTAATGTTTGCTTTTCCAGATTTAAGGCAACTTTTCTCTTAAGCTATCTGTGACTTGCAGCAATTTGGTAAAACATACCTTTGCAAACATATAGGAGACCTTTTTCTCCCTACTCAATCCCTCCAGAATTCAGAAACTCATAATGAGTATGCTTATTTTCATGTCAATATTTTTATTTTCAAAAGTTCAGTAAGAATCTGTTTCCCTTACAACAGGGGACAGTTGGAAACAATGTTTATATGACTAAAGGTTTGACTGGAATGTCCTATTTGAGAGATACAAAAACTCAGATATGACCAGACAGCTTTAAGGATCTAAGGTTAAGCCAATGAAGTCCCTTGGAAAAACCGGCCTGTTACCTTGCTTACAGGGTTCCCTGTAGCCTTACCAGATGAATAAAGAAGGTTACTCCTTGGAAAGTTCAGGAATATAAGGATATTTTTGGGACCTTGAGAAAAGAAGATTCACCCAAATCTCTAAGCACTGCAGGTGAAGTCTGATGGCAAATCCTTGGCTTGGCTTCCCAGGTCTCGAGAGGCCTTTTACAGTTTGATCTGAGATTCCCTAAGAAAAGGTCTAGCTGAGCAGATTTACAAGAGCCTATATGGTCAGTCACTACTGCACCATCTGTGTGGATGATCAGGCCAAGTTTACTAAGTGAGAGTTGGCCTGCAAATGAGTTCATCTTGCTGTGGTTATCTTTCATAAAAATGAGGGTGATTTTAGAGAGAAAAATGATGTTTCAGTAACATGCCACTTGTAGATACTAGATTCTAGTTCTGCTTAATTGTCCTGGAGGGTTTGTTGTTTGCATATAAACCTGACTGGATCCTAAATTCTGGTTTCCTCTAATATCTAGCAATGACTCTCCAAGTTAGGGTTTCCAATTTTCTCCTGTCCTTTTGACTTGAAATCATTGGGAACTGAAGTTCTCCTTTCTTCTGGAGCCTTGCAAACAAGGAGCCTTGCAAACAAGATGACCTGATACAAACATCAGTGAAATCAGCACAAGAACCCATGTTTAGACAGTCTTTGTGCTCATTGTATGGGCCACTCAGAAAGACCCCCAGAGACATTCAAAGTGCAAACCAGGAAAATCCATCAGGTCGCCACCATCTACCATCACTGTACCTGAAAACGCTTCAAGCCTGACATCTAGATGCCTTCTCACCAGCAGCGCTTAGAACTCACATACTGGGTTTATAATTTGCTCCAACTCTTCATCTTTGTTTTTCTTTTGTCTCCATAGAAACGCCTCTCATTAATTACCCGGTGGCTTGCATAGTATAGGCCTAACTTTGGGAGCCCACCTACAGGACCACCCTTAAAATGAGAATGTATGAAAGTTCCAGTTTCAGAAGAGAAAACTGTAGGGACCAAGGGCAGGCGACTCCAAAATGTGTTCTTTGTCAGGTGGACTATTCTGAGCTGAGGGCAATTGGGACCCTGCAGGCTCAAGAGAGGCTTTTGCATTACCCTTCATTATCTAGAAAAATCTAAATTGGGGTATTTCCCTATATAAGGGTCATTTTCAGAGATAAGTTTTATCTGAGTGACCCATCTGTATGTCAGCACAAACATATAATTACTAAACCTCTGCTCTGCATCTCTTCCTGTGAGCTGCCGACCTGCCATTTGGAGCCCTGGCCCCCATCCCACTCCTGAGTCCGGGCTGGCACGTCCACCTCATCTTACCTTTCTGTCTTTGAACCTCTAGTGTCTGTGGGGTTCCTGCATGTACAGAATCAAATTTGATTTTCTCATGTTAATCTGTCTCATCTCAACTTGATTCTTAGACCAGTGGGAAGAACCTTGAGGGCAGAGGAAAAGTTTTCCTCCCCAATACCTGCTTAAAGAAAAAATGATTTGGACCTTCTAAAAGGGAAGGAAGACAGGGGACAGGACATCGCAGTGGGTCCAGGACATCACAGTGGGGGACAGGACATCACAGTGGGGGTAGGACCTGCAGTGGGGGACAGACTGATTTCCATTCTGAGTAAGTAGAGATGGCTTGTCATTTGCAGCCTAGGAGCAGAGTGAGGGGTCAGTGGGTAGAAAATTCCTAAGAGATCTGGAGGGTTGGGGGCATCTTGTTGAAGGCAGGCCAAGGACTCACATATCAAAGGTGGGGAACAAGGAACTTGTCAGATATCAAGTGTGGGAGATGCCTTAGTGATTCTTGTCACGGCCGGGTGGGCAAGCTGAAGACTGAATGGGCCCAAGGATGAGGTCAAATCGGAAAGGGGCTCAGAGGGAACTGGCTCTGTGGTCAAGGCGTGAGTCTGTCAGACCCGGAGGATGGCTCCCACCCTCTGCGTAAAGACCTGAGATCGAGAAGGGCCAGGCCTGGGCTACTCTAGGCTGTCAGCTGCCTTACCTGGGCCCGGCTGGTGGCCAGGAGGGGTGGGGTGTGCCCAGGGGAGGTGTTCTCTGAGAGAGGGCTTCTTGCAGCCTGGGGCAGGCCTGGGGACCAGCAGGGCCTGCCGGGGTCTGATCTGCAACAGGCACTCTCAAACTTACATTCACACCTCCTTGCTAAAAAGATGCTTTTTTTTTTCAGAAAATTTACTTGTGAATGTGTATTTTTCCCAAAGCCTTATTTTCAAGCTTGTTACAGAAGTCAAAGCAGGCTTACTTAAAGACCCCTTGATGGAGATCTTTGTAGGAATTTTTTATTATTGAGGTATCATTGATATACACTCTTATGAAGGTTTCACATGACAGAAAATGTGACTACACTCACCCATATTATCGGATCCCCCCACACCCCACTGCAGTCACTGTCTGTCACTGTAGTAAGATGCCACAGAGTCACTCTTTGCCTGCTCTGTGCTGCACTGTCTTCCCTGTGACCCACCCCGCCCTCCCCACCCCTCCCCTTTGGTAACTGCTAGTCCCTTCTTGGAGTCTGTGAGCCTGTTGCCGTTTTGTTCCTTCAGTTTTGCTGCGTTGTTATACTCCACAATGAGGGAAACCATTTGGCACTTGTCCGTCTCCACCTGGCTTATTTCACTGAGCATAATACCCTGTAGCTCCATCCATGTTGTTTCAAATGGTAGGATTTGTTTTCTTCTTATAGCTAAATAATATTCCATTGTGTATATATACCACCTCTTCTTTATATATTCATTTACTGATGGACACTTAGGTTGCTTCCATATCTTGGTTATTGTAAATAGTCCTGTGATAAACATAGGGGTGCATATGTCTTTTTGAATCTGAGAAGTTGTGTTCCTTGGGTAAATTCCTAGGAGTGGAATTTCCGGGTCAAATGGTATTTCTGTTTTTAGTTATTTGAGGAACCTCCATACTGCTTTCCACAATGCTTGAACTAGCTAAGGAATTTTTTTTGAAAAGCGGTTAAATCATAATTATTAGAGTGAATGCAAATAGAAAAGTGTGTCTGGTTAAATAAAGATCATTAAACACTTGACCTCTACTGGCAGAGAGTCTCTGTTGTGGGTAGGTAACTAATTTAACTGTATTAAAAATTAACAGACATTGTGTTTGTCTGGAAAGTTATTTTCTTTCCAAAAGAAGATTATGAATTGCAACATGAAAATTCATCTTTCTGTCCCTGACCAGGTTGGGGTCATTATTTTTCTTGCCTTCTAGGCTTGCCCCCTCCCAACCCTGGGTCGCTGGTGCCAGGGTCTCCTTTACAGCAGTGAGACTCTGTGGATTCCCGGGTAACAGGAACACCAGCACAGAAACAGCCCAGGTCTCTGCAGGGTCTGGGGAGACTGCTGCCTTCATGGCCAGGCTCCAGGCTGGCTTCTGAACAGGCTGATCAGGGAAAGAAAGCACTCCTGCCTCGGCACAAGTACATCTCCAGTCTGTGCTCCCCGTAACTGGCTAACGGTTGGTGTGAGGGCACTGGTGGAGGACTGGGGGGGAGCAGAGACCTGTGCCTTCACCCAGGCCACATGCCTGAGGAGGGCCCTCAGGCTGCCCCCACGAGTCCCTGCCCCCAGTCACCACTGCCCAGCTGGCCACAGGCTGACCCAGATGTCTGGGCACGACCCCTCCCACGTCCAGCACAGAGAGGTCAGATGAAGAATTGGAATTACAGGTTTCCTACACATTCAGCCCTGAGAGAAGAAGGGGCCATGGGAACCACCACCCAGGAGGCCCTGCCAGGTAGACAAAAGGCCACCTGCCCCACAGGGGCCTGGGAGTTGTCCTGCTTCTGCCAAGGGGGCTGGGCAGGCAGGATGTATCTCCTGTGGGTCCGGCCCCAGCATGGGCTCTGGAGGCTGGGGAAAGGCACAGTGTGTGGTAGGGCAGGCAGGCTTGGCTGCCACGGGACTAGCTCCTTTCCCCTGGAGTCTAGGTCAGATGTGACAAGCTGAGGAGGCCCCCTGTGCTTGGCTGGGGGTGCACAGTGAGCGAGACCCAGGCCCTGACCTTAGGGGGTCCCCAGCCAAAGAGGGGGAGCTGAGAGAGCCAGGACTGATGGATGGAGGGCAGGAGGCACAGACAGGAAAGGGCCTGCAGGCGGCCTCCCACGACCTCATCAGGCAGGCCCAGGCCTCAGCCCCGGCCGCACAGCAGAGCCCTGGTGATCTAAATGCCAGCTCTGTCCAGGCCCCACTAACCCAGGACAGCCAGGCCACGGTCAGGCTGGCCCAAAGCCTCCCAGGCGGCCCTGCTGTGCAGCCTGCTTACGAACAGCGCTCTGGAGAGGTTTCAGCTGGGAAGACACATGGTTGGATTTGCCTTTGAAGCCAATTCAGCAGCTGGTGTGAGACTCAGAAGAGGAGGGTGAGGCAGGAGGCAGGGAGGCCAGTGAGAGGCCGCAGAGTAAGGAGCCCTCCAGCCGTCTGCCCACAGGACAGCCAGGGAGCAGAAAAGAGAAGGAGAAGGAGGGGGCCTCACCATCTGGCCGATGCTTTGCAGAAGGGGAAACTGAGGCTCAGAGCAAGGACAAGGGTGAACACGCCAGCCTCCTTGACTCCTCTCCACTCTCACTGCACAAACAGCCCTGAGATCACACCTGTTTTATTTTTGATAACATCTAAGACAAACATTTGAGAAAGGTGAGGAATGAGCTTCTTAGGAACAAGCTGCCTGTCAGGGGTCATGTGCCACTGAGCTGGGAGGGCCGGGCCCATCCTAACTAGGTGCATAGCTCCCGGGGAAGGCGGCAGTGAGCCCTGGACCCAGGAGCGGCCATTTGCAAGACTTTCTCCAGGTGAGAAAGCTAAATGACTCTATCTCCAGCCTCCTGGGCAGCGAGGGGTGTTCACGCACGGTGTTCTGGACAAATGATGTTTCCTTCAGGGCTACGGGGGTCTGCCCTTGCTGAATACAAAGAGGAGGTCCTTAGCCCTTCTGCCTTCTTCCTTCCTGAAACCTGGAAGGGATTCTGGAGAAGCAGCAGGACAGGAACCGTGTGGATGAGGCCATCACAGATGCTTGGTGCTTGTGACCGAGAGCATTTAAGCTGGTTGTATGAATTTCCTCTGGCTCTTGCAACAAATCACTACAAACTGGGTGGCTGAACATGGCAGGAATGAGGTCTCTCCAGCTCTAGAAGCCGTAAGTCTAAAGCAGGGTGTCCGCCGGGTTGGTTCCTTCCCAGGGCCTCAGAAGGAGGCCCTGTTCCCTGGCTCCTGGCTTCTGTTGTTGCCTCGGATCCTTGGAATTTCTGAGCCTGCGGCTGCATGACTCCAATTTCTGCCTCTGTTGTTTCATGGCCTTCGTCCCTCTGCGCCTCTTCTTAGGACACCATGCTGGATTGGGGGCCACTCTATGCCAACGTGATGTCACCTTAGTATATTTGCAATGACCCTATTTCCAAATAATTCACATTCTGAGGTTCTGGGAAGGACCTGAATTTGGGGAGCCACTATTCCACCCAATATGTTGGTGCAGGGCTCAGTGATGCTACCCACGGCTTACCAGGGAACAGCCTGACAGTGTAGGAAGCCGTGGGTGGACTTCAGTTTGATTCCTGCTTGTGACTTTTATCGGCTCTGTGACGCCTTTGACAAGCTCTAAACCTGTCAGGGACTGATGTTCTAGGAAGTGGTGACAGTCACTGCCCCTCAGAAGTGAGGAGAAGACCCCCAGGTCAGTTGCAGGGTTAGGTGCAGGGAGACCGCCGAGCCCCAAGCAGGGTGCAGGGAACCTGCCGTGCTCCCAGCTCTGTTCCGTCCTCACCCACCTCTCCTTCCACATGTCCCGGCTGCCCTCTCTGCCCCGGATGCTCTAAGGCAGACCTGTGTCTGGTTCTCCCACTAGTTGAGGACACTGAGGAGAAAACAATGACTGTACGGAGTAGCACGTGACATGCTGGAGGCCTGCGGGGGTCCCAAAGGGGCTGACCTGGCCAGGAAGTTCAGAAAGGCTTCTGGAGGAAGTGGCACTTAGCATCAGACTGGACGAGGCCGAGGCGCTTATTCAGGCAGGCGGCCTTCCAAGGGTCGCTCCTGAGCTGAGTGTCAGGGTCCTCTGGGTCGGAGGGGTCAGGGGCAGGGTCCCCACCTGCGAGGCAGGCTGGTGGACGGAGTGGACAAGGCTTCCAGGCGATTCCAGAGCACACCCGTGTGAGACCCACCTGCCTAGATGGAGGGAGGGCATTCTCACCAGGGGGCCTGGCCTTGCAAAGCGCTGGAGCTGAGAGAGAGTGGGGCACGTCTGCAGCCTGGAGCAGGCACGTGGCAGACACTACCGGGACCTCAGGGGAAGGTGGGAAGATTGGGCGTGGTCAGGGGAGCAGGGTGACACATTGGGGTTTCCCTTAAAGCTGGAGGTCTGTGATGCTGGCCCCTGGGAGCTGAGCTTCAGGCGGGATGGCTTTGGTGGTGGCAGTCCATATTAGGCACGGGCATAGGGCCTTGATGGAGGAAAAGATCCCACCCTCTCCAAGAAGATGCAGGTGCGACAGGGGCTTCCTGTCGTGGGCTTGGCATCCTGCAGCCTCAGAGCCTTACATGGACCCCTTCCAGCCCACACCTTCCTAAGCTTTGCTGAGTGTTCTTCTGTGAGTCCAGACTTCCAGGTGATGGGGTATTGGAAACCCCACGACAGTTTGCTCAGAGTAAAAGTTCAGGCTGGCTGACGCAAACTGGGCTCAGGACGCCTTTCCCCCTGTTCAAACCCAGGCTTGACTCCACACTAATATTGACGTCCTTCAAATGTCTGCTCTCACTGGTTCTCCTGACCCTAGCATGAATTCTACCCCATGATTTTTGTTTCATGCAGCAGCACCCAGGGGTCCTGGGATGTGTCTGGGTGGCAGCAGGACCCTGGCCCCTGCCATGGGTGTAGGGTATCGCCTCAGGACAGGAGCCTGGGGTCTTGGTCCCCCTGGGCCACTGCCTTGCTGAGCAGCGGGGTGAGTCCCTTCTCCCCTGTAGGAGTACTTTCCCCGCCTGTAAAATGAGGGCTTCAGATCAGACCACCTCTGGGCTTCTGAACTCCCGACGCCCACATCCTCCAGCCAAGGGGCCAATATATCCTCAGCGTGCAGGGTGGTGCTAAGACACCCAGGATTTTAAAAATACTTCTTTAGACTGAAAAATCCATAGGCATTAGGCATTTTCAAGTGAAAACGGGGCTCTTGTGATGAACACCTGTGTTTCCACCCCCAGGCCAGCTGGCCATGTGGTTTGGGGCCCTGACCTGTGTGAGCTGGCTCCGCAGTCCCCTCCTGGCTGTGGTCTCAGGTGGGCACAGGGCAGAGCGGTTTGAGAACAGTAAGGTGGACGGACAGGCTGCGCCCTGGCTTCAGTCTCATTAAGCCTAAAGTCAGCAGGTCCGGTCCCGGCAGCCTCCCCCTGCCACACTTCCCAGCCGCACCAGGGCCAAGTGTCAAACTCTGGGCCCAGCTCTCTGGGGTAGGGCAGGAGAAGCCAAGGCCCAGGGCACAGGACTGGCCTGAGTCTGGCTCCGCCACGTACTGGATGGGGACCTCTGTGAGCCCAGGTTTCACCTTTGTGGATGGGGTGAAGTATTGCCCCAAGGGTTTTTGTGACGAGAGGCGGTTGCCACCCACAGGCTGTGGCTAATATTAAGTGACAACTTGTCCAGGCTATGGGCCCAGTTGTTTGGCCAAACACCAATCTGGATGTTGCTGTGAAGGTATTTTTTAGAGATGATTAACATTTAAATCAGTGGACTTTGAGTAAAGCAAACAACCCTCCATAATGCGGTGGGCCTCACCCAATCATCTGAAGGCCTCAAGAGAATAGGGTGAGGTTTCCGTAAGAGGGGGTAATTCTGCCTCAAGCCTGCGACACAGAAAGCCTGCCTGTCTCCAGCCTGCCTGCCGAATTTGACTCAAAACTGTGACATCTCACCTGAATCTCCAGCCTGCCATTCTGCCCTGCACTTTGGACTTGCCAAGCCCCCACAGTCGTGTGAACCAACTCCTTAAAGTTTGTGTCTCTGTTTCTCTCTCTACATCTTCCTAGCTTGGAAACCAATCTGATCACACTGGCTACACCTTCCTGCCAGAGCTGGGCAGCGAAACTCCTGCCACTGGCCTTGCCTGACACTGGACCTGTGCCCCCAGGGCAGCTATGCTTGCCCCTGGGCATTTGAGTTTTCCAGGGTCTAGTTTAGTAAACATTTGGGAAGGAAAATCCTCCTGCCTGGTCCTGGCCATAAAGGGGAGAATCACATCTGGCCCCTGCCCTGGAGGAGGCGTCGCGGTGTCCTGTCAGGGGGCTAACCCCTCACCCGTAGTGCAGATGGTGGGGAGCAGAGCAGGAGAGGCACAGGGGAGGCCTGGGGGCACCGTGGGCACTCGGTTTCTCGCCTTGGGACAGCAGAGCCCGGGGCAGGAAATGCTGCTCCTGGGAGAGCTGGGTCACAGAAGCTGCCTTGCATCGTGAGCCCCCCTCCTCTCGGGACTGAGGCTGGAGGTGCAGCCACTGTCCATGGGGGCAGCCCTGCCAGCTGGACTGAGCGCAGTGTGTGCCGGGCAGCGCCGGGAGGAGCGGTGACAAGACAAGGGAGTGCACGCTTGGTGCGCAGGCCACTGCCCCCGAGTTCCCGTGGTCCCACGCACTGCAATCGCCCATGCGACCACACACGAGGCTTCAGTGTTTCCAGAGGCATGTGGAGAGAAACTGCTGCAGCCCAGAGTGGCCCCATCCCTGTCAGGCTCTCTTCAACAGACCCACAGGACTAACAGCAGAGGCAAAGGAGCTGAATGTTTGGAGCACTGTTAATGTTTTAATCTTTAAATTTTTATTATTCTGTTATAAAATATTTATATTTATTATTTTATTCATTAGTTTTTAATTATAGGGAAATGTGAAAAACAAAACAAAATGGACCCTAACCTTCCCACTCAGATAGCTTTTGGTGACGTTAACAATAAAGTGTGGCTCTTGAGCAGGTTTGAAAAATTCCAGCAAGACTAGAAGGCACAAGATGGGACTGAAAACCTTGCCATACCCAGCCCCCAGGCCCCCGTCCCGAGGGAACTACTAACCGCTGCCTGTGATTCCTCTGGAAAAATGTTTGTGCACCCCCCAGCTTGCAGCAGGTGGAGGGGTGGCGGTACGGGTCTCCTTCATTTTCAGGGTCCGGAGAGCCAGTGCCATCATGCCTGTTCTACAGCCCTCCCAGCAAGTGTCCCACATGAGCACCAGCCAGGCAGCTCCACCCTGCGTCTCTGGCACCTCGGAGGAGAGCGTCTCCCCAGCCAGCCTTCTCGCTGCTGCTTGTCCTTCCTCCAGAGCCTCTCTCCCCTGCAGCACTGCCCCTCCACTACCCTGCAGGGGCCTGGTTGCTCCACAAAGCCTGGGGTGGGGGGCCCAGCCCTCCTCTGAGTGCCCAGAGCCCGACCCAGGGCAGGGACCCCTTTCCTGAGACTTTGAGCAGCCCTGGGACAGGGCTGGAGGTGGGGAGCCAGGAGGCTGGAGGCAGACGTCAGCAGCCAGGGCTGAGGGCGCCATGGTCAAGGAGAGGCCAGCATCCTGCCAAACTCTGCAGCCCAACAGGCTTGTGGAGCTCTGGGCAGCTAGGTGAGGAAAATGGGCTTGTGTTGCTATAATTGAGAGTGTTTCCCCAAGTGCACAGTTGTAAAGATTTAAAACAAACTATTTTCCCGTTCCAGCACTTCCCATGCTACACCTTTGTGCTCCAGCCGCATATCCTGGCCGCCTTTTGTATTTGATGACATCATCTCATCATTCAGCTTAATGAGGATGTTTGCTGTAGGTTTTAAGCGGACACCTTCATCTTCATACCACAAGCATGTTTTTAAATGAACAGGTGTTTTGCTGGACTGCATGAAATGCTTTTTCTGAGTCCAATGAGACCTTCATGCTTTTTTCCTCCGCTAATCTGCCAGTGGGGTGAATTAATGGACTTTCAGAGTCCACAAAGCCTGAAATGTACTATCTGGCTTCTTACAGAAAATACTGGCTGAGCCCTGATGTGGGCACTTTTTTTCCAACCAACCAGTTCTCCCAGCAGCTCCGGAATACAGGGCAGGGCTATCACCCCCTTTCTGATGGGGTAAGTGAGGCTCAGGAAAGTCTGGTGCCTCTCCAGGGTCAGCAGCTCCCCACGCAGCTCATGGCTACAGGAGCCACGACTGCAACCTCCCCTCCCAGGCTCACTCCCACTGCACGAGGGCCAGGCTCACACCCTCCCAGGGCGTCGTGTAAGTAGGGCTGGGAGGACAGCAGGGGCTGTGTGCTAGTGACCAGCTCTTCCCCGTTTCCAACAGCAAAATAAACACTATTATCACAGTATTTAGACATCTTGGGAGGGGCTGACTGGAGCATCCTAAGTAGACTAATGAAAAAGCTGGGACTTTTTCTGGAAGTCCTCAAGTCCAGTCTATGCTACTTAGGAAAAGCCTTGAGAAGCCCACTGCCTGGGTTCTGAGTGCATGGCTGTCCCAAGGGCTGCCCTTTTGTGGGAAGCGGGGAGAATGGATTCACAGAGGCCAAATCTACACTGACATGTGCTGCAGTCAAGTTAGGGCTCCAGGGGCTCCACTGGCCCTGACACCTCTGTGCTGGTTGTGGGCTGTACCGCCTACACACCACACCACGAGCATACCTGCTGGGTGGTATCCCCAAGGCTGCTGGATGGTGGTCAGGTCTCTACACTGTCAGTGACGGGCTGCCCAGGGGCAGCGGCTCTGGCACTACCCAGGGAGAACCAGGAGGGTGGTTGTGTGATCAGAAAGCCATAGCTCTGCCTTTTGTGTGCTCTACAGGCCACCGTCCTTGGAGACAGGGAAAAAGGCCAGGAATAATGGTTCATAAGCCCATTATCAACCAACACAGAGTGTTAGAATAAGGTGGACTGCTCCAGGAGGGAGAGGGACCCCAGAGGCCCTGGAGGCATTGGTGGGATAGACAGGGTCCAGTCTGGGGTGGATGGAACTGTGGGCAAGCTGCATCGGGAGTGCCTAAGCTGGGCTGGAGCTTAGGCTTGGAGCACTTTGGAGTTCAGGACTCTTGGGGGAAGCAGGGAGGGGGCTGGAGGAGGGGCAGTTGGACTGTGATCGGAATGTTTCCAAAGGAAGTGTTCTAGAATGGAATGTCAGGGCTGATGTACCTCTGGTTGCTGGCTTCAGAGATAACTAGGGGGAAGCTTGTCAACTGACAGAGGAGGCTGAGGCACGTGGGGCCCAAGCAGGCAAGGACGGAGGCATGGAGCTGTTGCGGAGAGCCAGAGGGGGCAGGCTACCCCGGGTGTGCTGGCCTGAACTGTCAATCTGTCATGCTGTACCAGGTTGGTCCCGTCTCCGTATCACACATCATCAAAGGGAGACACCGTCCCTTGGGCTACCCCTCCAGTCACCTCATTTCTCTACTCCACTCTGCAACAGAAGTCCTTCAAGAGGGCTCCACATTTTCTCCACTTTACCACCTTTCAGGTACAGTGGAGTTGCCCCATCAGATGAACCAACACAGGCAAAGGCTCGGAGACCATTATGAGCTCATCATGGTAACGCCTGTGTGGAAGCAGCAGTGAGGGAATGCTAAGGAAACAAGACTGGGAGATCGCAGGAGTCTGGTCCCTCCGCACGTTGTGGTCTCTGGTCCAGGCTTTGGATTTTGTTCTAAGGGCCAAAAATTGGAGCGATAGCTGAATTCTCAACAATTGATGCTAGAAAGTCACTGAAAGAATATTTCAAAGGTACTAAGACTGAGCAATTTATCAACATAAAATTATATACTCAGCACAATTATCTTCCAAGAAAAAGGGCAAACAAAAACTGAAGAAATTCACTGTCATTACTGCTCACAGAAGGTACTTCTAAAATATGAATTTCAGGGTGAAGGCTGACAGCCTCAGAGGGAAGGACTGTATGCAAGAAAGAATGGTGAGCAAAGAAATCAATAAATATGTAGGTAAATATAAATTAAAATGGATTAAATATAGCTTTATTTCTAATGTGTCAGGTAAAAAGACTACAACATATCAGAAGTTCTTAGATTCTTTGTATATTAGGAAGGTAGAGATATAATTAACTTTAAATTTTGGTAAGCTAATTATGCATATTAAAAATTTGACAGTAATAATCTTAGGAACACAAAAAGATTATATAACTTTTAAGCCAGTAGTGAGGGGAAAAAAGACATTTAAAACCTTTTAATCCATAATAAAGCAAGAAAGGAAGGGATAAGAAAAGGAAATGGGAAAAGTGAAACCGGTCAAAATAAAATGGCAAAAATAAATCCAAATATATCAACAAATACAATAAACGTATAAGCATTAAATTCTCATGTCAAAAGGCAAAGACTGTTGAAGACCAAAACCAAACACAACCTAGATGTATGTAGTATACAAGGCACATACTTAAAATATAAGGGCACAGAAAGACTGAAAATAAAATAATGGTAAATAATTACTGGGCAAATACTAACCAAAAGAAAGCTAGGGTAGTTTACATTAGGAGCAGACAAGAAGTATTACTAGAGACAGAGGGCCATGATATGTTAAAAGTTTCAATTCAACAGGAAGAAAGGACATTTCTAAACTTGTATATACTTAATTACCCAGCTTCAAATAAAAAATTGACAGAATTGAGGGGGATTCAAGATGGCGGCATGAGAGGTAAGACAGAGAACGCCTCCCAAAACCACAAATAATACGAAAATATAGTTAATACAACTAACCCTAAAACAGCAACAGGAAAGAAGGCTGAATCAGACTGCATACAGACATCACGAACAGAGCAGATCTCACGAAACAGGGAACCAGCTCCGCTCCCTAAGGACCCCCAAGCTCACTCTAGGGGCTGAGCAGCTCCAGAGACTGGAGCTTCTGGGCACTAGAGGGCACCACACAGAAATATGAAACATCAAAAGAACATGGTTCAGATTAGCACACATAATGTAGTGGGGTGGGGGGGGATATGGGGAAGGCAGTATAACACAGAGAAGACAAGTAATGATTCTAAAGCATTTATTACGCTGATGGACAGTGACTGCAATGGGGTATGTGGTGGGGACTTGATAATGGGGGGAGTCTAGTAACCATAATGTTGTTCATGTAATTGTCCATTAATGTATAGCAAAATAAAAAAAATTGACAGAATTATAAAGAGAAATGGACAAATTCTCCTTATAAAAAAACCTCGAGGAGGTGAATTCAGCAAGCTTTTCTGGGTGGCTGGCAGCCCAACAGCTAAGAAGATTGCTTTGTCAGGGATGAGCTAAGGCACCACCCTAAGGAATTCTTCATTCATTCTCCTCTGAGTCACAGTATATGCAACTGTTACTGTTACTGAAGGTGGTTACAGAAGGCGGGTGAAATGCGTGACTGATAGGACACTGAACAAATGATGAGACCATACACCCTGACCCTAGTTTAGGATGCCTCTGATTAGGCAAGAATCACATCAGAGGTGTTACCAGATGACCATGGGGAAGGAAATAAAAAATCGTTTCCATTTGTTCAGTAGCCTTTTTCCAGTTGGGAAGAAGGTCTTAAGGCCTCTCTAGAACCCAGGCATCTTCTGCTGCCCAAGAAGACTCTCAGTCCAAATACATGTCCAATTTGGAAATCCCAGTGTAGCTAAACAATAAAATTAAAAATTAAATCCTGGAGACTATGAAAGGACCTGAGACACTTGTCCTCAAAGCTCTGCCTCAAGGGGCAGGCCTAAAACTGTCCAAGAGGTAGCTGGTTATTTTGTATGAATCTGAGACAAATGGAGCACCAGGCCCAAGGAAGCTCAGAGACAAGACAGTGCAAAACCACCATTTTACGGTGGCTCGGGAGACGGTCACTTGCCCAAGGCCACAGAGTGAACCAGGAGTCGAACCAGCCCTCCTGAACCCAGCCCATGTCTCCTGTGCTCTCACTGCTGTCTGTGGAACCTTCAGCAGTCAGGTACTCTTTTTTCCTGAGCTCTGGGCTCAGGGAGCAGATATTGCCCTTTTTCTTTGCTTTCGGCTGTCAAATTCCATGCTTTCAGCTGTCACCAGTTTATCATCATCATGCCCAAGATCCAAAATGTCTTTGTATGGATGAGGAAACACCCAGATGCAGGGGCCTCAGCAGTTCTGTAATACCAGGGGGTGGGACCTTCTACCCTCTTCCCTGCCCCACATAGTTTCAATTACGTAACACATGGTCTGTGATTCCTCTGGGAAGCCCCACCCTATTCCCTGGATGGGTTAAACACCACTTCCACATCCCCCAGCCCCTGTACTTCTTTCTCAGTCTGAGCACTTCTCACCCAAAGTGTTGGGGTCTGTTAAGTTGGCCACCTCACCCACCAGGGTGGCAAGACCACTGGAGGCGGCAATTGTGGAGGAGTTGTGGCTTTATCCAGTCCAGGGTCCAGCACATACTAGCTCTTCAGTACGTATTCAAATGCGTGAATGAATGGGTCAGTGACTGTCACCAGGGACCTACTGCTCTTTGGTGTCCCAATAACCTAGTATATCGCCAGCAAAGTATCTGTTGAACAAATAAATGAACACATAAATAAGTCCATTCTAGGAAATCTGCTAGTCAGTGTCTGCGGGGGACTCAGAGGCAGACAGCACCCCACATGCTTGCTGATGTCGTGGAAGGTGCTTTGGCATCAGTCTGTTCAATGCTTCTGGGCAGGGTCCTGAGAACTTTCCTCACCGAATAAGGAGGATAATAAAATGACCTCTGAAATTTGTGAAGATTAGGTAAGGTATGTTCAGTGCCTAATTCCAACAGATTGTGGGAATAAAGACTTCTGTTTTCTCATTTTCACACACCCAGTGTCCTGATGTTGGCCAGGAGCTGTAGGAACCCAGGTGTGGGTAAGAGCAGAAACAGGATCAATAGATGCTGTTTTCATCTTTGGCCCTTTGAGTGATCCTAGAATTTGACACATTCCATCCCAGTTACATCCTAGAGATTTATTTTCCTCTCCATGAATTTGGAGAAAGCAAAGGTAACAATCCCAATCATCATTTTTCAAAGAAGGAATGTGTTTCTTTAAACTAAAATCACACTTGCCTTAACAGAGACACCATACTCCAAGACAGGCACTCCCAAAGAATTCCCCTATATCCACCCTCTGCCTGTCTCCACTTACACGGCCACTGTCAGCCACGGTCTGGTCTCTGGGTACACCAGGAAAGGACCTCACAGGCTGGCGCTCCTAGAGAGGGGAGTGCGCAGACCTCAGTCCTCACGCCTGGCCACTGGAGCCCCGTCTGGCTGCATTCACAGTGGTCCTGGCGTCACTGGTTGGGTAAGCCATGGCACAAGATAAAATCACCCTTCCAGGAAGCGAGGACTACAGACCTGAGGGGCAGGGTGGATCTGAGATGGGTTGTTACAGTTCCAGCACTGACAGATGTCACAAGCAGGTAAAGGACGTTGAGGCAGGGAGGTGGGTCAGGTCCTCATTTCCCTTCTGCATAGTTACAGCAGAGATGCCTCCTCCCTCCCTTCACACCCTTGCCTGCACTTCCTAAAGGGTAAATGCGAATGTGTGGTCGACCTGCTCAAACCTTCCCATGGCTGCCATTACTCTGCTGCTCAGGTTTTCAGCAAACCTCCCATAACCTCAGAGGGCCTTCCTACTCAGAGTGTGGAACCTACAACAGGCCGCACGGGCCTCCCTTGGGAGCTTGTCAGAAATACAGAATATCAGGTCCTTAACTACAAGGTTAGAATCTGCACTTTCATAAGACCCCAGGGGTTCAGATGCACTTTAAGTTTGGACAGCACTTCTCTAGGGACCCTAGACAGAGCCAGAGCAGCCCCAAGGGTTAGACTTCTTTAGCCAGTGGTTATAGCATTTCAAAAAGTAGGAAACATTTTCCTTGTCAAATGTTTAAAAAAATTTGGCTATCCATTATGCACCAACAGATCCCCAGGCATCAAGGGAGTCCACAGCACATCTAGGTTCTGTCGGGAGCACAAAGACCCCAGCTGGGGAAGCATGGACACACAGGATCAAAGTCACACGAAGACCTCTGCAGCCTGCCTCCTTTCTCCCTCACTGCCTCCCATCTCCTCCAAACACCCACAAACCCTCCCCCTCACTTCCCATCTCTACCTGCTGATGTCCCGCGGGGCCAGGTCAGGACCTATTCCCTGTGTGTAGGGAGCTATTCTGGTAGCTGCGCTCATGTTTCTCAGACCAAGAATACTTTGCTCTGAGACGCCTTCTCAAACCCCCCAATACTCAGGTGGCTCCCTCCTCAGTGCTCCCACCGCAGCATGAACGCAGGGTGTCCACACCTCTGCTTGCCTGCAGCAGTCCTGGTTTACACTGTGGTCTCAGACTCATTATGGCAGGGCCACCTTTCACTTTCAAAACTGCCCTGTTTGAGAAATGATATGGCAACCCTACCCACGGTGCTCAGGCCACGAGACTCAGAACCACGGTGGATCCCTCAAACTGCGACCTCCTCCGGTCTGCACACTGGCAGAACAGTCGCACCCACCCAGGCCTGCAGCGGCGACTCTGCCCCAAGCGCCCCCTGCTGTCTGGGGGGTGCCTCTCCACTCTCATCCCTGCTCTGCCACCAACTGTCAATTTTCCACCCAGCAGCCAGACAGCCTCTTCATTCGTTTTCAGGTCCTGCCACTCATCTGCCTCTACCTTCAAACCAAGTCCCAGGTCCCTCAGAGCTGGAGCTGCTCCTCCTGACCACACCATCTACAACCTGGGTCCTAGGCTGTTCCTCACCCTTTTGCCTGGCTTGTTCATACCTGCCTTAGATATTCCTGTATATACTCCACACATCTGTCCTTGCTTAAATGTCACCTGGCCATCCTATATGAACAGCAACACCCCCCGCCCCCCTACACCCTACCTTCCAACACCCCACTTCTGCCTTTCCTACAGAACTGGCCAATATCCAGTACATATAATTTCTGCCCTGGCACTGCTCTAAGTCTCTTACAAATATCACAGCCGAGTGCACAAGCACTCTGTCTGTTCACAGATGTGCCCCAGCAGCCGTGGGCACCCAATGTCTGTGTTGAGTCCAAGACCGGCACTGGGAGCAGTCCACTGTAATTGTGCTTACAGACCTCTCTCAACCCACCAGGCCGTTTCTCCTATAAATCGCTGGAGTTCAGCAGAGTGTGGAGCAGCGCCGGGTCACAAGTGACTGTATGAACTTCAGCTCCCTGAAGGGAGGGGCCAGACCGGATGCTTCCATGAGGCCCCTTCCTGCTCTGCCCTCTGTCCCCTCCTGCTACGGTTTCTGCAGAACAAATGGACTTTTGGGCTTCAGACTTTTGAACATAGTCCTAAACTAGAAGCATTTGACCTCCATTTGACAATCACAGCAATCAAGGAAAAACTTTCATTCCGGAAAAAATTTGTTTATCTCATCTTTTCCTGGCCAAATCAATGACTTTGGTCATTTTCACAAAGATTCTAAAAATTGGCTTTCAGCACTTGTTTCTCTAGGCAAATGAACTTCATCCTAACAAGCCAGAGCTCTGGCCTCAATCCCCGTGAGGCCTGCTGTGATGACAATCTAAGCCTGGAAGATGCTTCCTGCCCAAGTCTGGGGCCCACATGGCCAGCTCCATGCTTTTATCCCCAAACCCTCCAGGCCTGTGTGTTTGTGGCAGAGAAGCCCCTGAAATGCACGACTGCATTATATCAGAAAGTTCATCCCCAAGTCAGCAAATGCATGCAGTACCTAAAACTCATCCCCTTTCCTAGGTTACTCACCAGACAGGTTACATGATGTGCACCAGTTAACATGCCACAGACCAATTACATTTCTGAGAAAAAGAAACAAAACCAAAAGAACACAGTTCTCTGATCCGACGGGCTGCAGAGCCGCCCGCCCTCCAGGCCCAGCAGTTCCCGGGCCTTCTCAGTCTCATCCAAGCAGTGGCATCCACACCCCTGACTTACTGGCTCTTACTTCAGCAGCTGCCGCCAAGCAGCGCCTTCTCTTTTGCAGAACTCTGACCTCAAGTCTCCCTCATGGGATCCCCAATTCCAGGAAGCACAAAAAAGCAACAAAGCACAAACGTTTATTGCTAAATTTTGAAAATACAATAAAATCACAGTAACAAATAGGACCACACAGCAGCTTCAGCCGAGGCTCTATGCCTTTACATAAAAGCACTGGATTAAAAACTGTCTTTTCCAAAATGAATGCACCTAATAATCATGATCGGCACATGACAATATGCTACTGAAATCATGTACCCGAATGGTACTGGAGATGAAGTGTTTTACATGGTGAGAGCGCAGGCGGAAAACGGGAGAGAAAACGAAGACTCTCTTGGTGTGTCAGCCTGTCCAAGCGGTCAGTCTTCCTCAACAGCTGAAGAGAATCCATCCATCGGCGGATAACCCGATATAAGTGGAGGAAATTCATCAGCACAACGCAGACCCCAAGACTCTCATATCCTAGAGCCAAACCAACCCCACCGCCCGTGCGGAACGCTGCCACTTGCCGCGAGGTGATCTGCAACGCCCCAGCCTCTCCGGGCGCCCACCCTTTCCACCCGCACCCGCGTTCACGCTTCCCTAGCGCTCCGTCCGTCTGCTCCTGACCCTGCGCCCGGGCTTCCCCCGAGAGACCGAACCGGTCCACATTCTGCACATGTCTTACTAGCAGCGGTCTTTACGTTTCACGACATACCACATTACTTTCTCCCTAGCTGCCAAAGAAAAAGAGTTAAAACTGCACGGAGCCGAGCCGATCTCGCGGGCCACCGCCGGGCAGGGACACTGCCGCCGAGCGTCTGCCGGCGGATCCCACGGCGCGCGCCCCGCAGCGCCCCGCCCCCTCTCCCGCCCGGCGCGCGCTCCTCCAGGCAGCGTCCGCGCGCTCCCGGGTTCTCCGCCCCCGCAACTGCCGGCGCGCGCACGTGCTCGCGCTCGTGGGCGGCGGTGTCGCGGCCGCGGCGTCGAGCGCGGGGCTCGGGAACCCGCCCCCGGCTACCTCGGGCTTCGGCCTGCGGTCCATGGGCTGCATCGCGCCGTCGCACTTTGCCGGCGGGCCGACCTTAAGTCCGGACGCGGTGAGCTCGGCGGGAGCGCCACTGTGACGAGCGACGGCTTCTAGAGTTTTGTTTACTTTTCAATAGAGCCTAACTTTCCAAAACTTTCCACTGTTAACATAGCGGCAGTCGCATCCAAAATGGCCTCCCAGCCGTCGGCTAGCGCTCTGGTTCTTGGCAACCTCTTGCACGACTGACCGGGGCCCCTTTACGGCCACGCCGCAGGTGGACAGTCCACAGGGGCCTCAGGCAGGAGTTTGGGGGTCGCGCATGCGCGATTCCGCTGCCAGGGCGTGACCCTTCCCTGCTAGAGCCCTGGGGTCCGGTGTGAAGGAGGAGGCCAACGTCCCTTCGGGGTTATCAGGACATGGGTTTTAACGCTGAGTAATAAAAGTAAATTTTCCACACCAAAATGCAGAGTTAACCTTAACAGCATGACCTTGGGCCATGAAACCCGCTGCTCTGTCCCAATTCCTATGCTCGCCATGTCCCTCAAAAACCAGTAGTCGCACTTCTGGATACCTGTCAGGGTTATTAGGATTAAGTCAGAAAATGCGCATCAAAGTGCACTGTAGACTTGAGAAAGCCCCAGGCCGATCCAAGGGGTGTTATTAGACTGT
The DNA here is from genome assembly GCA_032199065.1 of Smutsia gigantea. Taxonomy (NCBI): domain Eukaryota; kingdom Metazoa; phylum Chordata; class Mammalia; order Pholidota; family Manidae; genus Smutsia; species Smutsia gigantea. The sequence goes on along the minus strand of JAVSCE010008711.1, from coordinate 28,998 downwards.
AATCTGGTGGTTGCGGACAAAGTGTTGGAATTAGGCAGATCTGGGATTTGGACCTTAGCTTCACAACATGCTGGCCGGGAGACTTCGGGCAAATCCGATAACAGCCTGAAGACGGCTCTCTGGACCTCAGTGTCCTTGCCTGTACTTAGTGGGGTTGGGCACCAAGACCTCTAGGGAGGTGGCCTCTCCTCCTCTAGGAAGTATGCCCGAGGAGTCCATCAGGTGGCCCAGTATCTGCCCTTAAAAGCCAAGAACCTTCTCGGGTTGGTTTAGAGAGATGGGATAGGAAAAGAAAGCTGGAGGAGGTCAGAGATAACCCAAGCATGAGATGTTTGGACATGCTGATGCTGGCTCTGAGATGTACCGGGATTGGACTCTAGCTTCACAATTTGTTGGCTGAGAGACTTCGGACAAATCTAATGCATGAGGAGGATTAGACTTCCTGCTGCTGGTTCTGAGATGCAGGTGGACACAGGTCTCTAGGAAATAAAGGTATCCCCCAGCCAACAGCCACCAAGGAAATAGGGACCTCAGTCTTACAGCCCCGAGGAACTAAGTTCAGCCCAAATTAGCCTGGAAATAGATCCTTTTCAGAACCTCCTGATAATAGCCCAGCCAGCTGACACCTTGACTTTTGGCCTCATCAGACCCAGAGCAGAGAAACCTACTAAGCCAACCTGGACTTCTGACTTTCAGAACTGTAATAATAAATTGTGTTGTTTTGAACTGCTTAATTTGTGGTAATTTTTTAGAGCAGCAGTAGAAAATTAGTGCAGGAGGGGTCTGGTTGGAAGCGGGGCTTAAACTCAGTAGGCAGAACATTTACATAAAGTTAGGAGAAAGTCAATCATGAGCCTAAGGATGGGAGAAAGTAGCTAAAGCTCCAGGACTTGCTATGGCCTTATTCTCTTCTGACCTCTCTTTCATGCATTTTGGAGTCTCTCTCTCTCTCTCGTTCGCTAAGGTAAGTGTTGGAAATATCTTCCCCCAATTGAAGCTTGACTATTTTTTTCTTTCACGGTGAAGTTTATTTTTTAGAGAAGTTTAAGGTTTACAGAATGTGGAGAAAGTGAAGGTTCCTATAGCTCGGATTCTCACCTGGCCCTGGTCGTCTTGCTCACCACACACGTGTGGGCAGTACGTTGTTATTGACTCTACATAAAGAGCTCCGCCCAGTGCTCTGGGTTGCACGGTGGCATGGCCACACGGCTGCACGGCTGCAGGAGAGCAGTGGCTGGAGTGGTGGCAGCGCTGAGGACAGAGACTGTGACGGCTGCGGGGGCAGAAAGGCCCAGAGGCAGAGACCAGCTTGCTGCCTGCAGACTCGCTCTGAGTGGACAGGATTCTAGAGACTGGCCTGCCACCGTGGGAATACAGTTGGGTATAAACCCTTTCACCCCAAGAATGTTCCATTGTCATTCCTTGGTCTCGTTAAATACATAGTGAACTTGCCCATTGGCAAAACACAAAAACATTGAGAATATAGTACTGAGACTGTGGTTGAACTTTTTCACTTTGGAGTTTGTTTGATAAACACAAGGTTTTATTTAAAAACTTGTAAAAATTGTGATAAAACATGAATAACATAAAGTTTACCATTTAAAAGTATGCAGCTCAGTGGCATTAAGTACATTCACATTGTTGTGCAATCATAACCACCATCTGTCTCCAGAACTTTTTAATCTTCCAAACTGAAACTCTGTCCCCATTAAACATGAACTCTGCATCCCCCTCCTTCAGCCCCTGTCAACCACTAGTCTACTTTCTGTCTCTATCAATTTGCCTCTTCTGGATATATCATATATATTAGTCTTCCAGGGCCACCGCAACAGAGTACCAGAGAATAGATGGTTTAAACAACAGAAATTAATTTTTCTCATGGTTCTGGGGGTTGGAAGTCCAAAGGCTAGGTGTTGTCAGGTTTGGTTTCTTCCAGAACCCCATCCTTGGCTCTCAGATGGCTGCCTTCCTGCTGTGTCCTCACGCATTTTCTCTGTTTGTGAGCATCTCTGGTGTCTCTTCCTTTGCTTATAAGGACACCAGTCCTATTGGATTAGGGCCCCACCCTTATGAGCTCACTTAACTTTAATCACCTCCTTAAAGACTACTGTGGTTTGTGTCTTCCCAAATTTATATGTTGAAATCCTAATGCCTAATGTGATGGTGTTAGGAGGAGGGCTCTGGGAGGTACTTAGGTCAGAGGGTGGAGCTCCCATGAATGGGATTAATACCTTTATAAAGAGACCTCACAGAGCTTCCTAGCCTCTTCCACCACTTGAGGACTCAGCAAGAAGGCCCCAGTTATGAAGCAGGAAGAGAGGCTCTCAATAGAACTCAGCTATGCTGGCACCTTGATCTTGGACTTCCAGTCAGTTCTCTTTCTGGAAACCTTGCTAGGCTCTACCACCACTGCTGACAATTTATCTTGAGCTTCTTTCAAATCTAAAAACTGTGAGGAATAAATCCTCTTGTTTTTATGTTCTGGTCTGTAGTATTTTGTTGTTACAGCTCAAATGGTATAAGACAAAGGCCCTTCTCCAAATACAGTCACATTGGGGGTTAGGGCTTCAACATGTGAAGTTTTGGGGATGCAGTTCAGTCCATAACATCACATAAAGGGAATCATACAATATGTAGCCATTTGTGTCTGGCTTCTTTCACTTAGCATAGTATTTTTGTGGTTCATCCAATTTGTAGCTTGTATCAGCACTTCATTCCTTTTTAAGGCTGATTAATATTTCATGGATATACCACTATTTGTTTATGCATTCATCCATTGATGGCCATTTGGGGTATTTCCACCTTTTGGCTATTATGAATAATGCTGTTCTGAACATTCTTCTACAAGTGTATATTTTAATTTTGTAAAGACAAAATATTAGCCTCAAGTAGCCAAAGCAATCTTGAGAAAGAAGAACAAAGCTGGGGGAATCACACTCCTTGATTTCAAACTATATTGAAAAGCTACAGTAATTAGAACAGTTTGGTATTAGCATAAAAATAGACACACAGATCAGTGGAACAGAATAAAGAACCCAGAAATAAACCTGTGAATATATGGTCAATTAATATATAACAAATGAGCCAAGAAATATAATGGTGGAAAAGAAAGTCTCTTCAATAAATAGAGTTGGGAAAACTGAACAGCTGCATGCAGGAGAATGAAAGTGGATCACATCTTACACAATACACAAAAATTAACTCAAAATGGATTAAAGACCCAAATATAAGGCCTAAAACCATAAAACTCCTAGAAGAAAACATAGGCAGTAAACTCTTGAACACTGGCTTTAGCAATTTTTTTCTAGATATGTCTCCCCAGTCAGGAGAAACAAAGGCAAAAACAAACAAGGGACTATGTTAAACTAAAATCTTCTGTACAGCAAAGGAAAACTATCAACCAAATGAAAAAGCAGCCTACTGTATGGGAGAAGATATTTGCAAATAATATATCCAATAAGGGTTAATATCCAAAATATATAAAGAAATCTTACAACACCAGAAAAACAAATAATATGATTTTTAAAATGAGCAGAGGATCTGAACATTTTTCTAAAGAAGACGTACAGATGGCCAAGAGACACATGAAAAGATGCTTAACATCACTAATCATAAGGGAAATGCAAATCAAAACCACAATGAGGTATCACTTCACAACAGATTGGCTAATTTCAACAAGACAAGAAATAACCAGTGTTGGTAAGGATGTGGAGAAAGGGGAACCCTCCTACACTGTTGGTGGGAATGTAAATTGGTGCAGCCACTGTGGAAAGCAGTACGGAGTTTTCTCAAAAAACTAAAAACAGAAATACTGTAGGACCAGAAACTCCACTTCTGGTAACTTACCCAAAGAAAATCATTAATTGAAAAAGATATTGATGCTCCATATTTATCACAGCATTATTTACAACTGTCAAAGTATCAAAGTGACCTAAATGTCCACTGATAGAAGAATGGATAAAGACTGTGTATTTATACAATGGAATATTACTTAGATAAAAGTATGAAATCTTGCCATTTGCAACAACATGGATGGACTTAGAGGGTATTATGCTGAGTGAAATAAGTCAGACACAGACAAATATCATGCAATTTTACTGATATCTGGAATCTGAAAGACAAAACAAACAAAAAGCCAAATGTTTTATATCTTAATCTGGGTGATGGTTACATGAGTGTATGGTATGAGTCAAAATTCACTGGGCTGCAAAAGGACTTCCGGGAAGATGGCAGTGTGAGCAGGGCGGCAGAAATCTCCCAACACTATATTTATCTACGAAAACACAGCAAATACATCTATTCCTAAAAGAGAGACGAGAATACACAGGAAAGCGCACAGCGTGCAGGTACACCCGAGAGCACTCGGCACCCCAAGAGGCGGGTAAGATACGGAGCCGCGACCCGGTGGGACCGACCACTCCCCCACCCCAGCGCACCGGCGGGAGGAGAGGATTCAGAGCCGGGAGGGAGTGGAAGTGCACCCCGCGAAGTAGCCAGCCCCGGTGATCTGCGTGGGGAACGCTGACCCACATTGCGCAGTGCAGCGGAGATTGGAGAGAGAGAGGGGCAGGATCTGAGCGGGGAACGCGCCAGGGTGCTTGCAGCCGGCTCCCGGGAAGGGAAAAAAAAAGCATGCGCTTTCTTCAGCGGTCTTAAAGAGACAGGAGCCCAGCGGAGGAGCCGGATCGCCCCAGCACACTCAGCCCAGCAGGCTGGGAGTCCTGGGGAGTTTCAGACGCCTTAGCTGGCGACTGAGGAAGCGTAGCCATACTTAACACTTCTCACTGAGATCAACAGCCTCCTATTCGCTCCAACCCCTGCCAGAGCGATAAAGGGCCCTGTGGAGCTGCGCAGTCACAGCTGTGGAATAGTGGGGCAATAGCGCCACCTACAGCATTCCCACAGAATCTACGTCCAGTGGGCTTTTTTTTGTTTTTTTTGTTTTTTGTTTTGTTTCTGTTTTTTCTTTTCTTTCTTTTTTTCTTTTTTTATTTCTTTCTTTCTTTCTTCTTTTTTTCTTTTTTTTTCTCTTTTTTTTTCTTCTCTTTTAAAGTCTTAAAGAGCCCAGCTGACATACGTGGCAACTATCAGTGACCAATTCTATAGCCATGAAAAGACAGAGGAATATGGTTCAGACCAAAATCAACCAGACAACCCCAGAGAGGGAGTCTGAAGGGATGGAAATGCACAGTCTTCCTGAAAAAGAATTCAGAATAAAAGTCATATCCATGCTGATGGACCTACAGAGAAATGTGCAAGAGCTGAGGGACGAAGTGAGGGAACTGAGGAAAGACAATGCAGAAATCAGACAAGCGATCGACGGGCTTAACAGCAGAATGGATGAGATGCAAGAGACTGTTAATGGAATAGATATCAGAGAACAGGAGTACAGAGCAGCTGAGGCAGAGAGAGATAAAAGGATTTCTAGGAATGAAAGAATATTAAGAGAACTGTGTGACCAATCCAAACGGAACAATATTCGCATTATAGGAGTACAAGGGGAAGAAGAGAGAGAAAAAGGGATAGAAAGTGTCTTTGAAGAAATAATTGCTGAAAACTTTCCCTCGCTGGGGAAGGAAGTAGTCTCACAGTCCACCGAAGCTCATAGATCTCCCAACACAAGGGACCCAAGGAAGACAACACCAAGACACATAATAATTAAGATGGCAAAGATCAAAGATAAAGACAGGGTATTAAAGGCAGCTAGAGAGAGAAAAAAGGTCACCTACAAAGGAAAACCCATCAGACTATCATCAGACTTCTCAACAGAAACCTTACAGGCCAGAAGAGAATGGCATGATATATTTAACATTATGAAACAGAAGGGCCTCGAACCAAGAATATTGTATCCAGCACGATTATCATTTAAATATGATGGAGGGATTAAACAATTTCCAGCAAACGAAAGTTGAGAGAGTTTGCCTCTCATAAACCACCACTACAGGATATCTTAAATGGACTGCTCTAGATGGAGGCACACCTAAGGCTAAAAAGATGTCACCAGAGAAAATAAAATCATAGCAAAGAAAGCAGACCATCCAAATACTAACTAAAGGCAAAGAATAAAACACCTATTATAGAAAGAATGGAGGAGGAGGAATAAGAAGGGAGAGAAATAAAGAAACATCAGACTGTGTTTACAATAACTTAACAAGAAAGTTAAGTTAGATTGTTAGATAGTAAAGAAGCAACCCTTCAACCCTTGGTAACCATGAATCTAAAGCCAGCAATGGCAATAAGTACATACCTATCAATAATCACCCTAAATGTAAATGGACTGAATGCACCAATCAAAAGACACAGAGAAACAGAATGGATAAAAAAGCAAGACCCATCTATATGCTGCCTACAAGAAACTCACCTCAAATCCAAAGATATACACAGACTAAAAGTGAAGGGATGGAAAAAGATATTTCATGCAAACAACAAAGAGAAAAAAGCAGGTGTTGCAGTACTTGTATCAGACAAAATAGACTTCAAAACGAAGAAAGTAGCAAAAGATAAAGAAGGACATTACATAATGATAAAGGGGTCAGTCCAACAAGAAGATATAACCATTATAAATATATATGCACCCAACACAGGAGCGCCAGCATATGTGAGACAAACACTAACAGAATTAAAGGAGGAAATAGACAGCAATGCATTCATCTTAGGAGACTTCAACACACCACTCACTCCAGAGGACAGATCAACCAGACAGAAAATAAGTAAAGACACAGAGGCACTGAACAACACACTAGAACAGATGGACCTAACAGACATCTACAGAACTCTACACCCAAAAGCAACAGGATACACATTCTTCTCAAGTGCACATGGAACATTTTCCAGAATAGACCACATACTAGGCCACAAAAAGAACCTCAGTAATTTCAAAAATATTGAAATCCTACCAACCAACTTCTCAGATCACCAAGGTATAAAACTAGAAATAAATTTTAGAAAGAAATCAAAAAGGCTCACAAATACATGGAGACTTAACAACACTCTCCTAATTAATCAATGGGTTAACGACCAAATCAAAACAGAAATCAAAGAATATATGGAGGCTAATGACAACAAGAACACAAAGCCACAACTTCTGTGGGACGCAGCAAAGGCAGTTCTAAGAGGAAAGTATATTGCAATCCAGGCCTATTTAAAGAAAGAAGAACATTCCCAAATGAATAGTCTAAAGACACAATTACTGAAATTGGAAAAAGAAGAACAAATGAGGCCCAAAGTCACCAGAAGGAGGGACATAATAAAGATTAGAGAAGAAATAAATAAAATTGAGAAGAATAAAACAATAGAAAAAATCAATAAAACCAAGAGCTGGTTCTTTGAAAAAATAAACAAAATAGATAAACCCCTAGCCAGACTCATTAAGAGAAAAAGAGAATCTACACACATAAAAACAATCAGAAATGAGAAAGGAAAAATCACGACGGACCCCACAGAAATACAAAGAATCATAAGAGAATGTTATGAGAATCTATATGCTAACAAGCTGGAAAACATAGAAGAAATGGACAACTTCTTAGAAAAATACAACCTTCCAAGACTGACCAAGCAAGAAACAGAAAAACTAAGCAGACCAATCACCAGCGACGAAATCGAATCGGTAATCAAAAAACTACCCAAGAACAAAACCCCTGGGCCTGATGGATTCACCTCTGAATTCTACCAGACATATAGAGAAGAAATAACACCGATTCTGCTTAAAGTTTTCCAAAAAATAGAAGAGGAGGGAATACTTCCAAACTCATTCTATGAAGCCAGCATCACTCTAATACCAAAACCGGGCAAAGACCTCACCAAAAAAGAAAATTACAGACCAATATCCCTGATGAACGTAGATGCAAAAATACTCAACAAAATATTAGCAAACCGAATTCAAAAATACATCAAGAGGATCATACACCATGATCAAGTGGGATTCATCCCAGGGATGCAAGGATGGTACAACATTCGAAAATCCATCAACATCATCCACCACATCAACAAAAAGAAGAACAAAAACCACATGATCATCTCCATAGATGCTGAAAAAGCATTTGACAAAATTCAGCATCCATTCCTGATTAAAACTCTCAACAAAATGGGTATAGACGGCAAGTACCTCAACATCATAAAGGCTATATATGACAAACCCACAGGTAACATCATACTTAACAGCGAGACGCTGAAAGCTTTTCATCTAAGATCGGGAACAAGACAGGGATGCCCACTCTCTCCACTGTTATTCAACATAGTACTGGAGGTCCTAGCCACAGCAATCAGACAAAACAAAGACATACAAGGCATCCAGATTGGTAAAGAAGAAGTCAAATTGTCACTATTTGCAGATGACATGATACTGTATATAAAAAACCCTAAAGACTCCATTCCAAAACTACTAGAACTAATATCTGAATTCAGCAAAGTTGCAGGATACAAAATTAACACACAGAAATCTGTTGCTTTCCTATACACTAATGATGAACTAACAGAAAGAGAAATCAGAAAAACAATTCCATTCACAATTGCATCAAAAAGAATAAAATACCTAGGAATAAACCTAACGAAGGAAGTGAAAGACCTGTACTCTGAAAACTACAAGACACTCCTAAGAGAAATTAAAGAGGACACTAACAAATGGAAATGCATCCCATGCTCTTGGCTAGGAAGAATAAATATTGTCAAAATGGCTATACTACCTAAAGCAATCTACAGATTCAATGCAATCCCTATTAAACTACCAACAGCTTTCTTCAATGAACTGGAACAAATAATTCTAAAATTCATATGGAACCACAAAAGACCCCGAATAGCCAAAGCAATCCTGAGAAGGAGGAATAAAACAGGGGGAATTACACTCCCTGACTTCAAGCTCTACTACAAAGCCACAGTAATCAAGACAATTTGGTATTGGCACAAAAACAGACCCACAGACCAGTGGAACAGAATAGAAAATCCAAACATTAACCCAAACATATACAGTCAATTAATATTTGATAAAGTGCCTTGGATATACAATGGGGAGATGACAGCCTCTTCAGCAGCTGGTGTTGGAAAAACTGGACAGCTACATGTAAGAGAATGAAACTGGACTACTGTCTAGCCCCATACACAAAGGTAAACTCAAGGTGGATCAAAGAACTGAATGTAAGTCATGAAACCATAAAACTCGTAGAAAAAAACGTAGGCAAAAATCTCTTGGACATAAACATGAGCAACTTCTTCATGAACATATCTCCCCGGGCAAGGGAAACAAAAGCAAAAATGAACAAGTGGGATTATATCAAGCTGAAAAGCTTCTGTACAGCAAAGGACACCATCAGTAGAACAAAAAGACATCCTACAGTATGGGAGAATATATTCATAAAAAACGTATCTGATAAAGGGTTGACATCCAAAATATATAAAGAACTCATGCACCTTAACAAACAGAAAGCAAATAATCCAATTAAGAAATGGGCAGAGGACATGAATAGACACTTCTCCAAAGAAGAAATTCAGATGGCCAACAGGCACATGAAAAGATGCTCCACATCGCTAATCATCAGAGAAATGCAGATTAAAACCACAATGAGATATCACCTCACACCAGTGAGGATGGCCAACATCCAAAACACAAACAACAACAAATGTTGGCGAGGATGTGGAGAAAAGGGAACCCTCCTACACTGCTGGTGGGACTGCAAATTAGTTCAACCATTGTGGAAAGCAGTATGGAGGTTCCTCAAAAAACTCAAAATAGAAATACCATTTGACCCAGGAATTCCACTCCTAGGAATTTACCCTAAGAATGCAGCAGCCCATTTTGAAAAGGACAGATGCACCCCTATGTTTATTGCAGCACTATTTACAATAGCCAAGAAATGGAAGCAACCTAAGTGTCCATCAGTAGATGAATGGATAAAGAAGAGGTGGTACATATACACAATGGAATATTATTCAGCCATAAGAAGAAAACAAATCCTACCATTTGCAACAACATGGATGGAGCTAGAGGGTATTATGCTCAGTGAAATAAGCCAAGCCGAAAAAGACAAGTATCAAATGATTTCACTCATATGTGGAGTATAAGAACAAAGAAAAAAACTGAAGGAACAAAACAGCAGCAGACTCACAGAACCCAAGAACGGACTAATAGTTACCTAAGGGAAAGGGACTGGGGAAAATGGGCGGGAAGGGAGGGATAAGAGGGAAAAAGGGGCATTACGATTAGCAGATATAATGTTGGGGGGACACGGGGAGGGCAGTACAACTCAGAGAAGACAAGTAGTGATTCTATAGCATCTTACTACGCTGATGGACAGTGACTGTAATGGGGTTGGTGGGGGAGACCTGATGAAGGGGTAGTTTAATAACCGTAATATTGCACATGTAATTGTAGATTAATGATAATAAAATAAATTATATTAAAAAAATTCACTGGGCTGTGCATTAAAATTTGAACATTTTATCATATGTACGTCAATAAAAAAAGATAATATAAAAAATAAAGTGCGTACACTAAAAATGACAAAATATCAAATTTTCCTTTTATGATTTTTTTTCTTATTTTAAGAAATCCTTCTCTACCTTGAGGTCATACAAAATGTTCCTTTTCCTTCTCTTCTGAAATATTTAGTGTTTGGTTTTTCGTATTGTGGATAATCCATATGGAAATGAAGGCTGAGGCAGGGATCTGATTGCAGTTTCCCCAGATGAACAGCTAGTTATCCCCACTCTATCCTATCCCTGCTGAGTATTTTATTCATTCCTGCTGGTCTGCAGTGTAACATGTGTCATGTACCAAATCTCGGTATTTGCTTGTGTCTATCTGGGCTGTTGATTTTGTTTCACTGGGTCTCCATCTCTGGACTATTACTACATTGGCTTAATTACTAAATTAATTTTATAGCAAGCATTGATATCTAGTTTAGTATAGTAAATTCCCACCACCTGGTTATTCTTCTTCAGGAATGTCGTGGCTTTTCTGCTTGTCCATCTAAATTTCAAATTAGGTTTTTAAGCTGGACCAAAGCAATCAAACAGACCCACCTGATGAGGTTTTTATTGGGCTTAAATTGACACTGGACCAATTTAGAGAAGAATCACAATACTAATTCTGTCAGTCTATTTCGTTGTCGTTTTATGTATTGGAATATAATTTTATGCATAATAGTCAATTAGTCATTAGCTAATATGAGATCATACTGGATGAGGGCGGGCCCTAAACCCAATGACCGGTGTCCTCATGCGGAGGCCATGTGATGACACCGAGACACAGGGCGGATGACCACGTGACAAGGGAGGCAGGTGCTGGACTGACAGCTACCAGCCGAGGAATGCCACAGACCGTGACAGTCACCTGAAGCTGGAAGGGGCAGGGAGACATTCTTTCCTGGAGCCTTCAGAGGGAGCATTGCCCTGCCAACACCTTGATCCCTAACCTCTACCCTTCAGAACTGTGAGAGAATAAGTTTCTATTGTTTTAAGCCACTCAGCTGTGGCAGTTACAGTTTCTGTAGGAAAATTATACACCATTAAAAAGTTATTTTGGTCCTATTATAAGTGAAACTTTCTAGAAAATATATTTTCTCTTTGTTTCTGGTGAACAGAAATACTACTGACTTTTTTAGGTACGGATTTTGTTTCTAGAAACCTTGCTAAGCTATACAGCTAATGCTGATATCTTTAGATTGTTGCAAATCTGTGATGTTTCAAAAACATCGTATCATTGGAATGTAATGTTAATAGGTGTGGTGGTTTAAAAAATATGCCTCCGTATTCCTTGCTGTCCTTGTCGAGAGGTGGAACCTGGTTCCCCTCTCCTGGAGGGTGGGCTAGACTTGTGGCAAACAAGGAGAATCGGCGGAAGGGAGGCTATGTCACTACTAATATCTAGTTGTAAAGAGCAGCGGACTCAGAGACTCCAAAAAGGAACTAGTGGTTACCAAAGGGGAGGGGTGTGGGAGGACGGGTGGGGAGGGAGGGAGAAGGGGATTGAGGGGTATTATGATTGGTGCACATGGTGTAGGGGGGTCACCGGGAAAACAAGTGTAGCACAGAGAAGGCATACAGCGAATCTGTGGCATCTTACTACACTGATGGACAGTGACTGCACTGGGGTATGGGTGGGGACCTGATAATATGGGTAAATGTAGTAACCACATTGTTTTTTCATGTGAAACCTTCGTAAGAGTGTATATCAATAATAACTTAATTAAAAAAATGAAAAAAAAAATCAAGTTGTAAAAAGACTGCAGCTTTCCTCTGCTCTTTCTCTGTCTCTGGTGGATCACTCTCTTTGGGGGATGCCATTGCCGCATCTTAAGCTTCCTGGAGAAGCCCTCGTGTTAAGGAGTCAGTATAGGGCAACTGCACAAAACTTCTATTCAGAAGAGGGAAGAATGGAAAGCACACAGCCCCTCTGACCGGAGCCATCAGAGGCCGCAGGCAGGGGCCTGTTTAGTGCCCCCGATCTGGCTCTCCTAGAGGGGGACTCTGCCTCATCCATTACCCTGCCAGGCCACCTGTGAAGCACGCCTCAGGAAGGGCACCCTTCCGGGGCAATCCAGTGTCAAAGCCGGCTTTAGCTGCTGCAGGTTGCTGGCTCAGGAGTCCCCCAGCGGCTGAACGACCCCAGGATTCAGCCCACAGAGGCCGAAATATCTCTGGTCATATTTCTTCAAAACCCTAGGATGCTTCTTGTCTGGCTCTTTCCAGTCAGTTCCAGTGTGCAGGTCATCACAGACAAAAATCTCATGAAGGCTCTAGTTTTGTATTAGTTGGTTTCTGTGTTCTGTCCTTCCCTTCCTCTCTCCACTCGATGTGTCCACATAGAACAAATGGCTTTGATAGGAGGGGGACAGTTGTAATCTGGTCCTTGCTGCTGGCCTGGCAACCACTATCTGGGGAAGACCCCTTAAGGGAGATCTTTGGGGCCTCAGTCTCCCCCCATCGCTAAGGCAGCTTCTCCCGGAGCCATCTTGTACAGCTGTTTCCCTTTGGGATACAGAAACCCTCGCATATGTTCAACCCCAAACAGCCCGAACTGGTGGCCTCTCGGATCTGCTTCAAAGAAGCTACTGTAGGAAGCACAGGTGGGTGACAACGTCCAGCTGCCACTGGCTTTCCCACAGCGGTCACACAGAGGCCGTGCCCCCGCAGAGGGACTGAGCTGGGGGCTACATGTGCTACGCCTGTCACCCTTGTTTCCCCTACGGAGGACATCAGCCTAAGGCAGCAGTTTTATGAAAAGGTTCCCGTAATGCTCTGCACCTTCCAAACCCTCTCCCGGGTCTGTAGCACATGGCTAGCTGCCTGCCCTCCTTACCCACCTGGCCCCCTGCTGGCCTGTCCCCAGGGAAGTAAGCTGCTTCCTACCTCAGTCAGGAGCTGGGGCTGCCTTCCCCCTGGCCACTGCTGCGTCGCCCCTCGCCAACGCAGCGTCCCTTTGGGGTGCTCACTGCACCCGTGACCACCTTTCCCCCTCTGCACCGTCACCATCTCCCAACACCCCCCACCCTACTGGCTCCCCCTCACTCGCTGTGCACTCGGGTACCAGGCTCCTGCTGCTGTCCTCTCTCCCCGTCCCATGTCCTGCCATTATCCTGGGGGAGTTCCGTGCTCACACGGCCACCATCCCACACTTGGGCCTCCTAAGATCCAGGGGGCGGTTTCATGCCCCGTGGCCCCCCATTCCTGAGGGTGACCTGACACCACCTGCGACCTGCACAACACCTGCTTGGCCCTCCTTTCCAACCACATCCCCATCCTTCCAGGTGACACCTTCACCATGGTCACTAGCACCGCTCCTTAACCTCCCTGACACCTCCATGCACTGGAACAGCTACTTTCTCCTGCAGCTCTTTCCCCCACTTAGTTAGTGTGCAGGCACTTTGCAGATATTGCGGGGTGGTTCCAGACCACGATGAAGCAAACAGGTTTACATGCTGCCTGGAGGTGGGGGTTGTCCAGGGCCAGGGCCTCAAATTTGCACCTTTTCTTCACTTTGGAGTCATTAGAGGGCAGAGGAAGACAAACAGCTACCAATGAATGAGTGAAGGAGATGATTTTTTGGACAAAGCCCTGAACAGGCGGGAGGGATGGGATGACAAAGGAGGGCATAGGCCTCAGAGAGAAGGAAGGAAAACCTTCACCAGGACACGGGAAAGGAAAAGGATGAAATTATGGGTCCTCAATCCAGGTTATGTCATCATAACAATCCCCAAATCAGGGGCTTATGACAACAAAGGTTTCCTCTTGTTTGTGCTACATGTACGTCGCAGGCTGGCAGGGGAACTACACTCATCAAAAAAACACAGGCTGATAATCAACCACCACTCTGAATGTTGCTGGTTCTATGCCAGAGAGAGGAGAGATCTGTGAGGGTCTCACGGAGGTTCCGGCTTGGATGTGACATGTTACCTGCCCTCATAGCTCATTGGCCAGAATTAGTCACACACACACACACACACACACAGCCACGATGGGGTTAGGAACTGCCATTCTACTATGTGCAGGGAAGGTGAAGAAATGGAATTTGGTAAATGCACTGATGACTCAGTTTGGTCCTAGAAGTCAGAATGCCAGGACTGGAAAGGACCTCAGAGCAGTGAGCACCTGCCCATGGTGAGAGAGAAGCCACAGGCTGTGACTGGGAGTCAGGTCTCCAGGCCCTGCCCCACGGCGGCCTGGACTCTGAGCTTGTACCTTCAGTGAGGTTAAGAACACTTTGGGGGGTCCTCCCTTCACCTGGAGTTGACTTTCATTAATGCTTCCTGCCAAGTGTTGCTTGTATCCCTGGCTGTTACCAGACCTACCAGAATGTCTGCTAGAATTAATTAAACCTGCTTTCTTCCCAGGGGTCACCTCAGCTGATGAATATCTAGTGCAGTAGCCTCTATAATGCTGCCCTGTGGTCTCCCTAGCGTGACTCTGACCCAGCGTGGGCCCAGCAGGTTTTGAACTTTGTGTGCTTGCTTGCATTTCTCATTGGTGCCTCTCTTGCATAATACTTGTCTATCTCCTCCTAGATGCCTTTCCGGACCTCTCTGCTCCCACAGCCCCCACGCTTCTTTCTGTAATAGCACCTTGATATAAAGGGACACATTGATCACACCTGAAAACAGCTGAGCATAGTTGAGTCCCAGCTCTGGGTGGCTTCTGCCATCAGAATAACATGTCCAAGAACCCCAAAAGGCCTTTCTACGCAGCTGTCCATGACCTGAACTCTGAAGCCAGCCAGGGAAGGGCCAGAGAGCCTGAGGTTTATCAAGGACCCATGGATCTATAAAAAATCCTGGCACGTCTAGCCATACTCAACTTAGTGATTATACACTCCTGTAAGACTGAGAATGGCTCCTTATAACATTCTTTGCTTAGAAAATTCAAGAGATTCAGCTGCTCTTCCAATTGCTAGCAAGCCAGGAGGACATACTTCATGAGCTAGGGAAATTGGGAATTGTGGCTCAAAGCACAAGGTGGAACTAAGTAGTTACTCAAAAAATTTAGGACAGTCGTTCTAACCTTTGTGGAAGAACCACTTCTTAGTACTTATGGTAGAATGAACGAACCAAGCAGCCATTTAAAAAAAGAATGCAGATGTAGATGTATAGGTGAGGTAAGACTTTCGAATTAGTTTTAGGTGAAAAAAACACAAAGGACATTCACAGGTTATGTATTGTGCTACCATTTACATTAAAAAAAAAGGTGGGAATTCACCTTTATGCTCAAACACACATAGTATTGGAAGGATACATAAAACACGTCTGGTAAACAGCATCTTCCCAAAGGGGAACGGGGAAGCTGAGATCATCGCTTTATCTTTTTAATTTTGTTATTAGTTGTTTTAAAAAACAATCACCAAATGCAATGTGATATCTTGAAACAGAATTGGGTCATTTGTGGAATTAGCTAAATCAGAATAAAACAAAACTGTAGCCTCGTTAGTAGTGTCTTACTAGTGTATTTCTTAGTTTTAATGTTCAGTAAATGCACCAAATGTGGCTTTTTTGGTTGTTTCCTGGTTCACAATTCCATCCTACCCATTTCTCTCACCAGACCTCTTATAAAAAATTTGAGCCTGTGGCATTTTCTGTTCCCTGTAGTGGAATGTTACTCATTCCCTTCTTGTCCTTGGGAAGATGTAATCATCCTCCAAAACCGCACTCACCAGTTATCTTGCTCTGAATTGCTTCCCACTCCCTACCCCCTGCCCTCCTAAGACATGATGTTCCTTGTGACACATGGTTTTTGTTTTACACTGGCCAACTGGGTTCCCCAGGAAGCTGACTCCACATGAAAATTACAGTGCAGGTCTTAAGTTTATTAGGGATTAATTTCTGTGGCAAGGAAGGGGCAGAAGAAGCGGGGCAGTGAGGCAGCCCTAACAGGTCTCCTCAGAGCCCCCCAGGAGCCGACCCTGCGATGCCCTTGGAAAGGGGTGGGCCTCTAGGTTCCCAGCCTGTCAGTCACTGGGTCACCAGTCAAAAGGAGCCACTCCCTCGGCCAAGGCAGCTTTTAGGCAGAGGCATGTCTCAGAAGGGCAGCCCTAGCTGAGGGCTGGCCCAGCCGCAGGGGGAATAAGCCCTTCATTTCCGAGGGGCAGTCCCCACTTCACTCCAATGGTCTGCACTATGTTCCTACTTCAAGGACTAGAGTGGAACATGTTCCAATTTTCTCTGTTCAAAGACTGAAAGTACTTCAGCCTTCTGAAGGCAGCAGCTTGGGCCACAGGATTATATGAACTAAGAATGGAGTATTTCCTTCCCTCCCCCAGTTCCCACAGCAGCAAGGATAGAAACGCCATGATTAGAGGTTTCCTGAGGGCCTCAAAGACGCTAAGAAACCCATCCTCCATCTGGCAATGGTGATAATTAGGGAGAAAGATTTCATCCTGAAAGAAAGTTTCTTAGTCAATGACTTTATGGGTCTTCTGTCTTTTCAAGCAAATGAATACTTTTATTAACATTTTTTTAGACACATGGTAGGGTTTTGACCTCAAATACTTGTCAAGTCTGCTACTCAAATCAACTTACAGCTGGACAATTCATGAACCTTGCAGATACCCAGTCCCTGTCCAGTTCAGGGTCCAATGCAGAGACAGGCCTTATTTTCCTTCTTCAGCCCCTCAAGGGCCTCTGCAAATATCTCTTCCATTTTATGTCCAGAACCCCCTGCAATGCATGGGGGCCATATATCAACTTGTACAGAATACCAAGATCTTACCTCCTATTGTAAGTTCCATGTCAAATACAAAAGCTGAGTTAGGTTGTCCAAACTGACCAGATGACATCAGATAGTGTGCCACATAAAATTTAAATTTTGAACAAAATACATCTTTCCTCCTTTGGTCTCACGCAGAAATTAAAGTCCCAACATACAGACAAAACCATCTTCCAGTCCTGACTGTCCCAGCCAGATCAGCCCCATTCACATTCCGGCTGAAGTCTGGTCTCTTCTTCAGCTTATTGGCGGCTGCTGCACGGAGTCGTCTTCTAGCAGTAACGCAGCTCCCTCGGCACCTCCAGAGCTGGAGAACTCCAACTCTGAGTCTTAGAGGCACAGACCCAAAGTTCCAGGGAGCTGTCAGGTCACACAAAAAAGAGCAAAGCACCTCAAAATTGGGAAATAACCGAAGCCCAGGAACAAGTATGACTGCTGCAAGAGCTTACAATCTAGGCCCCATTCTCGTGACAGCATTTTCCAAATAAAAATGATCTCCCTAAACAAAAACATTTCATGGGTCACAACTCATACTGAGGTCGACAACCACAGACCATAGCAGAAACGTAGTGTGAGAAGAGAGGGTAGAAAAAAAAAAGAGAGAAAACAAAAGGCTCTCTGGTTTCAGCTTCTCCAGGGTGTCAGCCAATCTCCATCAGTTGACCAGAAGTCGTTGGCTGTGAACCTAAAGTGCAATCAGGAGAAACTCATCGTTAAAAGATTAATCCAGGGGGACAAACAAACAAAAACCTGCACTAGTTCCACCGTGTTGGACGCCACCTCTTCTGGATGCCATGTGACGGATGCCAGACGTCCAGAAAAACCTGCGACTGTCCCGCGACGGCCTTCCCTCCGAGCGTTCTCTCGAGTGCCCTAAGCTCGGTGGTCAGAGTCAGCTGTGATTTTGCTCCCCTGGCGACTTGGGCTCATGGCTCCATGGTCATCTCAGCTTTCGGGCACACGCATCCCGACAGACCTTCCTCGTCCCGATCACGGCGGGACAAGCTCGCGGCGGCGGCGCCCTATCGCTCCCGCCCCCCGCCCCGCGGGACCCCCACGACGCCAACGCGCCCGCGGGGCCCGTCCTTACCGCCGCCGTCCTCAGGACGACTCGCTCCTCTCCAGCCGCCGCACCAGCTGCACCAGCATCTCTGCCATCTTGGCGACCTCCTGGGCCTTCTCCTCGGCCTTCTCGCCCCTCCGGGCCGCCCTGCCGTCGCCGCCGCCGCCCGGGCTCTGGAGCTGGTTCAGGGCGCTCTCCTCCGAGGCCTCCACCTGCGTCTTGATCTGGATGAGCATATTGTCCATCTCCCACAGCTTGCTCCGGTTGCGCACGGACGCCCGGCCGTGCTCGCGCGTGAGCGCCGCGATGTCCTCCCGCATCTCGTGGATGACCGGCAGCAGGAACTGCTCGAAGTCCTCCTCGGGCTCCAGCACCTCCACCTCCTCCGGCTCCGCCAGCTCGACGACGTCCACGGGCCGCATCCTCCCCGCTGCTCCGGATCCGCGCTGCCGACGTCTGCTGCGGAGAGAAAACGGACACTCGCTATGCTTATCCGCAGAGTTCCAGAATACTCTACAACTTTTACCCTTTTTAAACTTTCCTCCTCAGAGAAGCCACAGAGTGAGACGACTTACGAGCAGAGAAGCGGCGAACAAAATGGAGTCCTCGCCGTCAACCAGCGCCCTGAGAGTTGCGGCGCCTTTCACGACAAAAGCGCACCTCTTTACGGTCGCGCCGCTAGTAGAACGAGGGGCGGGCGCGTGCACGTCGGCGAAGGGCAACGCAACAAGCTCCTCCGCGGCCGCGCGCGCCCGCGCGCGCCCGCACACGCCCGCACGAGCGCGCACGCTTTTGCTCCCTGGCCCTTTCCCTTCACCTCTGAGCCGCGCAGGCTCTGCGGGTGACCCCCTACTGGGGGCGCCCTCCTCCTGGGGGGTTTTTGAGTACGGGGTTTACATAATTTTAAGATGTAAACGAGATCTTCTTAACCTAAATGAAGATGATCCTATTAAATAATGTACACAAAGTTTGCAACATTCCGGGCTAATAGCTCCTTCCTTATTAGGATGGCGATTGGACCCCTCTCGGCCTGTGTACTTTTCGTTCCTGGATTACAGGCGGGAGTGTCTGGGTGTCTTCACCAGGCCGAGGAGTCCCCCACACGAGGGTGAAGGCTCCGTCTGATCCACCCTGAGGCTGGCACCAGACCCAAAGTTTACTTGCGTTGGAAAACAGAGGGTTGGCTAGCCGCCACACCTCTTACCTTGTTGAGTGCCCCGGAATATTGACACCACCAAATGCTGGCGAAGATGGGGAGCGACAGGAACTCTCAGTCATTGCTGGTGGGATGCAAATGCGACGATCACTTTGGAAGTTTGGCAGTTTCTTACAAAACTAAACACACTCCTCATACAGTCCAGTAATCGTGTGCCTTGGTATTTACCCAAATAAACTGAAAATTTATGTCCCCACAGATGTTTATAGTGGCTTTATTTATATTTGCCAAGACTTGGAAACAATCGAGTTGTTTTTTAATTAGGCGAGTGGAAAAATAAACGGTGGTATATCCAAACAATGGAATATTTAGCACTAAAAAGAAATGAGCTATCAAGCCATGAAAAGACAAGGGGGAAGCTCAAGTGATATGACTGAGTGAAAACCAGCCAGTCTATAAGGGCTACATGCTGTATGATTCCAATGTATAACATTCTGTAAAAGGCAAAACTATGGAGACAGTAAAAAGATCAGTAGTTGCCAAGGGTTGGGGGGCTGGAGGGTCGGACAGGCAGCACACAGAGGATTTTTAGGGCCGTGAAACTGTGACCGTGAACAATCGGTTCTGCTGCCGCCCGATTCCGCCGGTACACCTAGAAACTGTGGAGTAGAGAAAGAGCTTAATTTGAAAGCTGGCAGGTTGGAAGATGGGAGGACTAGTGTCCTCAAGGCCCATGTTAACTAGGGTTGATTTCAAGTTCCTTTTATGCTGAGAAAGGAAGAGCACGACCAGGAGCAGGAGGTGATAGATAACTGCACATAACCGGGATCAGCAAGCGTCTGAGGGGGTCTCGAAAACTCCTCGCCCTTGGTGGGTTGACTCCCATCAGTACAGGTCTGGTTATGACATCCCTGCAAACTCCTGATAGGACAATTCTTTTGTCATCTCTCTCAAGCTGTAAACAAAATTATTAAGAAGCCTGCGTGCAGAGCTGCAGTTGTTTGGGCAAATCTAACAGGGAGTGCTGGTAAAGGGTCTTGTGGCCACTTCAGTGCCTCTCCTTGGTTTGTTTTTGCACTGTTTCTACCTCTGAACTTCAGGAACAAAAGTCAGTGTTGCCCTATCCATCCAGTTATCCTTATCTTGCTCCTGGTGGACTTCATGGAGTTAGACATCAGCTTTTAACTCCTTCAGGCCTGGTTACAAAATCATTCTGTGTGATGTGGTGGACACATGTCGTTAATACACTTAGCAAAACCCATGGAAAGAACACCAAGAGCGAGCACTGATGTAAACTCTGGGCTTTGGGTGATTATGAGGTGACAATGTAGGGCCATCGACTATAACAAATGTCCCACTCTGGTTGGGGAGGCTGAGAGCAGGGTGTGCATGTTGGGGGGCAGGGGGGCATATATGGGGACTCTGTACTTTCTGCTCAGTTTTGCTGTGAACCTAAAACTGCTCTAAAAAAATAAAGTCTATTTAAAAGAGAAAAAGTAAACAGCTCACCAGATGGATGAATTGATAAACAATGCCTGTTTTCTAGGATAATGTTAGCTTGGGTCCCACTCAGCCAGGTATTTCTGCTGCAGGGACAGAAAACCAGGTACACAACCTTCATTAAGGGCCTGATCTCTACATTTCTTTGTTTTCCCTTTTATTAATTTCTGCTCTTATCTTTATTACCTCCTTTTTTCTACTTCAGTTGGTTTATTCTATGTTCCTTCTTGAACTTCTTTGGTTATTAATTGCTCTTGTTCTTTTTAATTTATTATTAATACTCTTCTTTTTTCCTTATATAAACATTTAAGACCTTATATCCCCATCAGGTATGGCTTTAGCTGCATTCCACAACTTTTGAATTTGTATTTTCATTATTATGTGGTTCTAAGTACACTTTTATTCCCAATATGATTTTTTTGATACACAAATTATTAGAATTATGTTTTAAAAATTTCAACCACATGGGTGCTGTTATATTCCTCTATTACTGATTTCTAACTTAATTGCAATCTGTTTAGAGGGGAGTTCTGTTTGATATAATTATTTGAAATTTAAGACTTGCTTTATGGCCTGGTCAATTTTGGTAGATTTTGCCCCTGTGCTTGAGAAGAACAAGCATCCTTCAGTTGCTGGGGGAGTGTTCCGTGCATGTCCACAACTCCAGTCTCCATTACTTTGGTAGCTTCCTGTTTTTGCCCTGCTTTCGCACAGTCTAACCCCTATACAGCTTCCAGAGGGGTCCTCTAAAACAGAGGGCAGATCACAACACTTCCCTGATTCACAGCTTTATACATTCGAAATGTATAAGTAAAACCAATGCAGAGTGAAAACCAAAGTCCTTACAATGGTTTACAGGGCCCTAGGGATCCAGCCACCCACACACCCCTCTGCAAGGTCTGCAGTTGCTTGACCCCAATAGTGAGTGCCTAACCTAGGTACCTGCCTGCCTACCTTGCCTCACCTTACTCCCAGCTCTGCCTCTCTGACCGCATCTTCCACCATCATCCCCCTCATTTAATCCACTCCAACTGTGTACTTTCCAAGTCCATGCTATTTCAGGAACAATGTCAGGCAGCCTTCCGCCTTAGGGCCTTTGCACTTTCCATGTTCTTTGCCTGAAAGGCTCTTCTCCCAGACATCAGCATAAATGTTGCCTCTCACCTCTTTAAGATCTTTGATCATTTGCAAATGAATGAAAATCAGGCTTAATAGCATTCTCCTTATTTTCTATAACCTTGTTTATTTGTTGTCTGCTCAACCTATCAATGAACTCAGTATGTTGATGGATTTGTTACCTTCTCCTTGTAATTCTGTCACCTATCTGCACACACAGATAACATGTATATACAGATATTTTATTGGGTGTTCAGGGGTTAGAATCATTATATACTTCCTATCAATGGAAGTTTCAGGAAGTTTTATTTGGTTCTTTTTTCAAGTCTGCCTGGCCAATTTTTTTCCCTTTAAAGTATAATTTTTCATAGATTCTCATTGTTCTTTTTTTCACATTTAAGTTATATGAAATTGTGCTGCATTTTTCAGTTGCTGTGATAAAAAACATTGATTCATCCTTTAATTGTAGTGCATCTCATCCTTAATCATTGCCCAAAATAAGGGTAAATCTTCAAATAGATGGCTTCTTAGATTTGACAAAATCCCAGTTCATTTCCAAATTTTAGTTATTTTGCTGTGTCCTCAGTTATGTAACATTTTTACACAGTATCTGATCCTGTACCTTCCCCTAGAACAAGATGTTCTCAACTGCAGACGATGTTGTCCCACGGAGCATATTTGCAATGTCTGCAGACATTTCTGACTGTCCCAGCTCTGCATAGAGGGCTGCTGCGGACATGCAGTGGGTACAGGCCAGGGTTGTTGCTCACATTGCCTGGCTAATTGGGATAGTCTTTTGTTTCTTGCTCCCTCCTTTCAATTACCTTTCATTTATTTAGATATTTCATAAGAAGTCATTTTATATTCTGTACCTAAAAATTCTAATATCAGTTGCTTTTTGTTTCTGCTGATTCACGGTGCTTTGTTTCCGTGTGTGTGTGTTACATTTGGCTGAAATCATTCGGGGGAATCCTAATAGGCTTGGTTGAGGAAGCTTCTCCAGTAGGGATCTGTGGTTGTTTCTGTTGGGCAAAAATCTCCAGAACTGGTTGACAGCAATTCCATAATTGCAATTTCTCTGAAAATTTTTTTTACTGAGATACGCACATTAAAATGCACAAATCTTAGTAGACAGCTCTATGCATTTTGACATATGTATACACTCATGTAACCAGCAGTCTCACTAATTTTTTCCTCCTTCACCTATTTTATCCCCCCATGGCAACCACCAGTCTGTTCTGCATCAATGAGTTTATTCCTGTTTTGTTTGTTGATTTGTTTTGTTTTTTAGATTCCACGTAAAAAATATGAATGCCTCGTGAATTTGTGTCATCTTTGTGCAGGGGCCATGCTAATCTTCTCTGTATTGTTCCAGTTGTTGTATAAGCGCTGCCAAACTCAGAATTCTTTTTTCAAATTTGTATTTGTATTTTTGTTAGCTTTTTTCCACCTATAACTAGTATACACAAACTGGATTCCCTTTGATGTCCTTGTAACGGAGGAAAACCGAATTAAATCCTTGCATTTAAAATTTAACACTAATGTTAATTGGAAAATGAACTCGAATAGCCCCCAACACCTTGTGACCATTAACAAGTGGCAATTTCTCTTTGTTCTCCCTATTTTCTGAGTCTCAGGGTCAGAGATAACACAGAAAGATGATTTTACAGAACCCAAGACATCCTGCCTCTCCCAGAGTACTGATGAGGAACAGATAAGGAGAACAAAAAGCAGTTGAATCCGAGCAAGAATATCTACTCAGGTCCTTGTAAACTGCTACTTTGTTTCTGTGGTCATGAACACCACAGCCCTCTCCCATGATTTTCCTTTAAAAGCCCGAACTCCTTGTGCTTCAGGAGGACAGTAGTTCTTTAAGACATGAGCGTGCTGCTCCCTCATTTGCTGGCAAATTAATAAACTATTCCTTTCTTTCTCTCAAAACCTTGTCATTGTGTTTTGTGATTTGACTTCAGTGATGAGGACCTGTTTTCGGTAACACCTTTGCACAGGTTGGAAGATTTTCAATGGCATGGTTGGTTCAACCCCTCCAGGGACTAGTCACCCATCATCCCCCATGTTTCTGCTATTCATAACTCTGGATTTGACCTTTGCTCATGTAACCTTCCTTTAGTATTAAGTTCCCTCCTGGCCACCTTTGGGGATTTCTCTCACATTCTTGCAAGCTCAGCAGTGCATTTAAAGGAAAGCTTGTTGAATAGACGCAGCCTCTGGATGTGGCAGATTAGAACGTCTTATCCAGAAGCAGATGGTCTCCCTCCAGCCTACCTTTCCTGCTTTTTCATACCATCTCACTGCTTGGCTGAGAAGGATGCTAGGACTTTCAGGACAGTGGGGCTCTACCTCCTCCCAGGGCATTGAAGGGGAGGGCACTCAGGGAACCTTGAGCTGTTGGATACCAGCAAGTCCAACCTTACCCCCTTCTGGAGTGGAAAGGTGGCAGGGTTGGGCTAATGGAGCTAGTGGAGTGGAGGCTTATGGCTGCCCCCTTCCCCCTCCACGTGAAGTACTTAGCATATTTGACACCCAGAAGGGATAATTTTTAAATACCTTCTCCTTTCTATGACAAATTATTTGTAGTAATAAATGTGAAATCAAACTATATGTGATCATAGGCACTTCATATTTCAAAATAGACCTAGATATTGCTTCAGTTGCCTCCTCTTTTGCTTAAAATTTTTCTCTGTAGACCTCCATGGGGTCAATGTCTTTAAGGGTGCCTCCCTTTGCATTTTTTAATGAAATTTAGAATAATTATGGACCCATTGCTGGTTTCACAATATGAAAGGCTTCCAGATCTTCTATGGTCCCAAAGGACAAGCAAGCACAATTGTTTATTCAATAGCTTTGATAGCTGCCTGACAAAGGTAGATAGCTCTGCCTTAGCTCCTGACACAGGGCTCCTGAAACCCACATAATTTCCTAAGTGATAAAAACACTGGG
The DNA here is from genome assembly GCA_032199065.1 of Smutsia gigantea. NCBI lineage: Eukaryota > Metazoa > Chordata > Mammalia > Pholidota > Manidae > Smutsia > Smutsia gigantea. Next base: position 4,018 of record JAVSCE010008711.1, on the reverse strand, counting down.
AGCATCTATTGTTCTAATATTTGGTCTTTGACCCTGTTCCTGACACAGAGCTTCTCAGTCCCTTGGCATTTCCTGGGTAATGGCAATGCCTTTGTTCTAATGAGGTGACACTTTTAGAACTCCTAGACGGGTTTGGTCACCCACCCAGAAAGACTAAGCCATGATTAGAAGCTTGGAATTTTCAGCTTCACCTCCTATTCTGTAAAGAGAGAAAAAGGACTAGAAATGGAGTTAATAATTAATTGTGCTCACGCAATGAAGGCTCCATAAAAATCCCAATAGTATGGGATTTGGAGAGATTCTTGGTTGGTGAATACATCTGCATTCTGGAAGGGTGGTGTACCCCAATTCCATGTGACAGAAGCTCCTGTACTCAGAACACTTGTTTCTCTTCATCTTCCTGTTCATTTGTATCCTTTGCTGTGTCCTTTATAATAAAGAAGTAAACATGAATGTTTCCCTGGGTTCTGTGAGCCATTCTAGCAAATTACTGAGACCAAGAAGTGGGTTATGGGAACCCTGATTTATAGCCAATCAATCAGAAGTACAGGTGACAGCCTGGGACTTTTGATTGGTGCCTGAAATTGGGGCAGTCTCACAGGACTGAGTCTTTAAGTTTTGGGACCTGATGCTAATTCTATGTAGATAGTGTCAGAATTGAACTGAATTATAGAACACCTAGCTGGTATCTTAGAGAATTTCTGGGTGGTGTCAGAAGTGAGGTGAGGTATTGTGAGTGTAAATGTAAAGGAGAAACACAGAGTTTTTCACAAATTAGTCTGATATAACAATATTTTATATAACTAAGTGTCCAGTAACTAGTAAGTAAATTTAATCAAACTGAAAACTCTGCAAAAGATACAATTTGGCAGCTAGGAAATTATACCACTGAGTAACCTTTATTTTATTGATTAGTTATTTAATTTTAAAATAATTAACAATGAAAAAAGAAGACATTTCAAATATACCATTCGAGTTAAGTAAAATATTGGGTGTACTACCTAACATTTATACTTACCTAAAAAATCTCACTGTGTTTTAAATTATAGACATAATTTAAAAGTTCAAGTGGTCACATACAATGATTGAATGAAAGTATGTGAGGTTTTGTTTCTTCATCTCTACAATAACTATGCCATCATTGTTTCTTTTGCTAAATGCAGAAATCATAGTACAACAGAGGTTAAAGATGTGAACTGTGCCTGAAGCGAGTGTGAGTACTTCTGAACTGTTATGAATTTGCCAAGAGATCAGTCATTGAGTGTCAGAGCAACTCTACAATTGGAAGTCTCCAAATTAACTTCTGTGTAGAATAAATATTTATTAAGGGAAAAAAATAATTAGAGTGAGCTTTTGAAGCTTACATATTGTATTAGCCTCCTGTGGCTGTTGCAGCAATTATCACAACCAGAGGGGCAACCTTAGGGGCAACACACATCTATTCTATTACAAGTCTGGAGTCAGAAGCATAAATCAATATCAGCATGGCCATGGTCCTCCTAGAAGCTTCAGGGAGAATCTTTTCCTGGCCTTTTTTTAGCTTCTAGAGATGCCTGCATTCTTTGGGTCCTGGCCCCTTCCTCACATTTCTCTAACCTCTTCTTCTGTTGTCACATCTCCTTCTCTGGCTCTGATCTCTCCCCTCCTTCTTATAAGGACCCTTGTGCTTATGTTGGGAAAGAATTTGGTTTGGAGATGCAGGGAAGTCAGAGTAGAAGAAATTCATTAAAGTGAGAATAGCAGGGAATGGCTTCTGTCTTGTAGGCAGCAAAGAGTAAGGAAGAACAGAGGGAGGAAAGGGAAGCTCATTAAACTCCTGCTCAGCACAGGGCAGATCCCTTGCCAACTCCTAAAGCCAGGGTCACCAGGCATCCTGTGTCTGCTTGAATCTGCATAGGGTGGGAATGAAGTCCCTCCCACCCAGGGTCTGGGGGAGCCGCAGAGCACTGGATGGAGTGAGATTACGTTCAGAGAACTTCCCAAAGGGAAAGAAAGGAGATTTTTGGGCAGGCTACTAAAGAGCATGATCATGCAATGGCAGTCCTGTCCAGGTCACCCAGGCAGTAGGAACTTGCAAGTCCAAATGAGAGCTCTCAGTAGCCCCTCCCTTTATCTGGAGTAGAACAGAGACAGAGGGAAGACCTGTGCTTAATTCTGGAGAATAGAATGAAATAGCAAAGTGACAAAGACGCTTACCAGTTGAAGAGTGCAGAGACAAAATACAGTAAGTTGAGCAGTAAGTAGTCTTTATTTAAGGCAAAAGTACACAACCTCAAAGAGGAGGCACACTTAAGGGTTTAGAATTTGGGGTTTTATAGGGCCTTTTGGGTAGGGGTTAGCATAAGGCATGATGTATACAGGTGATTTATAATTCCTATGAAGTTGTTTTAAGAATAGGGTTATTTAGGTGACTGTGTTGGTCTGGATCTTGGCATTCTTTATCCACATAGGTTTATTTACACTTTGGAGGTTTATCTCCTGTCCTGATTACAAAGTTACTTAATTGATTAAGGGTTTGGAAGAAGAGGAAAAACAGCATATATCTTAAGTTAAAGAATAAGCTGGGCCTTGTTCACAGGCTAAGAAGATTTTACAATGGCATGACCCTTGTCTTATTTCCCTGCCTTACCTCATGGGGTAGGGCAGAGAAGTCCTTGATTGGCTTTTCTTTATCTGGGGAAGTGCTTTTTATCTGGGGAATATCCAGACATTCCAAGTGACTCCTGGCCTTTGAAACTTCAACTAATTAACTAATTAACCCTGTGAGTCCTTTCTGACTCTCTGGTTTTATCTGGTTAACTCTTTGAGTCCCTTTTAGTGGACTTTACTGACTTTATTTTCTCTCAACCCCGCTCATGTCTCTTTCTGCTTAACAGCTACATGGGGTCCACCTGGGTAATCAAGGGTAACCTCCCCGTCTCAAGCTCCTTATCGTAATCTCATCTGCAAAGTCCCTTTGGGCACTTAAGATGACATTTAAAGATTAGGGGGTTAAGACTTGGATTTCTTTGGGAGCTATTATTCAGCCCACCCCACATATACTCTCAATAGTAACTGCAATAATTATATTTTGAAGGAGGAGTATTTTATCACTGATATTACTTAATATCTTCTATGCAATTTCTGGAATCAGCAAAAAGCAAAAAGACTTCGTTTTATTTCTAAATTCTCTTTATTGCCTGCCTCCCAGTGTCCTGCCCTGGGCCCACCATTACCCACTACCCCACCCACACACCCATCCCTAGTCCCCCAGGAGAGTCTACAACAATTTTCTTTTGTCTCTGTCCAAATCACCAAATTCAAAGATGCAGTTTTGCAAGCTAGTTTTGCTGAACTGCTGCAGCCCCAGGGCATCATAAGCATAAAACCAGACAGTTCCAGCTGGGTAAATGATGTGTTTTTCCCTAACTTGGAAACTGGAGAACAGTTGGTCCTCAACCAAGTTAGGTAAGACAGGGCCACTGTGGGTAGGAACTGGAACTCCGAGCTCTATGGCTTGGGCTTGAACCCTGTAGAGAAGCGGAAAAAGGGAATTTTTTCTTTTTGTCTTTCTTGATGATGCCCTTGGCTCAGGGGTGGGGGTGATGCCGAGGCACCCAGTGGGAGAGGTCTGGAGCACAGGCCAGATTCACTGAGTCTCAGAGAGAGCATAGCCCCTGGATACTGGGAAGTCTGCTGGGGGGAAGGCTGCAGCTGCTTGCAGCTGTGGTCCTAGGAGACCGGGATGGTGTTGCTGGCCCTTCAGGCAGGTGCTCCAGGGCTGAGCTGCTGCCAGTTCGCAGGGTTGGGGGAAGGCTGGTGTCTGCCACTAAGGATGTCAGGTGCATGCAAGTCTATTTTCCCTTTGCGATTTGCGCCCTGATGACCAACAAGTGCACAGACCGCCACACTTCTCTTTTGCTTGCTTCTTGGAGACTTGAACAGCTGGACAAGACCAAACCCTGAGGTTTCAGGGATAGATGGGTAGGAAGAGTGGGGATGTTAACATGGTCCAGCAGAAAGCATTCCTGAGCCCTAA